>CM060833.1:159590000-159740000 GCA_030762175.1 Metallyticus violacea | reverse complement strand
CGAAATTGAGCAACTTTGGTCCGAATTTTGCGGCGACCCGTCTCATGCCCAAATCATTGGTTAAAATCGAATGGCACGAGCCTATCGATATGTTTAGGTCCTCAGCAAGTTCTCTAACAGTGATTCGACGATTGGCTAATACTATTTTCTTCACTTCTTCAATGTTTTCGTCTGTTGTTGACGAGCTCGGGCGTCCGGGACGCTCTTCGTCGTTCACATCTTCTCGACCCTCTGAGAACATTTTGTACCACCGATAAACGTTGCTTTGGCCCAAGGTAGCTTCACCATATGCCACAGTCAACATTCGGAATGCATCCGGGCACTTGATTTTGTTTTTCACACAAAATTTGATACAGATTCTTTGTTCCATTTTTTGGAATAGGCAAAAATCGAAGACGAACCAAAACACGTCCAAGCAAAATAGCTGTCAACAATTAACTGAGCATTCAAAATTGCCGAGCTTGTCAACATAAGTGAGGGACATAAGTACCAACATAACGCCACAAAACAATCGAAAATCGAATATACGTAGCTTGCCGAAATTCAAAATGCGCGATACTTTTTGAAGAGACCTAGTACATAGGACAAGGAATCAATGTTGCCTTAGGGATCTCTCCAGGCTTCTGTGACCTTGCACGTTTTAATATCTGAAAGCACTCTTTTCCATCTAGTGAAGTTTTTTTAGTTCACCAACCGCGGTTTTTATCTTCCTTCACATTAATAACGCCTTGTGTTCTTTGTTGTGGTGAGAGGGTTAAGTGTAAAGGTAACAGTAGCAACGCCTAGAGACGCGCTTTTGTTCCAGTGGCATGCGGTGCATGGATCTCTGTAGATGTTTTAATGCAATTATCAAACTGAATTCCATATGTATCTCTTTTACATTTTAAATACATTTCTTTTAATAAAAAGTGAATGAAAAAGAATAATGCATTTTGAAGCAGATTAGGTTTATTTTAAATAGCAATAAAATTGTATCAATGTAACTCTTTATTGCGGTAGTTCATTTAAAAACTTGGAAAAGCTTTATTTTAGATCTGTGGATGAAACAACGTACCTACAAATTCTCAGCATTGCTATCATTTGAAATTTTTGTTGATTTGTTTATTTAAGGACGCTCTTTAACATCTCAGGTCATCAGCGCCCCATTCAATTCAGGGCGTGAAACGGCCGACAAATTTTTCTCAGAGGTCTCTTCTTTCCGGCTTGAGGTTTTTTATCGTGCCGTAAATGTGCGACACGGGACCCACGGCTTTACTTCCCTTCCGAAGAAAGCCATACTTAGGATTTTTATAAATACATCGATCCTGGCTAGGGTTGAACCCGCGATCTTGGGTTTACGAGGCAAGTATGGTTAACACTACACCATCAGAACCGACTTGAATACTTCCTGATGATACGCAACGCAAACTTTCACAGTCCTTTTGGCGCAGTATAACTAGAAGGAGATGGAGAAACAGTGAATAGTGCCCGATATAGCGCAATGTTGCAGGGGAAGCTTTAGCCAAGAATACGGCGCCGTCGTAAGAAACTTTTGTCTAAAACCGTTCTTCTCCTTCATGAATACCACGCCCTCAACGACGTATAACATCCTTCGAAGACTGAGAGTTGACATATTACTGCATAAGTCATGCGCTTTGATCTCGCTTTCCTGTGTTTGCTTTGAGAGGTGTACATTTTGGAATGACAATAAAGTGAAAGCAGCGATGCATTTCTGATAGAGAGTTTTTTTTTTTTGATTGGTTTATTTATGGACACTCTTTAACATCTCAGGTCATCAGCGTCCCATTCAACTCAGGGCGTGAAACGGCCGACAAATTTTGCTCAGAGGCCTCTCTGAGGTTCTTTTTCGTGCCATAAATGTACGACACGGGACCCACGGCTTTACTTCCCTTCCGAAGGAAGCCATACTTAGGATTTTTACGCCCGAAAAAATCCATCGTTTCTGGCTGGGTTCGAACCCGCGTTCTTGGGTGTAGAAGGCAAGTATGGTAACCACTACGCCACCAGGACCGACTGATAGAGGGTGATTATGTAGGAAATGGACATGTGATTATTTTCGTATATCTAACAGAATTAAAATATTCTATTTGCTGTTTCAGAACAAATATCTCGCGTGGCAGAGATTAGTAACCTAATGCACAATTATGAGTAGCCATTGCAAATTACACAGGGTGGCCATGAGTCACTACACATACTGAATTTCAGTTAGCAAAGGATTTAACCTCTTTATACGTTCAAACTGCTTCCCTTCTACATAATGCACCAGGAAAACTCTGACACATGCTGAATGTAGTTGTACACATTATGGAAAGCGTTCTCAATGTAAAAACTCATCTCTTCAACTACCTTTGATTTCCTTCCAAACTCTTTGAAATCCACCGGGGTAAGATCAGGGGAACCTGGTGGCAATTCCATTGTTGCACGACGTGCAAGAACTCTTTTATTGAGACAACTATCAATGTACGTCCCAACAACTGCAGTATAATGCGCAAGAGCTCCTCTGTGCTGGAAATAGAGTGTCAAAGTTGTCTAAATGCATGATGCTTCCTGGTATTATCCCTGGAGGTACAGCCAAGTACTTGTTACCATCGAGGTTTTCGTCGCCCTAATCAAACCACGTGCCGATATTGCACCCCACACATTTACTCTCGGTTGGTATAGCGCTTGCTCCAAAACAACATGATATTGAGCTGATTTACCTCAGTTCGTGCTGTTCTAAGTCGCCCACTATGAGGTGTATTCAAAATATTCAAAAATTTAATTACATTGTAAACAGCCTTACATGATGATGTAACTGACTCGAAATTATTTCTCCATTCCCTCAGGACAGCACTTAAACCTTGTTGGTAATCGATCTTAACAGCAAAAATTATTTTCTCATTCCTTAACTGTTACTGGTGATTCATTTTCTGTAGTGCCCTTCCCGATGACAGTATTACCAATCTAGAAACAAACGTACAGTACAGTTAAACTCAAATGAAGAAGGAAAACGTTTTGAACATAATATACAAAGAAGTTAAATCCTATGTTAACTGAAATTCACTAAGTGTGTAGTTACTTTAGCGCCACTCTGTATATCGGACTGTTGTACTCTCTTGAGTGTTACAATTCATCCTTGACAGCAGATCAGATTAGGTTCATTCATAAAATCTACTACAGGCTACAGGGTTTCCCACTTTAATTTCTTACACAACAATGGTTTTATAGGATTTTCCTGCGTTTTTCAACTTCTCAGATCTGTGAGCTTGGGGTTATCAGTTTTAAAATTTACAAAATAAAACAAAAAAAAAAAAAAACATTCACAGGCAAAAATATCCAACTTGGAGGATCTCATTTGCCTATAAACCCGGAAAATCTCAAAAGTTATCTCGGTACTCAGTGATTCAGATGGTAGAAGTTGGCGGTTTTGGGGGGGGGGGGCACGAAATAGTTACAACATCGGCATGGAAAGCCAAAGATCCATGGTTTGAGTCCTGACCGGTACCTCTTATTCTTACTATCTGATTCTAATTACTTAAGAGTTTCTGTCTACATACTGGGAGTTTCGGGTTCGATCCCCGGTGACTGTATAGAAATTTTCTAAGTTAGGAGGTCTGGAACGTGGTCCAACCAGTCTGTGATGAAATTGGGTAGTTGCATGGGCAGTAGCGGCCCGTGATCAAGAATACCGTGTAGTAGTGGCCGGAGAGGGGTGAGGTGCTTATCATACATCCCCTGCAATATTGCACCCAGTCCATGATGTCGCAAGACGGAAACAGAGTACGCAGCGGTCGAGCTGTAAGCCTTGTCCTTCCAGGGCTGTCAAGACCGAACTTTTTTTTTTATTTATTTTTAATTTCAATTCCAAAAATTTAGCCAACATATATGTATTTTGTATCTAAATACTATTTATGGCTATCAGAGTTACATTGAGCATTGTTTCTTGTTGTAAATATTGTTATGAGTTCATTCTATTTGGCCTCACTGTTCAGTTTAATCTTGAGGAACAAGAAAATGGAACTTTGCATTTTTCTGATATCTATTTCCTAACAACGATCGTAGCCATAAAGTCTATAGTTTACGGCAAGTTGGTGTTGCCTCTTGTGGAAGGCAATAAGGGATTCAAATTGTTCCCTGAATGTAACTGTCAGAACCAGCTGCGTACTTCAGTGAAGAGCTTATTTGGTTCAAGTGTCCATATTAAACACTTATTTATCACATTTTCCATTAAGTGACACACAGTAGGGGTTGGTCTGCGGTTTTCAAGTATATTGGTTAGTTTTTAAAACAGAGCTAGCCGACATTACAAATTGAGTTCTGTAGTTCCCTTGGTGTAAATTTACCAATGTGGCGTTTAGAATTTAATGATATATAATACAATGTAGATTAAAATATACAGCTCTGTTCATAACAATTCTAGTCATATTCTTGCATGGGTAGTGTTGAAAGTGCCCTACGAGACAGTTCGCTATCCTTATAGAGTTTCAGTTTTTTTCTATCTGAAAGTTATTAATAGCTTCCAATTAGAAATTCATGTGAATATAGTGTTTTATATCAGTGTTTGGTAGGTTTAATGGATTAGGTAGGTTGGTAGGATTAATGGAGATGCAACTTGATTTAACAAGGTAAAGGAGAGTCTAGATCAAATTGTTTTTGGGGACATGTGGAGAACTAGGATAGCATTTGGAAGGGGTTTTTGGAAAGAAAATAGATTATGAATGGAAGATATTGAAAGGCAAGAAATATTTGCTTATTTTAATTGCAAAACATCATTGAGTGTGTACAGAGAAATGAAAGTAGTTTGGAACAGGGAAAATTGTGTTGAAATATGTGGTAAAGCGGCAAGAGAAGGCGTTGCATGGGCGACAACAGGATTTGTGAAATTGATGAGCTTAAGACTAAAGCGGAACCTGGATGAATATCCATTGTGAAGCCAAAAAGAAAACAATTAGGCATATACCGAGGGTGGCAAAATATATACACTCGTTCACAATAGATATCTATTTAATATATTTCAAAGTTGAACCGAAAAACAACAGTAATGTGTAGTATGATGTTCTGTAAACAGATGTGACTCACATTACGTTATGCTAGCGTTGCTATAACAAAATGGAGGTAAGGTTATCGTTTGAACAGCGGAAAGAAATTTTGAAGTGGTGGCACTGGATTGGACGAAGAGATCCAATTGAGTTTCCACCGCGTTCTCCGATCTAACTTTCTTAGAGGTGAAGCCTAATGGTCAGTGATTATACATTTTCAGTGATTGGGGCTTGGCTGTTTGCTAACAATTTGCTTCTGGCATAGGTATGCACGCCGCTAATAACATCGTAAAGCATTTGTGACCCTGCCAGATAATCATACGGAAGTAATTTGTTTGTATTTAGCTCAGGTGACAAAGTGTAGGATTTTTAAGGAGAAGATTGTTGGTTCGAGCCCCGTACCTCATCACCATCATCACCATCATAATCGTCGTCGTCGTCATAGTCGGTCCTGGTGGTGTAGTGGTAACCCTAAACCCAAGATCGTAGGTTCGATCCCTGCCAGGAGCGATGAATTTTTCCGGCACGATAAAGAACCTCAAGCCTGAAAGAAGAGGCGTCTGAGCAAAATTTGTCGGCTGTTTCACACCCGGAATTGAATGGGACGCTGATGACCTGAAGAGCGTTCGTAAATAAACCAAATAATAATAATAATAATAATAATAATAATAATAATACCTTCGATACGTCGTCCTGGCACCTAGATGCCTATACCACGACACATATAAGATTTTCTATATTTTATTATATTTTTTCTTATCTCTTACTTTTTTAACATTATTTGTACACATTATATCTATAACTAATTCAACAAAAGTAATTAACAAAAATAACCAAAAAGCAAATGAACAAAACAATCTCAAATTAAAACACTCAAGCAATTCTCTAACTGGAAGTCAGTTAGCAAACAAAACTATAACCGGTAGCCAGGTATAATTTAATTACTAAAAACTTAAATTAAAAACTGAAAACTGAAGCTAAAACTGGTAACACATCTGCATAGATCTGCTGCTGGAACTTCTTGGAAGCTGGGAGCAGTTAAAGCAAATACCAGAGCTCTGCCTATGAATATTATCTTCTAAACTTCATTATTCTCGCTGGCTTACTGCCGTCGGATGCTGGCTCCAGTTGCATGTCCATAATCTCATCATCTCTCGTGGATGACGCCTAGGATGATAAAATCGGGGTCGAGTAGGCGGAGAAATGCGAACATCTCCAACACCCCCCCCCTTTTCACCCGGGTAAGAATCGGGGCGTCCACAGAACGGCTCACGGCGTCTCCTATCGGGGCTATTAAGTGAATTTATGTTTGTCTCACAACATTTTAACATTTCTATATTATTTATAGCTATTCTGTAGGGCAGATCGCTCTAAAGTAACCATATTCTCGTTTTATTAAACTTCTGTTATGTTTTAAGCGTTAAGTTTTAATTGCCTGGTATCTAAAGGTCTGTGGGAAAATAGCATGTGTTCTAGCCAGCCAGCTACCGCCCACGCATGGGGCCGATCGACCGGATTTCAGCTTTGTCGATCTGCAGACTCTCTTATACCAAACGCTCGTACAAATTACACCGATAATAGTTTGCACATAATCTTATTTTTAGGTTATGATGGGTACTAAACTTGTAATATCAATGTTCAAACAAATGTAAATCATTTAAGTGCAAATGTTTTACTTAAAAATTATTAAAATTATTACAATTTCTCTTCTTATTATCTATATTACTAAGATTCAAAGCGAATAACACTCTAATGTAATAAGATATGGAAAACGTGAGAGCCATAATCATTTAGAAACTATTTTTCCATCTAAAAACCTACTTTACAACCTCTAAAGAATCACAGCAGAGTGCGTTGCGGCACAATCTTGTTGAAAATATCCATGTTCAAAGGCTATTTTGGTACAACACCTCTGCGAGTTTACAGTAGATTAAAAAAAAAAAAATAATACTCACTTTGCTCCTACAACGCAATAGTTGGCAACTTTTTCATCATGGAAGAGAATTAATCGCGGACTAATTTACCATGCAAGTAAAGCCAAACTGCACTGTAAAACATTAACTGCGAATTAGGAATATTCTGCATAAATCTAATAACCAAAACATCATATCACTTAAGTCGCCAAACGGTATAATATTTTTACTACGCCGGCTCTGTAACGGCATATGGTTTTCAATTTTAGCAATAGCTTTATGTGTTGAACTTTTTGAGATTTATACAGTCGCGACTTTAGTCGGGCATAAGAAGAAGACGGGAGCTTTAAAGTTCAGAGCTCTAAATACATTTAAACCATGTCTATTAAAGTTTATTAATTAAAGCAAAGAATGTCAGAGAACCTCTCAACCTGGGCCTGAAACTTACCTTGGGTCGATGTGCAGAGCTAAGTTGAGGAATGGCCATGGTACAACGTCCAGTTCGAACTCCTACCGGCAAATGTTCACGCTGACAACCCCAGTAGCTGACGACTTCATCTTAGTCGCCCTTATGATTTATACCCTCTCAATTTCCGGTCATTTCTCAGAATATTCCAAAAGAATTTACAATTCACATCACGAAAGCTTCCAGAAGGTTCTACACGATTTTCTAACGGAAGTAGCTTAACCAATGGGGTTTTTTACACGATCTAAATTTGCAATTCACGTCAAGCAAGCTTCTAGAAGGTTCTACATAATTTTATAACGGAAGTAGCTTAACCAATGGGGTTTTTTACACGACCTTAATTTGCAATTCACGTCACAAAAGCTTCTAGAAGGTTTTACATGATTTTCTAACGGGAGTAGCTTAACCAATGGGGGTTTTAATCGAGGTGAATAACAGTAATAATGTAACAGGAAGGCGTGGACTTAACCGGAGATTAGGATTTGAAACTGCTGTGCACAAAAGCTTGGTATACCTTCCCCGAAATTATGCAGTATCCTGTTAGCAACATACATTCTCCATAGCGTTACATATAATTGGAAACAATGAGAAATATATAATATTACCAAACCTGAATTGCTTAGCTAGTCACAATATTTCCCATGGTATACAACAATTGAAAAGACCCTGGCCTTTTATACTGTTTTTTTTTAATAACAATAACTTTTCTTACAGTATCTCTATATGTAAACGTAGCACCAGGAAATTTCTATGCATATTACTGCAAATTCCCCTCCAATGTTTTGTTTTCACATACGTAAGAGACAGTGTCGGTCCTGGTGGTGTAGTGGTTACAATACTTGCCTCCTACACCCAAGATCGCGGGTTCGAACCCGGCCAGGACCGATGAATTTTTTCGGGCTCCTAAGTATGGCTTCCTTTGGAAGGGAAGTAAAGCCGTAGGTCCCGTGTCATACATTTATGGCACGAAAAAGAACCTCAATCCTGAAAGAGGGCCTCTGAGCCAAATTTGTCGGTCATTTCACGCCCTGAGTTGAATGGGACGCTGATGACCTGAGGTGTTAAAGAGCGTCCATAAATAAATAAATAAATCAATCAATAAATCAATCAATTCTTCTCTTCTGAATTGCGTTCATGTTAGTCTGAGCTTATCTAGCACAAGTAATCTTTGTAGTTCTGGGTTCATCATGTTTGTATTCTCAGTGATTACATCCTGTGTTACAGTTGATTGAGGGATGGGCATTGTCTTGTTGTGAAGATATCTTATTTGCAACAATCCAAATACTTGAATAGTCAGCCACAGGCTTGAAATCCGGGTTTTCACTAGAGTGAATAAGTTCAAGAAGAACTTTATCCCTTTCCAACAATTTAATTTTCTTTTGTCCGTTTTTTTTTCTTTCTTTCTTTTTTCTTTCTTTCTTTCTTTCATCTTCTTTAATCCAGTTCTCGGGTTATTTAGCATCTTCTTCCGTTTCTTAGCAGTAATTTGCATACCTGTTGTATTCACTTATGTGTTTTTAAATTCAGTCCAAGCATTTTCTTTGCTGGCCACAAATTTTGGTGTCATTGATCTTTGTAGAAGAATTGGGTGTTTCTTGAGAATGCTTACAAGCTTTATTATGCTGTTGGCTACAGCAGATGAGCAATATTTATCCCCGCTTGACATATTTATACATTTTTTTTAAATTAAGCTTGAAATTTCTGTCTAATACAACTGATATTCGTTTGTTTGTATTATTTTACATGAAAAGCCATCTATGAATAAAATTAGAAAAGAATTAAAACCACATCGCTGTTCATTTGTTTAAGCAGTTAAAACTGAAAAATTTCCAGGTACTATTTATCAGTAAAAGTAAACTCATAATCAGTAATTATTTCTACTAAGTTTTAACTTTCATAGCCAAGTAATCACTTATAATAATTTTATTAAATTGACCCAATAATAAAGTGAAACCTCATCAACATACTGCAATTAGTGCAGAACAGTAATTGAGTTTGTGGCAAGAGCTCAATTGGCAGCTGAAATAATGATTTTGAACGCGGAGATTACGGATCGATAACACTGGGGTCAGTAGACCATTCATTGTAAACGATACGCGTAAACGGAAGCCCAGAATCCGTCGGTACTTAAAGTTTGTTGACCTTGATTTTTGGGAAAACTCTTGAGACAATTCACTGAAGAAATATTTCTGTTTGAAAATGCAAAGCTCTTTGATTTAATTATACTTCCTTTAGAAATGAACACCTGCATTCATTTATTTCATTAGCAATAAATAGATATTTAAGATTAAGCCGCTGGCCACCAAGGTGTTTCTCCCGAGAACCAGATGAGGAAACTGTTACAAATTCAAAATATACTCAGCTTGAGCTATTGTAATTGACTTTGCACCGCCATTTTAACCAGTTTATTCACGCAAATAGCTACTTAGTTATCTGTAAAACATCTTGAATTAAAAAATGTATTGTTAGGAGCAGGATTTAAATTAAGAGATAAATGAGAGCTTTTACGTTTTCCCCAGTCTCTACTTGAAATCTTTTGATAGGTCCCTCCCACATATATTGATAGTTTGAGCGGTGTGTTTGAGAAGAACAAAGAATATATTTATAAGCATTCTTATCTGTAAAACGCATTTAACACTATACCATAAGTAGGATATAAATAAATAGCTCAATTTGCGATAGTATACAGATGGGGCCAAAAATGTATACACACTTTCACAGTAGATATCTATTTAATATATTTCAAAGTTGAATCGCAAAAAACAACAGTAATGTGTAGTATGATGTTCTGTAAACAGATGTGACTCACATTACGTTATGATAGCGTTGCTACGTGACAGGTAAATCAACAATGAACAAATGAAGCCAAGATTATCGTATGATGTTCTATAAACAGATATAACTCACATTACGTTATACTACCTTTGCTACAACAAAATGGAGCCAAGATTATCGTTTGAACAGCGGAAAACAATTTTGAAGTGTATTGGAAAACTGAGAATGTTGTTGAAATTCAAAGACAATGGAGACGTGTGTACAGAACAGAACCGCCAACGCGAGTAACAATTGCATGCAGTCAAGACAAATTTGAGACTCATGGTACCGTATGCGATGTTCACAAGGACAGATCTGGGAGACCTCGCACAGCAACGAGCCCCGCGTCCTCGGCTAAGGTTTCGGAACATTTTGAGCACTCACCGCAGAAATCTACAAAGCAATGTGCACGTGAGACTGGGATTAGCAGAACCAGCGTACGTGCATTATTAAAGCATTAAAGTTGAAAGCTTTCATTCCAAGTTTTTGGCATAAGTAACTGTAAAAGTCTAAGACGATTAGTGCTCATAATTTTCTGCTTGTGTGAATTCAGTTTTGTTATGTTAATACTGTTTTTTTCTTTGTTTGAAGGGTGTGCATTCTGTATTTACTGCTCACAACTTAGCAGTTCCAGTAATGCTTTTAAAATGAACTCACCGTCTTTCCTGTAGTACAGTATCTCAAAATGCTTCTCGGCTCCGACTGCCAGAGCTTCCTTGACGACGCTGATGGCATGTTGAGAGGTAAGAGGACCATGGAGGAACTCGCATACAGCAGGTCGCTGCATCACCTCGGCCCGGCTGTAGCCGGAAAGGCGGCAGAACCCGTCTGAGCAATAGATGATGTGACACAGACCATGCTGGGCATTGGCCACCAGGAAGCTCCGGTCTGCAAGCAAAGAGAAAACACAAATTTAAAAATCCGTCGATGTGTAAGGGCAAAAATATAGGCGCTTAGACAAAAGTGCCTCTTACCATTAATTTTATTTCATATTTGCGATAAAAAAAATAAATGCCATATACGAATCCGAGGATGATTATGATGATGATGATGATGATGAAATATATATATATATATATATATATATATATATATACAATTTACTTTAACGTATTCCTTATTTGAAATCTAATTAAGTTGACCATATGAGGGTTGATAAACGTCTAGCGTATAAAACAGTAGAAACTCTTGCATGCATTAATGATACTATATCCTGGTGGTGTAGTGGTTACCATACTTGCCTCCTAAACCCAAGATCGCGGGTTCGAACCCGGCCAGGACCGATGGATTTTTTCGGGGCGTAAAAATCCTAAGTATGGCTTCCTTCGGAAGGGAAGTAAAGCCGTGGGTCCCGTGTCGTACATTTACGGCATGAAAAAGAACCTCAAGCCTGAAAGAAAGGCCTCTGAGCAAAATTTGTCGGCCGTTTCACGCCCTGAGTTGAATGGGACGCTGATGACCTGAGCTGTTAAAGAGCGTCCATAAATAAATCATTCAAAAAAAAAATGATACTATATTAAGTTCACAAGCAATTATTGACATTAATTGAATTGTAGAAATAATTTAAAAATAGCCGCAAGTGCTACTGTACTAAACTTAACGTGTGCTACTAAATAACAAGATGTGTATAAAATAGATCCTTACTTAATATGACAAAACGAGCAAATAGTTCTTGGTAGTTAGTAACAAGTTTAAGTTTCTGATGTATAATGGACGTTCTACAAATAATGCATTTGTATATCATAGAAAACTATAATATTTTATGTGTAAAACTGTGAATCTTCGCACACTATTACTATATAGTTTCATTTTATTCCGCTATGAGGCAGTAATGCACTTATCGCTCAAAATTTTAATTGTAAGTGCTTTGCATTCTAATCAAAGGACAATAAATCAATTCCTTTTGGGATACAATAAGACATTACCAACATTAATTAGCTTTTGAGAAATGTTTATAGAGAATGGTGGATAAAACCTGACAATCTTTGGGTGAAGGGATGTCATCTTCAGAAGAAAGTTTAAGCACTGTCATCCACCCTCCGGACAGCTCAACACTACACTTGTCTAAGTATTGATTCAAGAAGTTAGGTTATAATAATATAACTCTTTATTGAATTTGGCATCTCTTTCGATAATATCAACCATCACGGGTGGCCGAGGTCTTTAAGGTGCGGAGTTGTGAGGGGGGGATCTGGGGTTTGAATCCCACCAGGACCCTAATTCAGATTTTGTCCAGGTTTTACTCAGTCCTCATAAACGGCAAATGCCGGAGGTACCCTAAACTTAGATCTGGAACATTTTCTTCCATAAAAAAAATCTTTTCCCAAAATATCATTTCATCTCATGTATCATCAGTGTTCACCGCCTGTGGTACCTCAGTAGTTAAAACGGGCGTTAAACACTGTTAAAAAAACCCTTTATAAGAAACTTCCTATAGCATCAATTTCAACTGCATGCAAGCTTGCACGTCAATGACTTTTGTTCGGGAATCAGCATCTGAGTAAACACGTCTCACATACAACTTTTCAATTATACCCAAATCTTCAGAATTTCTGAACGTGTTCTTAATGTTATTCACGTTCCCCTCTCACAATTAGTAACGTGGTAGCTATGTATTCTTCCGTTACAGCATGAGCTGGAGCGTCGTGTCCCCTTTCCTTTGAAAGTGATTACTCGTCTGTTTGAACATTTTAAACTATCTTGGAGTTGTGCTATAGGTAAGAACAAACTATTCACAGAACTCTTATAATATTGCATAGGTCTGAACTGAAGATTTATTGAGACGAAAGTGAATTTCAAAGCAGCATATTGTTCGCCGCGTGTCACCTCCATTTTCCTGTAGGCGGAACTGAACATTGCTCAACTTTCACACCTCTACAGGTGGAAACCATAAGTTTCAACAATGAAATTAGTAGCATGTGTTTATTATGCATTAAGCTAACAACATACTATACAGTTAAATTTAGAGCAAAAAAGTATGCCTATAAAATATTATCGTTGTTCATTGAACATCCCTCTTATAAAACGCTTATAAAGAAGAAAGATACCTCTAAAGGTTACTGCAAACGGAATAAAAAAAATTAATTAAAGGTGTAAATAAAAAAAATGACAGCCTTGATCAAAGAAGAGAAACAAACGAAAACTGAAAAAAGTGTAAACATGAAAATAGGACTTACGAAACAGATCGTAAAGAAGTAGAACATTAGAATGGAGAGGGAAGATAGGATTGACAATGACTTACATTTAGATAATGAGCAACAGATTTTGAGCTCATGTGAGCCATTACTCCCATCCAATGACGTCCCGGAAATCTGTGGTAACCGAACATATAAAGTAAAGTATTCGGGTGTAGCCTTTTACATGCTGCCTTGATCTAACGTTCTGAATAGGTGGAATAAAAAGTACAGCTTCATCACAATTTACAGCTGAGTTGTGTGAAGCCTCATTGATTCTCAAACAGTTTTGTAATGTGACAGTCGGCTGGCATCCTGACATTCTGAACTTCCGAGTACATGCTGACCCCATTTCTGGATTTGACCTCCAAGCCATTGGACATAATGTCGCGTTTACTGCAGACAGACGTCAACTTTACTACCTCTTCCTGAAAATATGGCCCCGCCTCACGCGATGCTCGAGTGTTCTAGGGAAATTAAACTTCTCAAATGATCGACTTGGAAATACCCGAGTCTGTAGATGGATTTAGATACAAGTTAAGTATCAGAAATTCACAGCTAGAAACATGTAAGGTCAAAATACTTGTTCTCCAATCCAAAGTTTCCATATTCATTACTATAAATATTAATGCACTTTTTTCTCACAATATAATGCCTCGTTCCTTCAATTACACTCAATAATTAACTGCAACATTCTGGCTTCAAACGTTGTGCTGTTACTAACAGGGTTGAAGATTCATAAGAATTGACCTAAGGCAATACATAGGTGAAGCCATACTATGCTTATGCATATTAAACCTTGCTTTAAGAGTATCATTTAGAACTTCACTAATCTATCCCACTATTAAATTAAAAATCAAATCAAATCAAATCTCATCCCCTTCTCGTGTTTATTAAGATTTGAGATGAAACAATTAGAAAAAAAACTGAAGCAGTTTATATTTTAACTGTGTTACTTGTTTTATTCACCAATGACCAACAGCTGATTTGTTATGTCATCTGCAAAAATCGGAGCTAAGAAAGTTTCCTCAAAACTGAAACGGGCCTTATGTTCCACCTCTACTGAAATATAAATTTAACATAAAATGCACATTGCAAACTTAATTATAGTAACATTTCATGTAGTAATGCGGATATCGTATATCTAATAATGTTACCATGTGACTTGTACGTCAACCAAACAGAAAGTCTGGTTTTTTCGGTTACGATAGGTTGGAGAGCCAACAAAGTCATAAAACTCTGTAGCCCATTTTTATTAGGACGGCCCTTGTAGGGTTAATAAACTGAAATATAGATTTTTAAATCCGTTTGCGACTTTGACCCAGACAGACGTTGTATAAACTTTAAACTAGTTATTGCTAACAAAATGTTTTAAACTTCCAAAAACATTGCATGGCACGTGTGGCAGGTGAACTTAAACCAGCCAATAGAAAATATGTGTTTAAATTTTTAAAGATAATGCCTAACCTGCGCGTGTTCGTGTGGCCCTCTTTGGCGTCGTTAAGCCAACGATTGCTTGATTTGAATTTAATAAATAAGGAAGCATTTGCTCTGCCGGAGCAAGCAATTCTCATTCCTTAGTACGCAGATATAAGATACACACAATCTAGATATAAGATACACACAATCTAGATATAAGATGCACACAATCTAGATACAAACGGTTCTCAGTACTCGTTATAAGTTCAACGTTGCTGTGGCAGCAATCCACAGAATCAGCTCAGACGCAGATAACAAATTCTGGTGATGCAGTTTTGATACATCAGTTAGGCAGTTTTTAAGTTGAACTCAGCTTAGAGGCAGTTATCAGTTACATCGGTTAAGCAGTTTTCATTTTCACGCTCTGGGACACTCATCTGTAAGTTTCACACGCGGCGAAAGGCACTTGTTATTCTGATTCCGATGCAGGCACTCAGTTTTAAGATGTACAGTACTCAGTTTCACTTCTAAGTTCCTCTCGCGGTAGCTAAGTTGATATTAACGTAATTAAATCTACCGTACACAAAACGCCAGAGGATGCAATAGATTTAGAGCATAATAAACAAAGTACCAATATATATTTTGTGTCGCAACGCGTATTTATTTCTACTATTGAACTCCTCCCCCAGTTCTGTTCAGTACAAATCGTCAAAATAGCAGAAGCGAAGCGATCATTCATCATTTTACCAAACCGCTTCAAAATTGGCATCATATCGTGATGTCCCGCAAGAAACCACTTTAAAATTGGTGCCCAACCGGAGCCTACCAAACGGATTCAAGACTGGATATTCGGATTTAAACTTCCGTGGAGTACTTCTGTACTAAGAGTACATTAATTTGAGTTAAATTAAGAATACATTTGAAGTTTATGTTGAATAATTTAAGGGCTTATGCATGATTAGTTTGCTAGGAAGAAATATCATGCTAAGTTTATCTTGCAGAACACATTCATTCAATTTCTAACTCTTAATATCATTTAAGAAAATGATCAAAAGAACGGCTTGAAATCATGACTGCCAAATGCAATTATTTGTAATTCGTTTTCATTGATTTCTTCATGTAAGTTTCAAAAGTATTAAATAATGGTTTGGCGATGGTAATGACATGTAACTTTGTTGTTGTTGTTGTTGTTGTTATTGTTGTTGTTGTTATTATTATTATTATTATTATTATTATTATTATTATTTTCTCTTAAAACACCGAAATTCATTACTAAGTGCTAAACTAAAGTTTATGAGATTCTTACACTTCTCAGCATAAACTTATGCTAATATGATTAGATCTGGATAAATAACTTTCGTTTTCCGAGTTAGATATATTCCATTCTACAACAGACTATGATATGTTTCATTATAATGTAACTGAAGCCACCAAAATGTCAGTACCGCCACGGGTGGCCGAGATCGTTAAGGCGCGGACCCGTGAGCTGGAGGTCTGGGTTTCGAATCCCACCGGGACTGTCCTCCCTGAATGAGATTTTTTCCAGGTTTTCCTCAGTTCACATAACTTGCAAACGCCAGGGAGGTACCCTAAACTTAGGACTGGAACGTTTCCTTCCTTAAAAAATATCCTTTCTCAATGTATAATTTCATTTCATGTATCACCAGTGTCACCGCCTTTGGTGCCTCAGTAGTAAAACGGGCGTTAAACACTACCCCCCCCCCAAAAGCAAAATGTCAGTCAGTATATTTTGCAGGTCTCAGCAATCTTCGTGCTACGACTATGAGTTTATTTTAGAACAATGCACTGAAGTTTACTGATTTGTTCTCTGTAGACCTGTTAGTGACTTTGCGATGTGTTAGAGATAACGGGCCATATCTGTATTAGCATGGATGTCCTGGGTCCGCTTCTTTAACTTCCGAGGAGTTTTGACATGTACTTTGGGACATGGAACAAACATGATTAAAGCACAGTGTGGCATTAATTCAGAGTACTTCAGGGACTTTTGATAAATATCACATTAACCTTTTGGTTTTATTAAAATGTATGCTTTTATTGGAGCCAAATGTTGAACAGCGAGAAAGGGATGTGAATTAAGTCAGTTTTATTAAGCAATTAAGTTTTAGTCAGTGACTGGAGAGGTCTAGGATGTTCAAAAAGAGACTGATTAAAATTATTCATGTGTAATGAAACTGGACTGCGCTGACATTGATAATGATTAATTCTTCTATTTTATTAAATTTAAAATAGTATTAAAATATATTTGCTGGTAAAATATAATTTAAATAATAAATAATTACTTTCTGTAAGCATCGCTTGGTAGGAGTTGCCTTAAAGTGAAGCACGGAACAACTAAAACCTGCAGAAAAGAAACGGATATTACTGAATACTGGTTTTCTAATTCATTTATTGTGCACAGTCATTAGTGCTGGTGAAGAAAACACCTGGAAAAGTTATCCTAAGATTCGAACGCTCAGTCGAATGTAGCACAGTTGAGGCACAGAAAAAAAAAATGTTCGAATGCAATTGTACCCTTTGGCTGATTTGCATGCCCCCATAATGACTTCAGCCGTTGACACAGATATCCTGAAACGTTATTTTTCACAGAAACCTTATGTCTATGCACGGAATTCACTTTCTGAGACAGGCAACCACTTGGGCAGTAATTGGGTATGACAGGTCCTGACCCCTGTCTCTGACGATTAGCGCTAAACGAACAGGACTGCAGTAGTTCCATGGCTTCTCTGACCAATCCTCTCCGGGCCTCTAAAATACATCGCTTTCACTTACCTAGCCACATGATTCTGAAAAGGACAAAGATGACACCTGTTTTGGAAATCCATCGAATATGGACATCGATTTATTTCTAATGTCTATCAACCATGTTAATAGCTCTGATAGGATGTATAGGTAATTTCTAGGGGGAGAAACTTACACCCACACACATAAGAAGTGCATTCCTAAGCAACGCAACAATTAGTTTTCTCTTCCATGGTTTGATTTATTTAAATTTCAGATACTGGCTTGCTAAGTTCATCAGTAAACTGTACATTTCAATGCAATCTCCACCTAGATGTGAGAGTCTGTTAGCTGTCGGACCTCCACTTTGCACTTCTGTCTCTCACCTCTGCACTGCGGATAACTTCCTCGCAAGACGTCATATCTCCTCCAGCGGATTGCATCTTCCAAGAGGAACGAAAAAATGTAAATTGGAAAGTGAAACATCCTGACTGTACAAAAAGACAGTTCATGAAGTTTGGCGATCTCCTTTCGGGTTCGTAGACTCGTGTGGCTTCACGTTGTCTTAAAGAAGAACTTTGTCCACAACTTTGTGCTGACGAAACCACAACCGCCACAACTTCCAAAGAATTTGGCACATATTTCGAAATGAAATGTACCGAGATCCTTATTTGGGACGATCAGCAAATAGCACAACTATGAAATCGAAACTGGCTCTTTCTTGTCCAACGTTGTATCTAGAGATGAAACGGTACCACCACTTAGAGGCGAGACAAAAAAAATCAAGGAATGGCATTACAAAATGTCTCCTAGGGGGAATAAAAAACTCAAGAAAACACCCTCAGCTCGTAAAATTATTTTGGTGCTCAGAAAGATATGACCGCAGACCTCACACACAAATCTGCACATCCACGAAGATATTACTAAACTTCAGAGGACTGTCCTCTGAGAAAGCATAGACTTAGCACGAAGATTGCTTAGAGACCTGCAGATTGATACGAAAGAGATTCATACTTTTTAGGCCTAATCATTTTCTATGTATGATAAAGATTAAAAGTATATTTTGCTTTTCAATATAGTTACCCTTTATTGCAATACACATCTCGCACAAGATTTCAACCCCCTCCCAAAAATAGTCAGAAGTCTTGTCTGCAAAATGGGCATAAACAGCATCCATCACTTCTTCGTCACACTTAAATTTCCTCACTCTAAGGAGACTTTCGTCTATTTCATTCTATCGGTTTCTGAATAGGTAGGTATTCATAAGTAAGTACAACCTGTGCCGAACTTCAAATGTATATCACTTATTCTTATTCTATCCATGAAATAATCCCAAACCCATATTTGACTCATCTCTATTGGCATTACTGACAATCGACATTCGTCTGTTGCTAGATGGCTTCAAAAGTTAAGTATTTATAATATAAATGTACAATTATTACAACATGTAAGCCAAGTTTACGGAAATTATATTTAAATTCTTTTTTTTTTTTCGTGAAATTCACTACGTTCGTGAATTTATCGGCAATCTCAGACCCTCTTACTTATGACAAAACAAATCCAGAATTCAAAGATACTATGTCAGTCAACAAGTTTGAAGATATTAGGAGGCAGGTGCTCAAGGACAAAAAAGCACCTCTGGGGTATGTCTGGAAAATGTTGTTTTTCCCATTATTTTAAGAAAATATTAATAACAAAGAACCAATAGCAATTGATGAAGAGCTAGTAACATTTGGTGGAATGGATGAATTTACTCAAAATAGGGGTATTTCATTTGTGTGAAAATTGTTGATTTATTTAAGGACGCTCTTTAACATCTCAAGTCATCAGCGTCCCCATTCAAATCAGGGTGTGAAACGACCGACAAATTTTGCTCAGAGGCCTCTTCTTTCAGGCTTGGGGTTCTTTTTCATGCTGTAAATGCACAACATGGGACCCAAGGCTTTACTTCCCTTCCGAAGGAAGCCATACTTAGGATTTTTACGCCCCGAAAAACTCCATCGATCCTGCCCGGGTTTCAACCCGCGATCTTGGGTTTAGAAGGCAAGTAAAGTACCACTACACCACCAGGAATGAACCCCCGGTGTGAAAATATTCTGGTCATGTGATCTAAGATAGAATGGACTACATGGGGCGGAATACAGTAGAGTCTGTCCAAAAGAATTTAGAAATGACTGTACTCAAGCACTTGGCAAAAAGCGTTGAAGGTTCCTATTATGATTTTTTACCATTAAAAAGATTTGGAAGAACAATAAATTGAAACTAGTTACAAAATATTGATAAACAAACTGGTTTATTTGAAACGTGAATAAAACCAAACTTGAAACAGAAAAAATGTATTAATTATTGAACGTCTTGAACAGTACATATTACGTTAACCTGTGCATAATACAAGAGGCTAAATCAGATGAAAACAATAACTTATTCAATGTCTACCTTTCGCATTTATGTAGAAAAGTAACTTTAGTGCCAAATGTGAGCATCGATACCTTCTATCCTCCATGACTGAGTAAAGACTTGTATAGCCGTTCTCTTAGCGCCAATTACTGGTATTATTTTCAATATCGAATAAGCAATTATCACTTCTTCTGAAGTGAACACTTATTTATAGCCATTGATATAAGTTGAAAACCTTATACCACCGAGGAAATAACACAAGAATAAAGCTGTAAAAACAGTTTTTTTAATCAATATGCAGAAATTTTGCAGTTTTGTAATTTTGTATAAAATTTATACTGCCACGCCTTTGTAATATTGCAGACTGCTGTTGCAATTTGAACCCTTTATATTTAGAACTAGGTTTTAATAAAAAAAACAATGCAACAGAAGTATATTCACGTTTAAAAACAAATAATAATCCTAGGCATTTTCTAATGTTAAAATTTGTATGATCGCCAAAACTATATTTCAAAATAAAATTCAATTTCTCTTACTGTCTACTTTACGTATATGGAACACGTATGAAACAGAAGAATTCAGTTTTATCCTCTCTGTCAGTTTTTGTCACGTCAGTGTTATGGAAGAAATCAGGTTCCCCACCAGAATTCGGTTCCAATACTCAGACTGGTGTTATGAACTTTGCACTGAATATTTCCTGAGAAAGGCCAGATGGAACCCATAGCCCTTCATTGTTAGAAAAGCAATCCGGCGCCTGCCCGCGCGCCAGGGAGCAGTTCTGGGCAAAGTGGATTAGCTTAGTAACACTTACCCTGCTGCGTTTAAAAGGCCACAAAGGCGTATCGGTTCCGAAAGGCTATACGTCTGCAAACATTTACCCTCCAGCTCCACCCAATAGTTTCCTCTTACTGTGGGAAATTCCATCAATCCAACGTTTCCTTATCTACGCTCACGGACTCGTAAAATGAGCACTCACGGGGTGTTAATGTACAACACCGCAATAATTTCAGAGAGGTAGAGAGGTCCATGACAAGCAATTTGAGATAGGGAAACTGTGGTCTGCATCTTCAAAGTTATGGCATTAAGTTTTTAAAAAACCAGTACACCACTGGCTTCCATTCGAAATAATTAAACCATGTAATAACAGACGGAAGTTGTGCTGCAAGCCTCTTTGACACTATCGACATGATAACTGACTTCAATAAAAGCCGATTCTTGTTATGGGCTTCTAGCCTTTTTTAAACTTTTTTTTTAACATCTTTGTATGAACATATTTCTTCATAAAGTAACATAACCTACTCTATGAGACCCAAGGCTATGATCCTCAAAACCACAGTTTGTCCGTTTATACATTACGCAAGGTAGATAGCTTCCTCCAAATTAAGGAACATAAAAATATGTGCCATTTTGATAAGAACTTAGATATTTTCATGCTACTAATTTGAAAATCGGGATTTCCTTGCTCGCGAAGCAATTTTGAAGGCATTCTAAGATTATCCCCCATTTTGCTTTAACATTGGAATATTCAGCATCTCATTTCCGTTATTTTATTCATGGATAACATATTTCCTTACTTAAAATGCTTGTATACAACTCACATAGTTTGGTTCGGTATAGTTCATTAAACACCCGGTATTTTGGACGCTTGCATGAATGCAGAACTTGATATGGTTTTAGGGTGCCTGCATACATACTTCAAGCAAAAAGAAAAAACTGTGTCAACGTAATAAAACCGAATTCACACAGACAGAAAATGATAAGCACTAATCATCTTAGACTTTTACAGTTACAACAGTTGCTCATAATGACCACTATCGGCTTCTGAGTTCGTTGAACTACTGATTGAGCAACGTTTGCGAAAGTGTCCTCAGCGATTGCAGTACATGCCGTTTCAATTTCTTCCCGAAGTGCTGCCAGTGTAGCTGGTTTTCTACGGTATACGGTACTATGAGTCTCAAATTTGTCTCGAATGCATGCAATTGTTACTCGCGTTGGCGGTTCTGTTCTGTACACACGTCTCCATTGTCTTTGAACTTCAACAACATTCTCGGTTTTCCAATACCACTTCAAACTTTCTTTCCGCTGTTCAAACGATAATCTTGGCTTCATTTTGTTGTAGCAACGCTAGCATGACGTAATGTGAGTCACGTCTGTTTACAAAACATCATACAATAATCTTGGCTTCATTTGTTCATTGTTGATTTACGATAATCTTGGCTTCATTTTTTCATTGCTGATTTACCTATCACATATCAACGCTATCATAATGTATGTGAGTCACATCTGTTTACAGAACATCATACTACACATTACACATTTTTCGGTCCAACTTTGAAATGTATTAAATAGATATCTACTGTGAAAGTGTGTATACATTTTTGGCACCCTCGTTGTACATATTTGTTAGTTCTTGCAAATATAATACAATGTAATATAATACCCATATAATGCTCAGTAGGGGATTTATTCCACCTACTGCTTAAATACAGACACTGCAATCTGCCTAATGCCTTCTCCATAATACGATGAGTCAAAAAACTATTTTAGACAGCTCATATATTTTTTTAAAATAGTGTTTAATGTCCTTTTTAACTACCGAGTCATCACAGGCAGTGGACACTGATGATACACGAAGAACGATAAATTTGGAAATGGTTTTTCTTTTTTTAAAAAAGGAAGCATTCCAGGCATAGGTTTAGGGTACCTCCCCGACATTTGCCATTTATGAGGACTGAGAAAAACCTGGAAAAAACCAAAGTTAGGGAGGACGGTTCAAAACCAGTCCCTCGTCTTAACGACCTCGGTTACCCATGGCGGTATTTAGCTGATATTAAGGTAGGTTTTTAACATAAAACATTCAAATTAGAAACTGCATTTTGTAATAGTACTATAAAGCTATTTAATACTTCAGTGTTACCTATTTTAGTTTAATACACAATGAAATGATTATTAATCTATTCTAATGAACAGAAATTAAATATTTATAGTATATAACAACTATTTAATTTTTACATTCCTCATGGTGGTTTTGAAATAATTAATTATATTACGTAACTTGCTTTAACTAATTTTTAAAATTTACTTAAGTATACTTGGTAACCCTGGAACCATGTTAGGCTGGAATAAAATCAATAAGAGTTGATCTCATCCTTGCGCATACACAAATATATGTTATATTTTGTTTCAGCGCGAGATAATCAATTTTTAAACACAATTTAGTATAATTTTCAAGAAAACGTAATTAAACTAATTAAATCGCATTAAAATAATTTAAAAACCGCTAATTACCGCCCCTGCATATTGCTAATATCACTCAAATGTTTAGGGTAGCATTTCATTAACCATAGAGAAAAAGTTATGAATTACTTATTTGAAACAAAGAACATTTTAGAATAACTAAATAAATTTAATTTATAAGTGTTAATGTTACTTTAAAATGGTGCATAATTCCCTAGGTCACAAATAATTTCACAAACATCCTGCTCACAAAATAAATGCCACTCTGAACACTTGAATTATACTATTACAGTTGCTCAGTTCTCAATAATATTTCACAGCCAGTACCGTTTGATCGGGTAACCAGAATCACTGCAACACTATCAGTTAAAAATAATAATAATTACAAACTGGATCATCCGAATTTGGATAGTAAAGTCAAGAGATTTTGTTCGCTCCTGTGGAGAAAGGAAAGCAGAAAAATATATGACAACATTATTTTATCCTTAATCTAAGTTTATCTTATGTAGTTTACAGGATAGTTGCTTTCCGCCTTGGTCAAATAATGCAAGGAAATACGACGAAAAGGGTTTTGTGGGGGACTTTTTCATAACTGTAACATGTAGAATTAGACAAGAAAAACTTTGAGTTTATCGCGGTTAAAAGCAAGCAACAAAGACACTAAAGAACAAATTAAATTTTCCCTGAAACGGACATCGCGTGTTGCAGACAACTATCTTCCCTATACTTGCGCTCGGTGAACTCAAATATGACGTTACACTTCTCTGGTTTCCTCAACTAAAGCCAGATAATTTCTCGTTCAACTAAGGGTACGTTTACACACAGTAAAAGAAAGGCTTCGGCAAAACCGAGTAGAACATTTGCCGGTGTGCACTGTGCAAAGAAATTTACATTAAATTTTTGCATTTGCCTTAGGTTCCGAGTACAAGATAAAATCTCGATGAAAAATAAATGTAAATATTTACAAGCATTAATGTAAAATAGGGCTTTGGAAGTAATAAAATTAACGGTTATACAGCAATATTAGCTTACTGTGCATATCCGTTTTTATATACTCGTTCTTTAAACTGCAAATTTTTATAGTTACAGTTACAGTGAGAAAAAGCATAAATAAAAAAATAATGTATTTACGATCATGACATAACTAAATGATAATATGATACTTTATTCATCACTCTATACATTCTAAAGTCCCTTCCAAAAAATTATTTCGTTAATGTTTGTGTTGTCTACCTAATGGCCCAGTTTCTTCTGCTTATTTGTCATTACAGTAAGTCCTTAACAGGCTTAAAAGCAACCGAAAGCTTGCGGTGTTAATGTACTCTGTGTAAGTATAGGGTGAACAATTTATTTGGCACAAGCTAGAGTAGATCGTCAAAAGCTGGTGTTAGAGTATGTGACTGCAATGCAGAAACCTGCTGTTGTTTACAAAATAACGCGTGGCACAGTTCATAGCCAGCTACACTATATGGTTGATGCTAAGGCAACATTGCGTCCATAGAAGAGAAATATTTCCATCACTAGTAAAAAATATCACATGGCAATTCTTGAACACTCTTCGGTACAGTTCGGATCTGTTGTCCTGGTCTTTCATTATTTGCTCATATAAATCATGCTGTTTTACTTTAATCATATGGATAATACGTAAGAGAGAAACTTGTTTTACTTAAATTTGCCACTGGAATTTACACATTTTTAACTTTATTACTTGATCTATGAAAATATTCAATGCTAGTTACAAGGTTTTTGCATCATTTAAAAACACTGTTCACATATAAAATACAAAGGTGCTCAATAAGTAACCAATGCTTTTATTTTCTCTTTCATGCTCGGGATGTTTATTTCAGTTCATTAGTTGCCAGAATAAGTTCTGAATCTATACAGTGCTGGACTTTTGAGTATAGCAGGTACAATCAGATGCACCAATTTTATTCAGTATATGCTCATGGAGTAGTGTTTAAACCAAATTTAAACTATTTGTGAGTAGTAACTTACGAACTTATTGATAACAGCGCATTGCTTTGGCATGATTCTTACACCTCCCGCCGGAATAAATTTGGTTGCACTTGCAGTCTGTTTCATAGCCGTCGTTATGGTAACGGTAGGCGCTTGCTTTATGCTCCGAGATAGCAAGTACAGCCAAAACTTAGAATCGGAGAATGGGTAGCATCGAGGGCGGCGGTAAATGTGTGTCGTTGGTTGGCTGCCTCGATTTCTTGGCAACTCAAAAGGATGCGCGAGCTGGTGAACATTGCCAGCTTGCTGAACATAATTTTTTGAGACCTCGTGCTAAAACAATTATTAAATTTTACGTTTACTAGTACAGTAATTGTTTTATAATCTGTGCTACAAAAAACGACTATTCTTTGAAGCTACAGACTATAAACCATTGTGTGTATATCAGTATATTTTTATACTCAAACTGTGTAGTAAATACTCAACATTGTTAAGCTTCTTATGTGGAGATAGGGTGCAACAACTTTTTAGAATGTTTACGGCTGGCTGACTGAGAAATTGAGTATTCTTGTGTAGAGTACAGATAGACGGAAATATTAAATATTGCTTATCATTAATTTCCTTTTATTCTTCGAGTTAACTTTACTGGTTCCTCTATATTTTTTGTGCTGTTACATTAATTTACACCATAATTATTTTGCAGGCTGAACGTATGAGTGTAGAAAAATCACTCTTGCAAAGCATATATACATTTTTCACAAATTATTCCAATTTTCACACACTTGCGGTATTTTGTTCTAAGTACCATTTCATATTAATAAAATACGGCGCCATGGACGAATGGTTAGACTGCACGGCGGCACCTGCGGCAGTTTTCTCCGGGTATTCCGATCATTTCCTTCCTTCAGAAGTTACCGCAGCTGTGATTGAATATTAATCAAAAAGGAGAAATAACGCAAATTAAAATGTTTAAATATCCCAGTTCGGACACACCAACAAAATAATAATGCAAGATCACTGTTTGGTACTGACAGCAAAGTTGTGCGAACCAACCCGTGCATTTTCATTTAGGCACCAGGAGATACACAAGTTTTGTTTAGAGTGTATCAAGTTGTTGTAAGCAAGAAGGAAAAAAATTGAATAATAATGTGCTAATTTTTATGACAATGTACTTTTTATAATATTTTAGTGTAAAGATATTACGAACAGTTGCTTTATTTTTCTGTTTAAAGATTAGTATCGTATTGAACCGGCACGGTGCTTATTTGCTATTTGTGCTGCGCGTAACCTGAAGATGGGCTTGGAATTTCTTTTTACAAGCAAATCGTGTAATGATTGAACAGGGAAAAACAATTTTCAAGTGGTATTGGAAAACCGAGAGTGTTATTGATTTAAAGGAAATGGATTGGACGAATATGTCCGATTGAGTTTCCACCACGTTTTCCGGATCTAATTCCATTGGACTTCTACCTATGGGGAACTCTTAAGGATGTTGTATACCGTAGATAACCAGCTACACTGGCAGCACTTCGGGAAGTAATTTAAACGGCATGTGCTGCAATCGCTGAGGACACTTTCGCAAACGTTGCTCAATCAGTAGTTCAACGTACACAGAATTGTATCGTCGCCGATGGTGAGCATTTTGAGCATCTGTTGTAACTGTAAAAGTCTAAGATGATTAGTGCTCATCATTTTCTGTTTGTGTGAATTCAGTTTTGTTATTTAACATAGTTTTTTCTTTTCTTGAAGTGTATATACATTTTTGGCACTCCCTGTATATCAGTCATCTGAACTAGTCTTTTTATATAGAACATAAACATTCTAACAGAGGAAAACTGCGACATATAGCACCTAATTAATGTTCTACCATAAAAATAGGGAAAAAGATTTCTCAGTATGGGCAATGTAAAACGTTTGAAACTCTTAATAAAGTAAATATTGTATAAAATAATATTTAAATGTGTTAATCATAGCAGCCTAGTCTTCATGCAAGTAAGTAAAAAGAAACCATAGCTAAGCAACAAGAATGCAGGAAACTTTAGTGCTTATTTTTCCATTATATATGAGGCATATATCTTGTATTTAAAATATGTTGTTTAATATCAATCAATAATTAATACGATACTGTCCCGAACAGAATAACATTGAAATGTTTTATAAGAATAATAACTTCCATTTTATATTTCCACTAGGAAACCCTGAGCTGTTAAATGGATGGTTACCCGCTGTTAAGTCTGACGATAATTATTGATATAACACAGACCAGGGCTATGTTCATTTGACAGAATGTTTATATATACAAAATATATAAACATAGCAGGGGTAGAGTGAATACTATTTTTAAAAATTAAAAACTGGAGCAAGTGACAATTTTTAATGTAAAATTCCAATTCAGTACGAATTAGTAAAATTCCCTACTTTGGTTCCCGATGCTTTTACTAAAGTCTTGCAAATTCTGCCGGAATTCTAAAGGTATTATTTCACCGATTTATTGCCCCATGGTAAAACAGTTAACTCCTATGTATATGTCAAAACTCTTCGGAAGTGAAGAGGGGATTAGGTGCTTATGTGTCTTTTTTCAAGTGCCGTTTTTACTATTGAGGCACTACAGGCGGTGAACACTGGTGATACATGAAATGAAATGATAAATTGGGAAAGGCTTTTTTTTTTTTTTTTTAGGAAGGAAACATTCCAGGCCTAAGTTTAGGGTATCTGCCCGGCATTTGTCATTTATGAGGACTGAGGAAAACCTGGAAAAAACCTCAGTCAAGGAGGACGGTCCTGGTGGGATTCGAACCCCAGACCTCCAGTTCACGAGATCGTGCCTTAACGACCTCGGCCACCACTGGCTGTTTATGTGCCCTGAAAGACAAGAAGAAATTGTTTCTTTCATGACAACACGAAACCTCACATAAGTCTAAATTCCCCAAAGAAAATATAACTAAAAATCTCAGACTCCCTTCCTCATCTGTACTACTACCCATATCTTGCGCCTTCTGATTTTCGGACTTACTGCAGCTTGCTAATCAAAATAAAAATATTTTACAAGACGTTCGACTTTGTTTAACTCCCTGTGTTCCCAAGAGATAATACTTATTCTAATTCATGCTGAAGCATATTTCCTAGATGCAGTACTACCATTCCTTTACGTATTCTTGAAGGGATGCCTGTATTTATTCTTCTTCTGTACCATTAACTTTATATAAACTGCTTACCGGTTTCTGGTTTTAGCGAGTAGGGTGTGTAGCTTCAGATGCGGCAATCATTCGATCATCTCCAGTGCACTTTGCATCTGTTCAACTTCAATTCACATACGAGCAATAATAAGGGTAGAAGGTCTGTATGCTCTCTCCCCGGCGCCACAATTTGTCTGCTGCAGCGAGAAAACGTCTGAAATATAATAGCGCTTCCCGTAGGAACGTTTCCGATATTATTTGATCGGGATGCAATCTTCCCGATGGAACGAGAAGGGCAAATTGAAATGCTGGCAGTATCACAACGCCAGTGTTTCGTTTTCTAGCCTCCAGAAGTACAATCTGTTTACTAATCGCTTGACCCCTCTTTGCTGATTAAAATTACATTTCCTTAATTGAAATTACGGTATAGTTTTAGCAGTGGAAGAAAACGACCAATCGCATGTTTCAGTGACGGATTTATTTACTGATTTCATCTAACGTTTCCGTTGTAAACACAAGTTTGTTCTGAGTTGTTTTATGTCCCACACTATGTCAATAAAAATATTGACTTTGTGGAACAAGAATACCTGAAATTGTAAACTTTAAGATGATATATTGTAGCATACATCATATCATCTGTATAACTGATATAAATGCTGAATTACTACAAACTAAAAGCAAAAATTGGGTTAAATATATCTGATATCTATTCATTGACATAACGAACATTTCTACTCCGGTACCTAATTTTAATTATTGTGACATTGTTTCTTATAAGTTATAAAACGTTCATCTATTTGAACGTTAATGTGTTTTCTACCATTGTATGGTAGTTGTCGGCTGACATTTTATCCATAAAGATAACATTTTCTAACCTGTCAGCGAGTTTGCTAAAAATACAGAGCGAGTCAAGCATATATATACACACGTTTACAATCGCCACGGGTGGCCGGTCGTTAAGGCGCGGACTCGTGAGCGGGAGGTATGGGGTTCGAAACTCTCAGGGCCGTCCTCCTTGACTGAGGAATTTTCCAGGTTTTCCTCAGTCCTCATAAATGGCAAATGCCAGGGAGGTACCCTAAACTTAGGCCTGGAACATTCCGTTCCTTAAAAAATCCTTACCCAATATATCATTTCATCTCATGTACCATCAGTGTCACCACCTGTGGTGCCTCAGTAGTAAAAACCGGCGTTAAGCACTAATTAAAAAAAACACTTTCACAGTAGATATCTATTTAACATATTTCAAAGTTGGGCCGAAAAACAACAGTAATGTGTAGTATGATGCTCTGTAAACAGATGTGACTCACATACATTATAATAGCGTTGCTACAACAAAATGGAGGCCAGGATATCGTTTGAACAGGGAAAAGAAATTTTGAAGTGGTATTGGAAAACCGAGAATGTTGCTGAAGTTCAAAGGCAATGGAGACATGCATACAGAACAGATCCGCCAACGCGAGTAACAATTGCACGCATTCGAGACAAATTTAAGATTTATGGTATCGTATACGATGTTTACAAGGGCAGATCTGGGAGACATCGCACAGTAAACTCCTCTAGAGGTGTAATTTAACCATTTTTTTAAGGAAGGCCAGTGCACCTGAATATGATATGCACATCTGTTTTACCTGCCATTAATACACTCTATGGTAATGAGGAAGTTTACTTCCAACAGGATGGTGCACTACCACATTACCACCGACATGTACGTGCGTACCTTGATGGCAATCTTCCAAGGCACTGGATAGGACGAAGAGATCTGATTAAGTTTCCACCGCGTTTTCTGGATCTAATACGTTGGACTTCTACCTATGGGGAACTCTTAAGGATGTTGCATACCGTAGGAAACCAGCGACACTGGCAGCACTTAGGAAAGAAATTGAAACGGCATGTGCTGCAATTGCTGAGGACACTTTCGCAAACGTTGCTCAATCAGTAGTTCAACGTACTCAGAAGTGTATCGACGCCGATGGTGGGCATTTTGAGCAACTGTAGTAACTGTAAAAGTCTAAGATGATTAGTGCTCATCATTTTCTGTTTGTGAGAATTCAATTTTATTATGTTAACGCCTTTTATTCTTTGCTTGAAGTGTATAAACATTTTACCACCCTCTGTATATATAATAAGTTGCCTTAATTCAATGGTGAAAAAACAGTATTACCGTTTTTAAAAACTGTATTTTGCTCTTAATAAACGACCTTGACCAAGTACCGCAAATGACAGATAACTGGGTGTCTATTGTGCCTGCAAATAAAGGAAGGGGATTCCCTCCTTTTGAAATGCATCAAGATATGTTAGCAACTTTGAGGGAATCTTGTAACACATAAGGTGACGTCGTGAGTTTAAGTATAATGCAACTTCTTGTGAAGATGAGCATGGCGGTCCGTGGGAAAGTCGTCCTACAGTAGAAAACAAAGTGCAAGTTGTAATGAGCAAGATCGATGAGTAATTATTAGAAATATAAGTGCAGGGAATAGGCATCTTGTGCTTTAGTGTATTTTAACAAAAGCATTATAAACGAAAAAATTAAATACGAGATTAATACCTCGAACATTGACAGCATGAATCGGCTGCGAATCAACATTAATGACATTGTAATATTTTTAAGCATGTTTCTTGAGAGATTTGTGAGCATAACACAACAGAGAAGGGTCACGGCAAGTTGAAGTAAGATGGGTTCTTTCTTCAGGACAAAGGTTCAAAGCACAAGTCCTGTGTTGCAATGGCTAAAATTGATAAAGCAAGGTGTGAAATCTTCCAACATCCCGCTACCCTCCAGATCTAGATCCCGTCGACTTCCCAAAAGTTCGAGGAAGGAACATTTTGTCAGAGATTGTAAAGCAATGATTTCCTTATTCCGGGAAACTGTATAATCGCTGGGAGAAGTTCATCTGTCTTAAAGGAAGTTACGTGGAAAAGTGAGATAATTTTTTTTAATTTATATAAGGTACAAATATGTCAAATGGGATTTGGGAAACGCAAGTATTAACACTCGTATTGTGTTGCATTTGAGGCAACCTCCCTTGATAAAAATTTAATTGCCCATTTATGATTTTAGTCATTAAGCTATATCACCGCCAATGTTATAGAAACATAACTATATAGAAAGAGGTATAACGGAAGGTCTCAAGAGGGCATGTGCCCTAAATTTAGAGATGAAGAGGATAGATTCCATAGTTTTGATGAAAGAAGAAGAGAGAAAGGGCAGACGATTAATACAATTACAGTGGTTGAGAAAATTGTTTGCAATCAGGTATAGGGAAATGTGCACTGCATACTGAATGAATAGATACTTGATATAAATAAAATATAATTATAAAGTTTATTTTTGAAAAAAAAAACACAAATGTTGCACGAATGTGAGATTTTCAGAATTATCTGTGATAAATTCCGTGGGAACCTGTGGGACAATTGTTGGGGCCAAACCTTTAGACTTCTTTATCTTTTATTTAGCATTAGAGAATATTCTGATTAAATAAAAATACCTGATAAGTATGAATATATTAGGAAGTTAAATGTATTTTATCTAGACAAGGAAAATAGTTATTGTAAATTAGAAAGAATGCACTAAGTCTCTCATCATTTTGTCGCCCGTTTCATGGCAATTGTTAGGTCGGCAGAAGAGCGACAATTCTCAGTGAAGCGGATGAAATATCCGCGCAAATGACTCTAGTTCTTTCATTTACAACTGCAATTATAATGTAAATATGTAATTACGTACTTTGTGACAGGAAAGGTTGAAAATTTTCTGTTACATTCATACATTTCTGGCATCTTTTTTGACAGTTGGCATTCATAGGCATAGTTCATTTTTCGAAATTGAGTCCCTTTTTATCCTGGTATTTTTTCCCCAGTTCTTGTAATGTATTGGTCCATAAACTTTAATTTTTTTTACATCCCTTATAAATAAAAATGATATTCTAGTACCTTTTTGTATTAATGGTATTACAGCGACCATATATTAGTGAGGGCCACTATAATAAACAACATACTGCAGAAGGCGGAGAAAGAATGAAAATCTGAGGGGAGGCAAGGATCACGATGAAAGAAGAGCCAGGGATAGAGCTGTTGGAGGAGAAGGAAATGGTGGACAATAAATGATGATAAAAATATTTAAGTGATTAGTGAGTGAGTAAAGTTAAGTGATAATTGTAATGAAAATAATAGATAAGATATTAAAGACGACATTAGTAAGGTGAAGAGTGGTTAGTAAATGAATGAATTAAAGAGTGTTTAACACCCGTTTTTGCTACAGAGGCACCACAGGCAATTAGACACTGATGATACATGAGATGAAATTATATATTGAGAAAGGATATTTTTAAGGAAGGAATCGTTCCAGGCCTAGTTTAGGTTACCTCCCCGGCATTTGCCCTTTATAAGGACTGAGGAAAACCTGGAAAAAACGTCAATCAGGGAGGACGGTCCTGGCGGGATTCGAACTCTAGACCTCCCGCTCACGAGTCTTTGCATGCCGACAATGGTTTACTTGGAACCTATTCGGGACGCTCCTAAGCCCTACCAGGCTGGAATTCATCCTGGGTGCACTAGTCAACTGAGATGACGACATTCCTCTTTTGGTCGATATCCACGAGTTACATTTCAACCATTCAGGGAAAAAATGGCATTACTTTGTCGCTTGTGAGAACATTTCTTCTACTTTTCATGTTTTGTTTCCTCGTTGTTCTTGGTAATTGGTTATATTTTTAGCGGTGAGCAGACTTTCCATAACTTCGTTAGAGAATGTACTTGTTGTGGATATTATTTACTTTATGCAGTCTATTGCAGATGTTTATGCTTTGCATATATGCCAACCAGGAAGCATTCATTACTCCCAAACCCGAAGCTTCTCTTGAAGAGTATAACATGGCATATGGGTTATCTACTGGTACTGCTTCCTTGATGATATTGTTAATTTTATCATTACTTCCTTAATAATCGTTTCACTCAATTGGAAGATACATTAGCAAATCAGAAAAGGGGTGTAATAGGGATGTTTTTTGGTCCCACTTTGGCCGCCAGTTTGATACTCAAGTGATTGTTGTTTGGGGACGGGATTGGGCTGTGTGGTAGCTGTAGTAAATGATTTTAGGCCCGCTGATCGCAGGCTTCGCCACGGTTTCTGCAGACCAACCCCACTCTTCTTAGATGAGAAACTCTGGAAGGCGTTTCGCTGGATTTTGGGGCTGTGGGCCAACCGGAACTGAGTGAATGGGATTCCGATACAAAAAGGTGAAGACAAATAACGTTTCGTTGTTTAGTTGGTGATATCGCTTATTCTCCTTAATATGAATATTCAGGCCAACTCACGTCTCACGATGAATCACAGGTAAGGTAATCTTGGCAAACACGTAAATTTGTTGCGTAAAGCAAATGGTGCCGAGTGCGAAGAAATTGTTAATTCAACAGAATTCTTAATGCAGCTCAATGATTTGTATCAGCAATTAGCATAATGACGGACATTGAAGCTTCGTTGTCGCCGGAACTGGTGCTTGGTACTTAGGTCGCTCTTCCGCTGATCTCCGGGCGGCGGAAGCCACACATATTTGGGTGCGGAAATTCTGAGACTGCGCGACTTTTGGGAAAATTCTATCCCTTTTATACACAATACAAAATGACGTTATCCACGTGCAACGGCGCGAAATACTTCCGCCAATTTTGTGTTAATGTCACTCGTAGTTAAGTGCTTACCTCGCTGAATTTCATTTCTATTCGCTGGATAATTTTGGTCCAGCCAAATGCTTCTCTATTCGTCAATAAGATGAATTTAAACTGATTTCATACGTCACTGTCAACGACTCTTTTATTCGGACACCAGCAACTTTGCCACCAAACAGGACGGTGTCTACCCTAGGGTTAGCCCTAGCTGCATACCGGAAGGGATTACCTTGCATTGTCTGACTTTTTTCCAAGTCTTTCTGTGTTCGGAGAAAGACGTGAGTATTTCTTACCGTGCTATATTACTGCATACCATCTCTTAAATATTACCAAAATTGCACTTTATTAACGTATTTAAACACTATATAATATTAATTCTACATATACGAGTTATGTCATTAAATTCCTCCACTGAAAGAAAATGCACAACATACTTGCACATAATTATTGAGTTGATGATTAAAAAATTACAAATATTTTATTATTTCAATTACTCTATAATCGACGAGGAACCAGGGGCAGCTTCAAGGGCTAGGAGAGTGGGAGAAAAATGGAAAGGGCTAGAAAAGATACACGAGGAAGACTCTTTGTTGACAATGTTGAAATAACTTGTGATGATCTGTGAACCGCTGTCTCATGAACATTACTAATGAGCCACAGATAGAAGCAGTGTGAGACAGCTGTACGTAACAAAGGGGCATTTTCTTTTATTCTTTGAACTGAAATATTAATTATGGTTCATTTCTAATTTGTGGTAAAAGTTGATTGCATTATACAGTTTAAAGCAGTATTGCCACATCTAAGAGTAACTTGGACCAAACCAGAAAGAGGTCACTTTGTAATTTGCTTAGCGTTTCAATAAATTTCAAGTATCACGTTACTGTCAAAGTGGAAACCTTGCTGTATTTTATTTCTGAAGCATTAACGTGAAACCTCTGTTAAGTAAAAAGACCCTAAAAAGAGTGAACTCTGTGCCCTAGATTAATAAGGAAATCAATGCAACCTTGAACATTGTGGCTAGTCGCTTCTGCAGTTTACGTTGCTATGGCAACAGTAGGAATTACAGTTGATCAGCTGGTCTTTCGCTCGGATTTGCTTGTTTATTCCCCAGAGACCTAGAAAATTGCGAGGACGTGGAAGCGGAACGTGATTGGTGTCTGGTAGCCCGGAGATAAGGCCCAAGTGACTCAACCAATCGCACTCGATTAGACAAGTGGAAATCCTCGCTTCCTCAGGTCGAATATCGATCCAGGCCTTATAACTTGCAAGCCCAGCTCTTTTAAAAATGTGCAAAATGTACAGATGGTGTCCGACTATGTCTAGTCCAAGCATTAAAGTTACATTGCATAATATTTCTTAACGATACAGACTAAACACTCCTGTCATTAAAAACTTCACTGGTAAAGTTTCCTCTTGGGACACTTTTTCGTGTTAGTATAAAAATTTAATTTGAAACGGATATTTTCGGTACCAGTATTGTAGCATATTGAATTTCAAGCAAATCTATACACAAATAATTTTGGAGCTTCCCGTTCGTTTTAAATAATAATAATAATAATAATAATAATAATAATAATAATAATAATAAACAACCCACCCCACACACACTGTACCTGGTTCCATAATTTCCACAAAGGTACTTTACACAATACAAGAATAGATGCTCAAATCCTCTACGTTTTTAAGAACTAATGTATTGTCTTGACACTAATCGAGTTAGGGGGGGGTGCAGAAATGATTCCAAAATGTAGGCGTCCAGTTTCCAAACTGAACTGCAATTTCGTTTGTTTCTATTGCCATACTTGCTTCACAGAATGAACAGAAGGAATGCATTTGGAATCCCATTTCTTGAAACATTTAGATACATATAAAGACAACAACAAAACCATTTACGCTGTAAATCGTTTCGTTCCACCCATGCTTTCTGTTGTTAGTTCTTTTTGCGAATTCCAGTTATCACTAACCATCTCGTCTTTCGATATATATCGATTCCGTATCAAAGCTTAAGGAAGCAAAGAATGCGGGTAAAGAGAAGGAATAGACGCATTCTTTGATTAAAATGAAGTTCCGCTGTTTCCTGACTTACGTCAAGAACAGACTGAGAAGAGGAGAAAGAGAGAGAAAAAATGGTAAGCCTAAAATCGTTCGTAAGAATTGCGCTTCTTGTTCGTGTAAGCAATAAACTCTGCAGATATTGCTTTCTGCTATAAACAGAGTTCATTTTATTGTTATTTCTTCTTTGTTATAACTACTATATTGGTTTGTGCTGGATCTATTTCTGGTTGGATTATTTTTTGTCTCCTGTTTATTCTCATTCTAAAACTGTTTTATACTAAACAAGATCGGATTATGTAGTATGTTGCTCAAAATAATTATGTAACGGATAATTTTATACATTTGTACAGAATAACTATTTCCATAAATACCGAGAGTGCCAAAAAAATGTATACACACTTTTACAGTAGATATCTATTCCAAAGTTGAACCGAAAAACAACAGTAATGTGTAGTATGATGTTCTGTAAACAGATGTGACTCACATACATCGCGTTGCTACGTGACAGGTAAATCAACCATAAACAAATGAAAACAAGAGTATCTATGATGTTCTGTAAACAAATGTGTTTCACTTTATATTATGCTAGCGTGGCTGCAACATAATTAGCAAGATTATCGCTTGAATAGCAGAAATCAATTTTGAAGTGGTATTGGAAAACCGAGTATGGTGTTGAAGTTCAAAGGCAATGGAGACGCGTGTACAGGACCGTCAACGCGAGTAACAATTGCACGCATTCGAGACAAATTTGAGACTAATAGCACCGTGTGCGATGTTCACAAGGGCAGATCTGGGAGACCTTGCACAGCAACAAGCCCCGCGCATTGGATCCAAGGCACTATCCAAGACACTGCATAGGACAAAGAGGTCCGATTGAGTTTCCACAGCGTTCTCCGAATCTAACTCCGTTGGACTTCTACCTATGGGGAATTCTTAAGGATGTTGTATATCGTAGAAAACCAGCTACACTGGCAGCACTTCGGAAAGAAATTAAAACGACATGTGCTGCAATCGCTGAGGACACTTTCGCAAATGTTGCTCAATCAGTAGTTAAACGTACTCAGAAGTGTATCGACGCCGATGGTGAGCATTTTGAGCAACTGTTGTCATCGTAAAAGTCCAAGATGATTAGTGCTGATCATTTTCTGTTTGTGTGAATTCAGTTTTGTTGAATCAGTTTTCTTTACTTGAAGCGTGTGTACTTTTTTGGCACCCTCTGTATATGCCAAGGGTATTTAATAAGTATACAAATCATATCTTTCTTTTTCTTATATTTCGGTTTCAAATACCCTTTGATTCTTCCTGAAATCTTTGACTATATTTTTAAATGCAATCTCCTTGCTTATGTATATAGGTCTGTATTTTTTTTTTTTTTTTTAATTTGGGCTTACCTACATCTTACTGCACCGAAATTATCTCCCTCTCTATTGATAAACCGCTTACAATGGCGTTTGAGCTTCTGAGTACAATTCCGATACACATTTTTCGAGATCTCGCCAAGTTTTGTTTGTGAATTTTGTTTTGAATTCATATTCTTTTATCGTTGATTTCAGTTCTGGATATACAAAATATTCCTTCGTCTTGTTTTTCGCGCAAAAGTCGCGAACGAACGAGCGAGCGATGGTGAATTCGCTGGTTATTGTGTTGTAGCAGCCCTGGGTTGTAATTCTGCAGTCCAGGCTTCTTACTTCTCACGTCTTCTCGGATATGTTGAGGATATTTTGGCAATGTCAGAGATTTGTAGTTTGACCCTTCGGCAGCTAATCGTGAGGTATAACATCCTAGATACCCAAGCACACCTTTAACATTTTCAGGGTAATGATGAAGACTTTCCAACCATTATGAAGATTAACCGTTGATCTCAAAATCGTAACCATGTCTCACCACCAGTGATGTACTCTATACAAAAATGCTGCACCCTCGTTAACCAACCCAAGAGCTGTTGACAGTTCTTGTGTCAACAGCCGAGGGTCACACTTTACGACAACACATTTCATGCTAAGCCCTACAGAAATGTTACACTCTTCACCATGTTTTTGGAACAGTACCAAGGTGTCAATTTTCATGGATAATTTCATTAATTCTGGCGTAATGAGCATGGCCAGTTGACATCGAGAGACACGGGTCATAAATGAGAATCATAGACCACTTTTAAACCGCATATATCATTCACAGCACAAAGTACGGCAAAATAATTATCTTCATAAGCATTATTGAGTCATGGCATAGGATTTACGCACTTTCGCGCAAAATTTAGTGTTAATGCGCTGCTCATGATATCCCGGCATATTAATAATCTACAACTTTCACAACACTGTTGCAAAGATAGCATCACGAAACAAGATAACACTGCACGGCAAACGATAGACATCTCATAATGACAAATTCAATCATGGGTACCAACCGCTTGTTGCTACGATACTATTTTTGCACAGAATTTTTGGAGTTCGGATATTTTTGAACGTAACTCATTTATACCCCACATGTCAAAGCCTGTATTTCGCTATTTACACAAATAACATTACAATTAAATCTATATAAACAAACAAAACACCTAAAAATGTACAATATCAAAATTAAGGTTCACTCATACCTTAAATGTTAGACCAAATCTCTTGCTTTTCTATATTTTCCACCCTCTTTCCAAAATTCATTGACATTTTACCTTCATCCATCGCCACACATTTCCCATTTCAATTTTTTTCTGATAGTTTTTCCACCTCCCAAACTAACTCTTTCTTTACAGTACATCTCTTTGCTGAGATTCTTTAGTACATTGTTATTATCTAATTTTAGACATCTGTGTTAATATTTCAAGATCTTTTCCGGTATTATACTTTCCTTCTTACTCTCTGCCAAATTTACCCTCTCTTCGGTGAACTTTTGCATTCAGTTCGGAAGGTGAAAGATCCGGAATGTAATTAGAGTGAGAGAGGAAAGTCAGCCCATTGAAGTTAAGTGATCTCTTCTCGGGTCGTCAACTTGTGTGTGCCTTGTCTTGAAGAGGAAGAACTTTGAACTCGTTTTGTTAGGAAGAATGCGCTACACTCACTACATTTTTGGACAGCTTTGACTTCTGAGTCTATTGCTCTACCTTGAGTCAATATATCGACAAAAAGTAGTTCCTTTAGAATATTAGAAGAGTGTGGTCATTACTTTACCGATTTTTATAGCGCTTAACTGCTGAGGCACCACTGAAAGTGACACTTTTTTATTTGTTTTATTTACGGACGCTCTTTAACATCTCAGGTCATCAGCGTCCCATTCAATTCAGGGCGTGAAACGGCCGACAAATTTTGCTCAGAGGCCTCTCTTTCAGGCTTGAGGTTCTTTTTCGTGCCGTAAATGTACGACACGAGACCCACGGCTTTACTTCCCTTCCGAAGGAAGCCATACTTAGGATTTTTACACCCGAAAAAACCCATCGGTCCTGGCCGGGATCGAACCCGCGATCTTGGGTTTAGAAGGCAAGTATGGTTACCACTACACCACTAGGACCGGCAAGGTGACACTGATTATACATGAGATGAATGATAAATTGCGAAAGGGTATATTTTTTAAGAAAGGAAACGTTCCAGGCCTAAGTTTAGGGTACCACCTCGGCATTTGCCATTTATGAGGACAGAGGAAAATCTGGAAGAAGCCTCAGGCAGGGACGGTCCTGGTGGGAATCGAGCCACACACCTCCCGCTCACGAATACGCGCCGGCTAAAGGTGTCGTTTTATAATGCTATTTCATGGATTGTGTTTTGATCTCAGGCTCGAAATGATGAATTTGTTTCATTTCCATTTATGCTGAGCCCACGTTTAAGGAAAATCTGCAAAATTTGTATATTTGTATATTTCATTTCATTTTATTCTGCACTAGTTTTCGAATGATCTCGTATTAAGATATGAGGAACTATGAACTGAAAAGAATTTATTTAAATTTTTTATGCATTCACAAAGTTGTTTAGCTTTAAAGGTTCAAGAACGACACTCTTTCCGATTATTCAACCAGCTGTAAAAAATTAATTCTAAAACTGGTTAAGCATAGTTATGCTTGACCGTCACGGGTGCCCGAGGTCGTTAAGGCGCGGAATCGTGAGCGGGAGGTCTGAGGTTCGAATCCCGCCAGTACCGTCCTCCCTGACTGAGGTTTTTTCCAGGTTTTCCTCAGTCCTCATAAATGGCAAATGCCGGGAGGTATCCTAAAGATAGACCTGGAACGTTTCCTACCTTGAAAAAATTCTTTCCCACTATATAAAGCATTTCATCTCATGTATCATCAGTGTTCATCGCCTGTGGTGCCTCAATAGTAAAAATGGGGGTTAAACATCATTCAAAAAAATAATAATGATTATACTTGTGTACTTACAATGGCGTCCATTAGTATTGCTGTTATTATCTTATGAGAACTTCGCTCAGAAAACAAAAGACTATATACGGAAATCATTGTGTATACTCTCTGTTATTGTTCTGTTACTGTGGCATCATACAGCTTCTATGTGTATACTTGCGATAAACTTTACCTTTTATGAAACGCCCTCAACGATTGGACAGAAACTAAGCTGATATTGTCTTTGTGTTTCTTAGTTTATGACATTATTACGCTCCAATCAATACAAAAACTATACTTGTTCTTCCTTACTTGAATGCTTTAAAATGTTTACAGTTGTGTTTTGTGAATGTAACAATCGCAAATATTTGCCTATCCTAATGTAGAATTAATTTAATAATAATAATAAATATTCATTTGAACCTAATGAGTGAGCAACCGAAAGAAACAACAGCCTGGCCATGGCCTCCTGTACTGCACGATTGTTTATTTTCTTGAAGTCTTTATTTACATTAGAAACACCAAATAACACTCACATTTACATTTGCGAGTTAACTAACTTCAATGTATGGATAATGTGTTTTTCAACTTATCTAATTTCAGTAGAAAAGTTCTAAACTTCGCCATGTTTCCTAAAATCCGAGGAAAACCTAGCTAATATCGTATCAGCAATACTAGTAAACGACGACGTACCTACATTGCAGTATTGTTTCATTCTCACTGAACAAATTTGTAGGCTACATTCCAACAGAAGGACGAAGGAATCCTTCTTAGGTAGGAGAGGCTTTGAAATTGTTCCTTGTTTCGTGAAATTCTTGTCATTTGGCCAGGCATCTTACAGGGAACGTATTCGGAATCTGGAAATGTAAACACCATAAAACCAAAGGAAAGCAGATTGAAGCAGTTGAAGGAGAAAGGCAATATGAAAGGGATATGAGCCAGTTGCTATGACAACTACGTACAGAAAACAGAACACTATCATGAAAGAAAGAATAAGATCGATGTTTACATTTCGCTGGGGACAATTCGAAGGGAGACAAACAAGTTTACGTTTAGAGCACAGAAGGCACCGCATAAAGTGTCGTTTTTATATAAAGCATTTCAGAAAAAAAAAATATTCAATCTGTAGAAAATATTGATAATCACTATGACTTTTACATTACACTGAGTTGTTGCACTAACAATAATATAAATTTTTATTTTAATGAAAGCCTTTAATATGTAGCTATTATATTTTAACTTTTGCTTTGCCGCACATTAAGCGAAATACGATATTTTCAACGAAACACAATCTGCAAGTCGTAATCAAAGGGACTCAATAACACAGGCTTTGTTCGCATCAAAAGGCCATAAAGAAAGATATGGGCTATAAATGTCAAGATATAGCCAATTACATAAAACCCTCTATAATATGTTAAAGAATACAGTGTCTACAAAGGCATTCAGGTCAATGTTACAACCCCTTAGAATCTGATGTTTTCATAAGAGACAATGGATAAAAATGGCAAGAACATAATAATGATAATGATGATAATAATAATAAATATTTACATCGGCTTTCAGACCGAGTTTTGAATCTTAATATACTTTTCCGATTTTTTTTTTTTTTATTATTATTAGACCAGGTCCAAAACTACCGGAAAAGCATGTTGCTAATCCCATACTATTACTGGTAAATAAACTTTAAAATTATCCCACGATTTTTAAAATTGGTTTATGCTTCCACTAAAGATTTTACACTCTGCACTTGTGTTTGTATAGCAAAGTTATCGCCACGGGTGGCCGAGGTCGTTAAGGCACGAACTCGTGAGCGGGAGGTCTGGGGTTCGAATCCCGCCAGGTCCTCCCTGACTGAGGTTTTTTCCAGGTTTTCCTCAGTCCTCATAAATGGCAAACGCTGGGGAGGTACCCTAAACTTAAGTCTGGAACGTTGCCTTCCTTAAAAAAATCCTTTCCCAATATATCATTTCATCTCACGTATCAGGTGTCCACCACCTGTGGTGCCTCAGCAGTAAAAACGGGCGTTAAACACTATATAAAATATTCATAATAAGAAAAGTTTATGAAAAGGCTCAACGTTTTTAAATTTGCTTTTAATAAGCAATTCGCTGAGGTAGATTTGCTAATAAAAGCAGCGAAAAGTTTTCACTACACTTACATAAGATAATATATTTTTCATTATGCATTTTAAGCCAAGCAGCTCACGTTACGAAGACGCTAAAACAAAATAGCAGTATTTAAATTTGTTTGTAACACTTCTCTGTTTAGGGTCACCAACCGTCCAGTCCAGTCCAAGAAAAGCCAATTTTGACCAGTCAATATTTGGATCCGTCATGAACTCGAAACTTTCCAAGAACTGGTATTATAACGAATCGTAACGTTAACAAGATATAATAAAGAACGTGATATTGTATAAGAGCACACTGTATATCCTGTTAGTGAAACATACTCTATTACCCCAAACATAATAAGACTAGACGTAATAAATATTTAGGGTGACGCCTTGCCTTGCCTTGCCTTGCCACCCACAGGTGACGTGACCTGAAAGGTCCTCAGAAAAACACTTGCATAAACAAAAAGCAACCCTCTTTTCCACTTACTTAAAATATTATGCCTACGTGTGCATGTTATAGAGAGACAGAATTATTGTGCTGATGAAGTACTGTTTAGTTTTAAGTTTAACAAACCCAAACCATGAACCTCTTAGAACTTATGATGTCATGATCTGGTAACTGTTGACCTCATGGTGGTGGGAAGTGTTTAACAATAACTCTTATGTCAATAATAGATGATTATTACCCCTCCTTGAGCATTACACTTGTATAAAAGGTCCCTGAATTTATTCAGAGATAGGAGAGAAGCCTCGGTGCTCGTGGGATCCACGTCCAACTGTATAAGAAAACCCTTTAATATATACTTATACTTTTAACAGAGTTGGTTGAGTTATTCAGCATTCGTCTGGAAACACCTCATCTTTCCTGGAGGAGTCGACCTAGCTGGATTCCCTGAAGTGACGCCTATTATCCCAATATAACATCCCTTCTCTTCTTAGCCATCGAGACTGAATAGGGAAATTGTAGCACCGCATTAAACATAAGAACATCGTCAAGTTGTAAGTCAGTCGACGAACATCACAGCTTGGACTTCGTTTAATAACATCCTGGTGGCATCTCGGCCGGCGGTATTACACAGAGCTACAAGTGAAAATTAATTTTGAAATATCTTGTTGTAACCTTATACATAATCCTTTATTTCTGCAGCAAAATATCAATGGAAATTCAAGTTTAAGAGAAAAGGAAAAATATCAATTGTCAGTTTAAAATATTTGCATAAAGAAATGTCCATTATTTTGTGTTATGGTATTTTTTTGCAGGTTAATAAATACCATCATTCATGGTTGTTATGTTATCTTCAGCAGTAATTTTCAGTGATTGTTTTCGTGTATCCCTAAACATGTAATTAAAATAGTATTCAGGAATCGGCCAACAAAAGATTGGCATCCCTGTCTTTGCTGTGCGTCGACTTGGAGAGTTGTTCTTCTTAGAGGAACGAGTTCTTAGAACTGCAACTGTTTATGTTGGCTTCTTCATTACAGAACACAGGCCTGAGTACATTTTAAAGTAACACAAAGGTTCGCTTGTTAGAGGCATTTTTATGAGTTATTAATAGAACCAGGATATGCTTCTATTTGATTAAAACATACGCAGATGTTAATATGCACGCTAAACAACGTAAACCCATTCAGAAAATATGTTTTTATTTGTGCATATTATGAAAATTTTTCATCGATGCACAATATTTTAATAATAGTAGTAGTGGGTGTATCTTAATTGCTATAAAATTCTATATATACATTATAAATATATTTTATACATAGGCCGTAGACCTTATATGCTTAAGTATGATACACAATTAGAAAGAAAAACAAATAATAATGCAAATAAACAATAATAATAATAATAATAATAAAACAAATAACCATTAAAACACTGGAAAGAGCGATATTTACAGATATATGAATGGAAACATAATATACTATTTATTTATTTGTTTGTTTGTTTATTTATTTGTTTATTTATACAGTTATTGCATTCTAAACAGAAAATAATTTGCTTCTAACTTTGTGCGTTTTGGCTCGGAAAATACCAGTTTAACTAATTAGCGTGGTTCGCAAACAGGTCCCAGCATATCCCAGCAATCGACCTTTAATTACCTTAATAAGGTCTTTAGGAAACAGCGCTTTTCTCAGGTGTTCCCAGTGGCTATATTCCTCATCCCCTCCACAAAATGGACATACTCTCCTATATGAACTATCCGTTATTATTAGGGAATATCATTAGAATTATACAATTCACCACAAATATTCAAAGTATTATTACACTAGCAATAATTGTGTTGAATTTAACATATATCATTGGGTTGGTAGGAACATTGGAAAAGTTTACACCCTTTGTTGGAAGCAACTGACCAATGTGTTGTACTTTAATGTCGGGCTGTTACTTTGTCGACCTCCATTACAACCTTCATTTGTTCGTAGCGTGTAAAGAAAATACCGACCATTGTTTACTCAATTCCGCATGTGTACCACAGATGAGCAAGTTTTGTTTTGCATTGCGATTGAAAGAAGGTTAGGTATATACTCGTTTTTAAGTCATAAGATATTGAAAAACAGCAAAACACATGTCAAACACTCCGTGCTAAGGTTGCATTCCTCTAACAAAGAAATTTGTTAAACTTTTGTTTGGATTTTTGTGAAGTTTTTATTCCGTTTTATAAATTACTGCGTACACAATGATTCATTAATTTATGAAAGATCTCTGCAATAAAATTTGTGATTAATTGTAATCACAAATTGCATATAGATGGGGAATCATAAATATAAGTATAAATTTACCTAAAATAACAGCAGAGTGAATGAAGCTGAATGAATAGTGCTTAACACCCGTTTTTGCTACAGAGGCACCACAGGCGATGAACACAGATGATACATGAGATGAAAATATATATTGGAAAAGCATTTTTTTTAAGGAAGGAAACGTTCCAGGCTTAAGTTTAGGGTACCTCCCAGGCATTTGCCATTTATGAGGACTGAGGAAAACCTGAAATAAACCTCAGTCAGGGAGAACGGTCCTGAAGGGATTCGAACCCCAGACCTCCCGCTCACGAGTCCACGCTTTAACGACCTCGGCCACCCATGGCGGTGTTGAGTGAATGAAGATGATATTGCAGCACCATGTGAGCAGTTTGGAGTCGATGGTCCCACGTACCAATCTTAAGATTTAACATGTGCATTATTAATATAGCAAAATTCCACACAGTTCGCAAGTGTCTTCCATTTTTCTCCACCATGGTGGGTGACTCTGTGCATCACTCTCAGCGGTTTCCACATTATTTTTTTATTTTACTATATACAAATTGGTACAACTGCACTGAAATTGTAGAAATGGATATATAACACTACAGTTTAGTTTGTGTTACTTATTAACTTAAACCTCACGTAGGGGTTACATTTAACACTTAACTGAAGGGTTTCATTGCTAAGGTGAGGTGCCGAATCGCGTACTGTGATGCCGTTTGCATCTACAGGAATGTGTGCAACTATGAGCAATTAGTGCGTACGTTTGCATAACCAAAGTCAAATTAGCAATTTATACATACGAAAACGCTCTCAGGTCTTGATTATAGTGGAAAATTAAAACAACAACCGACTTCCGACAGTTCTTAGAGTTATATTTTTTTTTTTTATTGATTTATTTATGAACGCTCTTTAACATCTCAGTTCATCAGCGTCCCATTCAACCCAGGGCGTGAAACGGCCGACAAATTTTGCTCAGAGGTCTCTCTTTCAGGCTTGAGGTTCTTTTTCGTGCCGTAAATGTACGATACGGGACCCACGGCTTTACTTCCCTTCCGAAGGAAGCCATACTTAGAATTTTTACGCCCGAAAAGTTCTTAGCGTGGAGAGATTCCATAGCATCCGCTTCCTCTTCCCTTTTCCCCTCATTCTAGCCAATAAGCTGTCACCACTACCTTTTCCTCACGCCAACAAACAGTGTGGTATGTTGCCACATCTAATTCCTTGCAGCACGCGCTTTCTGTCTGGTTTTTTGCGCTCTTATAATAAATATATTAGTGTTATCGTTTAATACCATTGTATAATAGTTTATCATATTTTGTTATTACTATTGTTGTTTATTACACTTACCCTTACAGCAAAATTATTCTTAGAGCTGCTGCAGCTGCAGTCCCGAGTGGCAGCGGAGAGAGCCGAACACATTAGTCCCGAACGGCAGCGGGGAAACGGATGTTACCTCATAAGTATATAATCTGCACATGTTTTCTTTCTGGCTTATCCCTCACCATGGTAATCTCGCTGATGGTGTTTGAAGTTGAATGCAGAAATGAAATTCTTGTAACACATTTCACAGTGATAGGGCGTACGATTGCTGTCTTTTTTACAAGAGGCGCGATAACTTTTAAGTTTTGGGGGTGTAACTATAGAGAAATGCTTTCCTAGATGTTAATAGTACAGTTTTTTGTTAAACGTAATATAAGCTATGCGTTGTGCTCCATAACTTCCTGACTGCAGTATGTTCCTTATTACAAAACTGAGTTTTTCACTCAGAAACCGCTGCACCCACTGTTTCGCTGCGGCGAGCTACGGCCTTACGGCCTAGCCTCGCCTCCTCTTCGTAAATATAAATTGATAGGAAATTGTGTGTTATTAAGTATATGGGTAATATATTGAAACGGTGGCAAATCTCCTTTGACTATAGAAGAAAAAAAAATCGTAAATATGAATATATAGCGGATTGTGTGTGTGATACTATGTTAACAAGTAAATCATTATAATGTTGACAAATTTTCATTAACTCAGGCAGAAAAAAAAAACAAAAGAACGTAAGGATTCGAAACTCCTACTATTAAGTCGTTGCCCTTGGAAGCCTTATTGTCTAGCTATATCTGTGGAAGTCGCTTCCCCCCCCCTTTTAACAAAGAGTCTTTTCTGTGAAAAAAAAAACTCTTCCTCTTTTGGGACATTTCTTTATTTTTGGATTTACATTTCCACTATTCCGCTATCTCTAGCAATTACTTATTCACACTCCACGCAAACAGAGAGGTGCAAAATGTGCATTCCTACTATTCCCCTCTCGTTCGGGACTTAGGAGTCGGCTCTCTCCGTTGTCGCTCGGCACTGCAGCTCCAGCAGCTTACGAAAGACCTATTACTAGTATATCAGCTTTTATTGTTATCGTGTTGTTACTATTTCGCATAGTGCTATTATATTAACGTTTATTGTTATCAGTGTAATCACATGTTGTAACAGTAGTGGGTTATTAGTGACGAGTGATGTATTTATTTGTTATATGTACTTGAGGGTGGTTCAGGCTACATATCCCACATATAACAAGCGAATGTAAGCTTGTGTTCTTCTTGGACAAATTCGTGACATGGTTTTCGCATTACGCGATTATTTTGAGAGGGAGAAGGAAAATGATGGACAGTGATGCATGTCAATAAAGTCGTAAAAAGAACGACTACATTGAATATATTAATGTGCACTGTAATAGAAACATGTAAAGAAAAGATTAAAGACGCTTGGTGAGCGAGAAGAACAGGAGATGAGAGGAGGGGGGAGAGAAGAAGCAATACCAGAAAGACTGGAGACCCTGTAATAAAAAAAAACTCTCTGCAGCCTTAACTCCCTCCAACAGGATGCAATACGGCGGTACATTTACGCCTACTATAAAAGAAATGAGCACTCTACACCAAGAAACTGAGAAGTCAACGTAAAGAAGCTGGCATTAGTCCTTAATGCTAACGAGTCCGTCCTTCAAAGGCCGCTGTTTGATAAATAGTAAAGTTGAAGGGGGTGAACTGACAATCAATCAAGGAAAGATCAAGTAGAGAGACAGAGTCATTGTGGCACTTACAGTGGTTTTGTCACAAATTGTTTTTTAATGTTTCGTTGTCGATTATTGTAATGAATAATCCACCATATTATTCAGTGATAGAAAACGAATCCCCCAATAATGCGTTGGTTGGAAGAGGGCAAGCTAAAATGGCTGGAAGAACATGTAGTGTTCAAAAAGAAAGACTTTAAAGGTCATAAGCACATTACCAAAGTAGAAATAATGGAACGTTTGGGGCCATTCAAACAGAGTCATGATATGAAATAAATGATCTGGCAAAAAAAAGGCAATCGCATCAGATTTCCCTCTTATCATTACCATCGCAACACAATTGAAAATGTCGGTCCTGGTGGTGTAGTGGTTACTATACTTGCCTCCTACACCCAAGATCGCGGGTTCGAACCCGGCCAGGACCGGTGGATTTTTTCGGGCGTAAAAATCCTAAGTATGGCTTCCTTCGGAAGGGAAATAAAGCCGTGGGTCCCGTGTCGTATATTTACGGCACGATAAAGAACCTCAAGCCTGAAAGAGAGGCCTCTGAGCAAAATTTATCGGCCCTGAGTTGAATGGAACGCTGATGACCTAAGCTACCTGATGATGAGTTAGCAAAAAACAATAAAGTTTTCCATCGCAGAAGTAGAGCGCATCACCGGCATGGAAATCCAAGAGGTAATACCAGACGAGTGGGCATCGGTGATCTCCAACGGCTAATTAATTGTCCAGGAACAATGGGAGAAAGAAAGCATTCTGGATAAATGCGTGGATGATATAAACACCTCTCTAAGCAGTAGCTCAGGGAAACGGGAACATCATAGGAATTCATCACTGTGTGTATTTTTTTAATGCTGTTTAACGCCTGTTTTTACTACCGAGGCACCACAGGCGGTGGACACTGATGATACATGAAATAAAATTATGTATGTGGAAAGGACTCTCTTAAAGAAGGAAACGTTCCAGGCATAAGTTTAGGGTACTTCCCCACCATTTGCCAATTATGAGAACTGAGGAAAACCTGGGGAAAAAATCTCAGTCAGGGAGGACGGTCATGGGGGGGTTTGAACCCCAGACCTCCCATTCACGAGTCCGCACCTAAATGACCTCGGCCACCCGTGACGGTATCATTGTGTGTAGCCCCGATATAAGCATAAATATGAGTAATAATTTCGTAATTTGATATTCTTGTAACATTTCTACATTTGAAACTGAAACTGAAGTAATTGACTTAGATATCCACGTAATAAATGATAAAGGATACATTAATCATTGCCAAGTAATATGTATATGTATGTATGTATGTATGTATGTATGTATGTATGTATGTATATATATATATATATATATATATATATATATATATATATTCATAGCTGTAAGGTTAATTAATCTCATGTACCAAATTGTAAGGTTATTGTTATTCCATAAATTATAATTGCCAGTTTATATGTGTTCCATATAATACGATTGCAGTATAATATTGGTTTTAGGAAAACGTGTTGCTCTCTTGAAATCCTACAGCCAGAGCCCAGAATCAAGGGGTTGGTAAGTTGACCTTAACTAAGGTCATAAAACGTGTTTTGCGGTTAGTAAACAAACACACCCTCATACACTTCCTGGAGGATGAAGGCTGGGCCCTTGATAAGCGAGGTTCCTTTTGTATGTCACAGAATTTGCTTACTGTAATAAACGTGTTATGCCGCCACGGGGGGAAAGAAATAGCGGATAATCTTTTAAGAAAATGCTATGGCAGAAGTTGTGTGAGGACGTTTAGGAAGTCGCGTAGACCCTTGATCCAATAAGGAATCTAGAAATATCTTATAAAATTATATCCACCAAATAGAAGCCCGTATATTTGGAAAGCTATTTGAGATGCTCCTGGGCGTGTAGGTTTAAAAAAGTAAAGTTAGCGTGGGCAGACCGAAGGAAGGCATAGTGTATTTAAGCAGATTACCTTGCAGCCCGAGTGTCAATTTTTAAGTTCATAGGGAGAGCATTCGTTGTTCAACTCCACTAAGTTTCCCGCGTGATAGCCTAACGTTAGTTTTTAGCTCAGTGTCAGTTTTTAGAATGAGTGAGTGAAATTTTGTGTTGACGGGAAACGAACACTGCATCAGAAAAAGTGCCGCGGCCGAAACGTCGCTGTTGACGTCATAATGGAACTGTAATGCCATGCGAAAGTGTTACACACAGCATCTAAAATTCTCCAAGCAGTAACCAGGTCTTATCCCAACACAATAGACAATGAACAATAAGTGCAGTTCATCCCGAAATACATCTAATCTATTCGTTCCCTTATCAATGTCCTGGAAATATCTCTTTCCTTTTATCCACGGATAACAAAATTTCCAGCAAAAGCCGGAGCAACTATAAGACAGCAGGTAAATATCGCCGAGGAAGAAGACATCATCCTTGAGATAACAACCCCAATCAAACAATCATAAATATCTATTCATTCAAAATCTTCTCCTCCGTTTAGGAAATGAAAAAGTACACAATTAATATTAATAATAATAATAATAATAATAATAATAATAATAATAATAATAATAATAATAATTTTCTTAATGGTGTATGACATACTTTAAGATAAGTTTATTCATTTTGGAGGTCAAGCGTACACCCGTATTCAGCTAAGCTGGTGGGTGCTGCTATAAGGCAATACAGCAATCTCACCACTGTACTCTGAGCTAGCTGTCAGAAGTCGGTTGTTGTTTTAATTCTCTTCAGAAAGTCTATTTTTGTGATTGTCGCCCTGTTGTACTTATTTCGTCTTATATGTTTTCTTTCGTTACTGTTGGCATGCCTGTATCTATGTCATTTGCTGCCGACGTCACTACATTCTAACGTTCTACTCTTTATACTGTGCGCTATACAATTTGCTGTAGGTATAACCATGACGTCACCACACTACGCCGCTATTTTCTCCTTCGTTGGAATTCAGCTATAACAGTCGACACACGTTTTCGAAATGGGTTAATAGTTTTCAAGCATTCGCTTCATCTCCTAATGTTTCTATTCACTTTCCTGCTATTTGAGCTTAGTTTCTGCTTCTTCCTAGCTAATAAAACCTTCCTATTAAAGATAAGCTCGACTGGATACATTTGGGTGTAATTTCAGATGTGTTCACGCGGTCTGTATGTAATGTAAATATTAGTCTGCTCAATCCAAAGGAAGTTTCAAATATTTATTTTCGAACAACAAGGAGACAAGTACATAACGATGTCGCAGAGCGATATAACCATTCTCAGCTAAGATTCATTGTTATGCACATTTTGTGTTTTGATTTTGTTATTTTCTTTGGTCATACAATTTTGAAAGGGGTTATATTTATTTGTAAGCAGGCAATGTGGTTTATTAAATTGTTAGAGTTTGGTGTTTTGTCATTTGGCTTACTATAGTATGATGCATTATGTATAGTGAATGCAAAATTTGCAGGTAAATTTAAAATAGCAATTTTGTAAGCCATTTAAAATAATTTTCAGTGTTCGTTTGGGGTGAAAGTTTCTAATTTTCTGTTCAGATCTGTAAAGGGTTTGGAAACTTCTTTCAGCATGAAGAAATAATAAGTTGCTCTGCTTTTGATGTGGGTGCAAGTATCACTACTATCATCATACCAACTTTTGAAAATGCATGGCTACTGTGTATCCTCGTCCTTGTTCTCTGAACTTCAGGAGTGACGTTAGATAACGCTCATGTTGAGAGCAGACATCATGATTCTCCTGAAGTATCTACCTTCTATCGTCTATCTTGTAATTGCTAACAATGGATCTTAAGACTTGTAGCGCGTTTTATTGAGAGCCTGTTTCCCTGTTGAGCATAGAAATTATGATGGTGGGTTTTTGTCCAAATCTTCGATGTCTAATGACTCTTCAGGGAAATTTTGTTTCTTTCCAGGCCTATTAAATGCTTTTTTTTTGTTTTGTTTTGTTTATTTACGGACGGTCTTTAACATCTCAGGTCATCCGCGTCCCATTCAATTCAGGGCGTGAAACGGTCGATAAATTTTGCTCAGAGGCCTCTTCTTTCAGGCTTGAGGTTCTTTATCGTGCCATACACGGGACCCACGGCTTTACTTCCCTTCCGAAGGAAGCCATACTTATGATTTTTACGCCCGAAAAAATCCACCGATCCTGACTGGGTTTGAACTCGCGACCTTGAGTTTAGAAGGCAAGTATGGTTATCACTACACCACCAGGACCGACAGAAAGATGAATGGTGATTACGATATGGTATAATACAATGAATATAGAACTTCAAATCAACAACCCCAGAATAAAGATTTAATACAACGGATGTTAGACTATGTAACACATAGTTGGAATAAAACGATAGAATGGAAGAAAATCCACGAAAACTCTACAATATTCCCACAATGAAGACCGCATTTGTTGTAAATAACTATGTATAACCCACTGCTTGCCTTTGAAATATTTTATATTTTGTTCAACTATTCTGGCTCTGCGACTTGTGTTAAGTATGTTTGTCTGAGTAAGTTTTTTTTTTCTTCAGTTTTTTCTTAATCTGAGGAGATGAATACTAGGTTTCCACCAACTCCGGAGTTATTTACAGCATATCATTATTTCGATAGATCTTGGCTGCTGGTGAAACGTTCAATATTTCCAAAAATAAAAACTCTTTTTCATTTCCAAAGAATTATTAAGTCCAAAATATCCATTAAAGAGACAGCAGAATGAGGTCATATATCCATCATTTTCCTTATAGAAAATCGGATAACCTCAACAATGGGAACCTCTCCGTAAGTTCAAAGACCAGGTGACCCGATCTCATGTATATGTTAGTGTTGTCAGGAGTAATTTTGCAAAATGATGATATGTGAGGTCACGGAACGAAACAGGCCGTGATGATGCGTCAGTTTCCATTATATCACTAGGTTTGCTAGTCTCCTATGGGACTGTGCTAATTATCTACAGACATCCCATTTACCATCTGTGACGCTCTACGTATTAATCCTTCATTAATCTTGCATTTTAAGACAGCGTTCCTTGGAAATAATATAACTTATGCTTTATTTATGAATAGAATTTTTTCTGGTTACGAAACATGAAATATGATTACAAAATATAATATTTTAAATCGCACAGCAAGTACTATTTATTTATAATTAGTTTAGATGAGATAATTTACAACAATCTAAAACTCACCAAGGACACTTTGTTCCTATACGAAAAACATACGAGAGTAGGTCCACAAGTTTCCAGCCTAACAATTTTCTAGGTATGATAAAGACAAAAAAATTATTTCAGTTTTCAATATAGTTACCACTTATTGCAATACACTTCTCACATCTTTGAATTAACATTTCAATCCCCCCCCCCCAAATTGTCAGTAGTTTTGTCTGCAAAATGGGCATAAACAGCATACATCACTTCTTCGTCACACTTACATTTCCTTCCTCGAAGGTTCTTCTTGAGTTCTGAGAAGAGGAAATAGTCACAGGGAGCTAGATCTGGGCTGTAGGATGCATGGTCTATTTCCTTGAAGTCACACCTCTTCACAGTTTCCTTTGCAACAAGAGTTGTGTGCACAGGCGCGCTGTCGCGAAGAAGGCGCACACCACCATTCAGCTTTCCTCGTCTTTTTTCACTTTGACGGAAGCATGTAGTCTGTGCAGTAGGCCAGCACAGTACTCCTCATTTACTGTGGTCTTCTCCTTGAAGTCAATGAAGAGTATTCCTTCACGGTCCCAAAATATTGTGACCATGATATTTCTGGCTGACTGAGTGACCTTGACCTTTAGAGGCGGTGTTTCGCCAGGTTTACACGTGCGGCTCCATTCATTCTCTTTTGGACAAGGGATCATTGTAGAGAATGTTAGTTTCATCTTCTGTAACAATGGCTTGCAGAACTTCTCTGTCGTTGCCACGGTTGAGCTCCAAAAATGCCTGAAACAGATGTCTCGTTGCTGCTTTTGGAACTGAGGAAAGAAGTCTAGGCACCCATCTTGCACTAAACTTATTCATTTTTAAATGTTCATGAATAATTCTAAGGACTTACGTATTTTAGAAAGGCCTAACCTTGTTGCTATTTCTGTAAATTTGAGCCGCATATCTTACATAATTTTCTCCTTCAACAAGAACGATCGATGTTTTCAGGAGTGAGCACCTCCAAGGGCCGACCTGCACGCCCTTCGTCTTCAATGTTTTCTCGACCCACTCGAAAAAGTTTGGCCCATTCTTTTACGGTATAACATGAGGGGAATGCTTCCCCATATACATCGTTCAGTCGCTGTTTAATTTCATTCGGAGTAACTCCTTCTTTTGCGAAGAACTTAATAACAGCTGGATACTCCATTTTTAATATATCACAATCTTCTACGCATAGCATTTTTTGCAACTATGTGTTAACAACTGAACACTGCGGAGCTGCAATTATTAATTTAATAGATAAGGTATGATACCAGATAAGAATTTTGAGATACCGCCACGAGTGGCCGAGGTCGTTAAGGCACGGACTCATGAGCAGGAGGTCTGGGTTCGAATTTCGCCAGGACCGTCCTCCCTGACTGAGGTTTTTTTCCAGGTTCTCCTCAGTCTTCATAACTGACAAATGCCGGGGAGGTATCCTAAACTTAGACCTAGAACGTTTCCTTCACTTTAAAAATATCCTTTCCCAAAATATCTTTTCATTTCATGCATCACCAGTGTTCACCGCCTGTGGTGCTTCGGTAATAAAAACGGGCGTTAAACACTACTCCAAAAAAGGGGATTTTTGGAAGGCAATAATTCTTATCGGTGAGGCCGGAAACTTATGGATCTACCCTCATAATTACTGAAGTGCATGGTACACGAGTTCATGTTTCTTTCAAATTAATACACGACCAGTACCATGCATTAGTTATTACCACTTCTGATATTAAACATATATAAATGTCGCAAAAAAAACTGCAGAGTATCAATACCTACACATGATATCACTGGGTGTAAACAAGTCATATTGCTTGGAAACATAAACAAAACACGGAATGTTTTATTCGCATGTTCAGAGGTATTACCTGTTTATTTTTCGTTTGCCTACTGCTTCGGAAGAATTTGTTTTGTGCAGAACCAATGCTGCCGATAACATAAGCGTAAGCAACATCGAGTTGAGTTGACGTCAAGCTCGCGACTAGTAAGGAGGAAGAGAAGGTTCAATCTATTTAACCGAGCTGTAACTGGTGATAATATTATTTTGTTTATATCCATCAATAATGGAAATTGTCATAGTTTTTTCTGTGTTTGGATCCTCTGCTTGAGTCCTTATTTAGAATGTTCTAAAACGAATCAGGTGGTGAGTAAGGCACCAATAGTAGCACTCATATCAAAATGATCAAACGTAATGTAAACGGATAATAAAGCGATATGGTGTGATAGCGTGCGCAATGATTTTGTAGTTAAAGAGAAATATGCAGGCTTCGGGCTGTTTCCAATGTTTATGTTTATATGATTTCAAAATCAGAGAGACAAAATGAAATAACATTGCCAGAATGTCGCAAAAATAGAACATGAACAGCTAAAGGACGGGGAAGAATTGTCAGGAAACTGGAAAAACATGAGAAAAGCGGCACTGCTTTTGACAGCCCAGGGAAGGGGAGTGGTGTTCCGAAGCGTGTGACAGGTCTGTATTATCAGTCGGCACAATTCACAAGTTATATTTGAAAGGAAGTGTGGTCCCAACAAGTTCAAAATTACTCATTAGATTAAAGGAAAGCATTTATTTCAAGGGTGGGAGCACATGTTAAAGAAAAGTAACGAAGAAAACTGAATACAATGGATAAGATACAAGACACAAAATAACAGGGTTCAGGGTTCACAAGATAAAAACGTTGCGGGTACCATACCCAAAGTCTCTATACAGATTTCAAGAAGGCCGACCCAATATCTAAAAGGAAACATTATATTAATTGCAGTCATACTACCACACAAGAGATGGTGTCACATGACAGCAGGCCGAACTCAGGCCATAGGAGGCAGTTTTGACTTCATTTTGGATGCACTGAACATTTTAACCAAATCAGAAAAACACATAATTACATTATTTTGGCTATAGTTTCAAATTCAAGACCATCGTACTAAAGAACTAAATAAAAGAAATATGACGTGGAATAATTTTAGTTATTGCTTTAGAAATGTTTTTCCTTGTTTCGTTTTGATGAACATTTTAAATTTGGTCCTGGTGAAAGATTGTGCCTCTTATCGAATTCACAAATTAATAAGCTTCCAAATTTAAATCCCATTAATGAGAAAAGGGATTACTTGGTTCCCTTTTTATGGGGAATCTCTGGAATCGAAGTTTAAAAGAAATGTAGAATTGTATGACCTAGTGAAACAAAACAGTCCAAAGGAAAGGAAGGAAACATAGTAACACCCACTGCAAAACAATGACTGGGGGGAGAAATACAATCTGAAAAACAGCACACATACTGAGAATGATATAGAAAGTGGTGGAACAAGATAAGAAATGAAATGTTGGCATTGCAAAGTGTTCATAGTTTTACTGACTCGTCATGAACGGTAATAGTGCTCGTCAGCTTGTTGATTAATACCTGATAGCACCACTAGGTTGCACTTGGGTACAGAACCTTTTCGATTAATTTACCAAGTTCCTTTGCATGGAGAAAACATTAATACTTGGTGATTTGTAAAACAAGACGAATAGTAGGACGAAGGGCTCGTACCAGTTACAACAGAACATTCACCTTTCAGGATATCAGGAAATTTGATAAAGACAAAGTAAAGAGTCCCGGTGAATGAGCAAAAGTTTTTTTTTTTTTTCAAGATATGGTACATTCAAAAATATATCGCACAGTGTTTTTTTAATAATTATCCAATAAGGAGAAAATGTTTCTGCTACAGCTAACACTATCCCAGATTTTTGGAGGCTCTAAGGGAAGGTTTGATAAGAAAACAATTTCTAGGGGTTTTGATTCTCACGTTTTCTAGATATTTATTTATACTGCTATTATTTATGGTATGAATTATTAGTCTATACAGATAACTCATACACTGTAAATGAATGGAAACTGATATAAGAACAAAAACGCGAACAATTATATCAAAAGATTCGAGAATGAACGTAAATTACATCACTTCCAACATTTGCTATAACAATGGATATCTCTCATAATGTAGCAATAAGATTATGTGTATTCCTTTATTAATCTAAGTTACTCGAGCTTTTGATATACGGGGCGGTTAGAAATCCATAAGGCCGGGATGTAATAATTTGGCCGGCCGCCACAACCCACGCGTGTTTCGGAGAATTGCTGACTGGAATGCACGGTACAAGTGCAAAAATATTACTTGACTGTTATGCAACTGTGAAAATATATCTGTTACAATTTCAAAAAGAAATAAAAAATAATAACTTTTTATATGTTCCAGATTTTTTTAATATTCCTGAATTATGTCAATGTTTTTTTTTTTCTATCTTCTCCCCCCCCCCACATAGACTCTTAGACCCGTTTTGTTTTAAGTTAAAAAAGAGATTCTTTTACATTGAATCGCAATTTATTACAATCAATAACAAGGACATTCACAAAAAATAAAAATATAGATAAGCTTGAGTTTATGCAATAAAGAAATAATATGAGTAAAAAATAAACTCTTCTTAGTTGAACAACTTAAGGCACTTTGAGGCATTTGGCAATGACAGTAGGAAACTGGCAGCGGATATATTTGGTTAACAGGAAACTGCATCAGAAAAACTTAACTTCGTGGAACAGTCAAAACACCTCAAGAAAGCAGCAGGACATACATGCGACTTAGGTAAGATTTCCGCTGCTGACACCAAGTTTTCCCTCAGTCCAAATGAACGTTGCTAGTTCTCAAATCCCTTCAGCGCAAAAACCATTCAATCAAATCCCTAATTTCATGGGGCAAGCTCTTTGAACAAAATGCTGTAATTTTGTTCAATAATCAAATACTGAACGTTAAAATATGGGATATTGGAAGAAATGTTCAGAAACTGTAACTCTTTAAATGGAAAATATCAGAACGGTAACGAGGTATAATCAGATGTAGGATGGAAAATAATTCACCTTAGGAACTGTTTTCTGATCTTTTATGCACATTTCTTTTCAAACTTTGTTCACAATGTATACCTTATTCTGAATACATAATTCACATAGCCGATTTACCAATGGCAAAATTTACATGATTTATGTTTCAAATCAAGAAATTCCTCAAAAAAACTTCATCTTTCATAAAATCTCATTAGCATAAAAATTAAATGGTTACAAGATTTCGGGGTCCCTTTTATTGCCCCATAACAACCAATCCATTCATAGAATTAGTGGTCATGGTGGTATGGTGGTAACCATACTTGCCTTCTAAACCCAAGGTCGCGGTTCAAACCCGGCCAGGATCAATGGACTTTTTCAGGCGTAAAAATCCTAAGAATGGCTTCCTTCGGAAGGAAAGTAAAGCCGTAGGTCCCGTGTCGTACATTTATGCACGAAAAAGAACCTCAAGCCTGAAAGAAGAGGCCTCTGAGCAAAATTTGTTGGCCGTTTCACGCCCGGAATTGAATGGGACGCTGATGATCTGATATGTTAAAGAGCGTCCGTAAATAAAACGAATCAAAAATAAATAAATATATATAAATAAATAAATAAAATTAGTTGCTTAAGTAGTTCCTTACTTCCCAAATATGAAGTTGTTGTCCAACCTGCTTACATATCAACTGGATTTCGGCAAAGTGAGGATTGCTTTTCAACTGTGAAATAACTAGCACCTGTTACATCTCAAAATATCGATTCTTCAAAGATCCCTCCATTACAAACATCACCTTTATCACTCAGGAGTGTTCAAATCTTCCATAATAATTTCATTTGGATTTTCAAGTCCAGTAAACACAACTGTGTCACTTTATATAATCATTCAACTTAAAAGATTTTTCAATGGCTAATAAAATAGTTTTCCAAAAGTCTATATTTGCTTCCTGTCATACTAGAACTCGTTTACATAACTCTACACGACGATTCGGATTATCTTCATATAGCTATTGTGAAAGATTAAACAATGGTCTCAATTTTAGATCATCTAATATATAAAAGTTGGTCTCCAATTCAAGACATTTTCCTAAAGGAATTACTAGGACTTATGACACAACTCTGAGCAAAGGGAACTGCATTTTCTTCCTCGTGTGGTGATAGACATTCATGATCGATCCTGTTTACTGAAATCGTTCTTTCAAAGTCTATCACGACAATTTTACATTCCTGTTATTTTCTCCTCCGTTGTAACAAAAACACACTGCTCTGCAGTTAATTTGCGATGCATTTTATAGTGTAGTTTGCAAGGAACGCGTGCAGTGAATGGCAATGAAATATCGCATCATAAGTAAGACATCAAAACACAAGAGTAGAAAGCCCAGTTTGCCAACAAGAAAACTCGTTTGTTCAAGTAACGACAAGTATTCCCTTAGGGGGGAGCGACTTCGGTTGTTGCTCTTCAGATGCTCCCGGTGAGGTCTCTGCGGACTCTCAGTACCCGTAGTACTTCTGATGTTACTAGTAGCAGCCTGCCCTTCCTTTGGGGAGTTGTCCGGATGGGTTGGACTCGGCGTAGCAGTGATCACGTAACTCACGGGTACTCATTTAGCTCACGAGTACCCCAGGCGACAATATGTCCCAAGGAAGTTACTATGCGTGTACCTTTGGGGTAGGGATACCTGAATCACTGTTGTTGTGGGGAGAGTGGTGGTTACCTTAATGCTGGGGTGACTCACCTCTAAAATCGAGTAGGTCTATGCTAGACGTGACATATCCACCAGTGGGATACTGGTAGCTAAGTTCGCTTAGCGCGTTTGGACGACGAGATCGTTTATAGCTGAAAGGCTGGTCGGTATAGACTCTGGGTACCGTTCTAAAATTAAAAAAAAAAAAAAACACTGAGGACCTCCGGAATCTCTTTGGACCTGGTAAGGGATCCCCGATGCGAACAAATGACAAGTATGTGTGTGAATGCGTGAGCAAGCATGCAAACTGAAAACGAATTTTAGAGAAAAGGGACATTTATCTCACCCTGAAGATTAAAACATTTCCTCTGAAGTAACGGTTGAAGTTAGTAATGTGTCATATGAACGATGTATCTGACAAGATTAGTTCAGATGTGACGTGATAGAAGGTGTTTTAATCATAGACAGTTACATAAAGAACGTTTGAAATGTTTTTATTACTAAAAATGATCACGCCAGGGTGTATGCAATACAAATTAAAATCGATATAATTAATTGATAGACTTTTACATAAATAGGAAGGAATCGATCTTGATTATGAACTATGATTAAGTTTTGTTTCTTCTACAGCGATGTTACAAGTACCTAGTTATGTATCTATGTAAGCATCTCTGTTGGGACGAACATGTTAATTATATTATGGTAACAGTATGGACGGCTTTGTAATTAGAATTCAAGAATAAGTAGAGAGAAATAGCCATCCATCTCTTTCGCCCGATAGTGTCATTTGTTCGGGTTCATAAATATTCAGAGCATAATGCAAAGCTGCTAATTTTACAATTGGGAGAGATTTATGGTCACATTTCTAAAAGTAAGTCACTCTAAACTGGACATAAAAAGATTAGTCTTTAACTATGATATTATTCAAATCCCACATGAGTTTCAAAAAACGGAGAGATATCTAAACACGGAGAGAGAAACGGTTTGTTCTTTTTGCCAATAGAACTGGCTTCAAACTAAAAATTATACACAGACCAGAAGTCAATGAATTTATGGTTAATAATTTGAATTTCTTTTCAGTTTGAACAAAAAAAAAAAAAAAAATAATATATTACGCTAATTGTATATTCCTTCCTTGTGCTTCACTTCCTCTCCAACAGGTCGGTCCTGGTGGTGTAGTGGCTACCATACCTGCCTCCTAAACCCAAGATCGCGGGTTCGGACCCATGCCAGGACCGATGGATTTTTTCGGGGCGTAAAAATCCTAAGTATGGCTTCCTTCGGAAGGGAAGTAAAGCCGTGGGTCCCGTGTCGTACATTTACGGTACGAAAAAGAACCTCAAGCCTGAAATAGAGGCCTCTGAGCAAAATTTGTCGGCCGTTTCACGCCCTGAGTTAAATGGGACGCTGATGACCTGAGTTGTTAAATCAATCAATCTCTCCAACAGCTGTTGCAGCAGACTCAATTCGTAAAGTAACACTAATGATGAAAGTGTGGTCTATTATTTGTTTATTTATTTATGGACGCTGTTTAACATCTGAGGTCATTAACCTCCCATTCAATTCGGGGCGTGAAACAGCCGACAAATTTTGTTCAGAGGCCTCTTTTTTTCAGGCATGAAGTTCTTTATCGTGCCGTAAATGTACGACACTGGACCCACGGCTTTGCTTCCCTTCCGAAGAAAGCCATAATTAGGGTTTTTATACCCGAAAAAATACATCTATCCTGGCCGGGATCGAACCCGCGATCTTGGGTTTAGCAGCAAGTGTCGTTACAACTACATCACCAGGACCGACAATGTGTGGTCTATGAGAACACCAAAACCCTATTGCAAGCAAGGGCACATCTTCCTCTTAGTGCCGTGTTTGCGGTTCAACTTCCTTCCTGTATTTTCCAGTCACATGCTCTTTGAGAACTTGAGTTGAAAATGTAGGAGGAGAGAAAAGCTCTCGTACCTTCGGCGGTCTCAGAAGTGATCTCTCAATGCAGATTACAGCCCCAAGAGCCGCCTTCTGCGGTTAAGTACTTCTTGTTGCCTTGCTTACAGTTAACGGTTTTCTGTTACCTTTCGGAAAAGGATATTATACATGCAATGCTCAACAGTGAATTAGAACAACGTTCCTAGTTTTACCTCATTGGAACAGCCTTAGGAAAAATAAAGTCCAGTTTAAATCCCACTAAACTTTTTCGGCATTCCTGCTTAACCTGCAGCGGTTTTAACAAGTCATGCATCGTCTTTAAACATCTCTCGCTGTCGCAAACTGTTAAAATTGGACTGAAGATTTAAAGGCATACATAAATAAATTAATTCACATTTTCCAACATTTGTTCTTTGTTGTAGTGTATACTTTCACAACAGCAATAATTAAAACAACAAAATTGCATTTAAAAGTGTATAAATGCATATAACATTTATATTATTAATAATTAATAACATATGATAGCTCAAAATCATTCAATATTTTTAATTCCTGAACTCGAAAGATGATGCATTTCACTTGCAAACCGTAATGTGTTAGGCTCGATAGGAGACGTACCTGGAAGCTACATTTTCACGTAGGTGCATTGATAGGCTTCATACCGCATTTTAGTCGGTCCTGGTGGTGTGGTGGTAACCGTACTTGCCTCCTAAACTCAAGATCGCGGGTTCAATCTCTGCCAGGATCGATGGATTTTTTCGGGTGTGAAAATCCTTCGGAAGGGAAGTAAAGCCGTGGGTATTGTGTCGCACATTTACGGCACGATAAAGAACCTCAAACCTGAAAAAAAGAGGCCTCTGAGCAAAATTTATCGGCCGTTTCACGCTCTAAATTGAATGGGACGCTTTTTTTTGAGTAGTGTTTAACGCCCGTTTTTACTTCTGAGGCACCACAGGCGGTGGTCACTGATGATACATGAGATGAAATGATAAATTGGGAAAGGATTTATTTTAAGGAAGGAAGGGTTCCAGGCCTAAGTTTAGGTACCTTCCCGGCATTTTCCAGTTATGAAGACTGAGGAAAACCTGGAAAAAACCCCAGTCAGGGAGGACGGTCCTGGCGGGATTCGAACCGCAGACTTCCCGCTCACGAATCCGTGCCTTAACGACCTCGGCAACCCGTCGCGGTGAATGGGACGCTGATGACCTGAGATGTTAAAGAGCGTCCTTAAATAAAACGAATAAAAAATGTAAAAAATAAAAGGTAATTCATTTTATGTCAGCTCCTAAAATATCTATCTTTCACATTCTACCGTTATAACAATAATAATTATAATAACCTGTAAAATGAAATGTTTATGATATTTAAATTAGTAAATCAGTTTCGAAACTGCCTCCCCAGAAGATCAAACATATTCAACAGGACTGATTTCGACCGCATCTACCTTTCTTCCAGAATAAAAATGTAATATTTTGACATCTGGTCTGTGTTTTAATTAACCTGTCGGCGTGTTTTATTTTAATGCTCTTGTGACATTTTAACAAGAGGGATGGAGATAATTATTTTATGCTACCTTTATCGTGTTTAACTTCACCTTTAACTTTTATTTGGAATATTCAATCTATAAATTACCCTGGATGCATAAACTATCTTGCATTACAAATTGAACAAATGTAAACAGAATGAAACACTCGTGTATTAGCGTTCATGTCCTGATTAATCTGATTCGATAAACAGAAGAAGCGTCATCGCATCTAATGCACTAACAATGACCTGCATAGGGTGCATTCTTGTTACAGCTCAAGAACTATCCCATGCATCAATTCATGAGGGTGGCGGGATATTTTCCGTGTCACTTAACCTCTTGTATTTAGACGTTCTTTAACATCTCAGATCATCAGCGTCTCATTCAATTCAGGGGGTGAAACGGCCGATAAAATTTGCTCAGAACTCTGTTCTTTAAGGTTTTACTCTCCTTCCGAAGGAAGCCACACTAGAACTTTTACACCCGAAAAAATCCATCGACCTTGACCGGGATTGAACCTACAATCTGGGGTCTTCGAGGCAAGTATGGTTACCTATAGACCACCAGGACTGACTCTTTACCTCTTGCGGGTTGTACGCGGTTTACAGATCTTGCCATTACTAAGCCTTTAAATGTTTATTATTTGCTGCGTATTCTTTATTGCTTGTTGCTGGCAATGCAATAACAATTATTTTAATGGAAGTAAAAGTATAAAACAGAACAGTATAAAAATCATATTTATTCCATGCAAAACAAATATTTCATTTTACCAACCAAACACAGAAATAAGGGTTTTAAAAATAGAATATTCCAGAGAAAAACATAGCAGTTGGCATCTTGACCTGTGGGTTATTTTGTTAGCTTTCATAAGCAGAAACAGTTGTTCGGATCCAAAGTAGCTTAGGGCTTCTGCGACAAACTCTCTCATCCCTGGATAGTTTTGTTTTAAATATGAACAGATTTTGGAATTTCAGCTTCTCTACATTTCGCTTTTAAAACTGAATCATTTTCCGGATAACTTGGTTGCATTTGTATGGGAACATTGTGAACATTATAAGAAAAAGATCTGTGAAAAAAACAAACTTATTCTTAAGCGCTCTAAGATCCTTAAAACGCTCACAACTGTCTTCATCAGCAGTAGCAGTTTATCAATTTCAACATACCGCCAAGTGGCCGAGGTCGTTAAGGCCCGGACTCGTGAGCCTGAGGTCTGGGGTTCGAATCTCGCCAGGACCGTCCTCCCTGACTGAGGGTTTTACAAATTTTCCTCAGTCCTCATAAATAGCAAATTCCGGGGAGGTACCCTAAACTCAGGCCTGGAACGTTTCCTTCCTTAAAAAAAGCCTTTCCCAGTTTATCATTTCATCTCATGTATCATCAGTGCCCACCGCCTGTGGTGCCTCAGTAGCAAAAACGTAAAAAAAGTCAACATTTCAAAAAGTTGAGTCTCAAAGAAACAGGGCAGTGTTGCCATATCTTGTAACTTTCATCAAGAGTAATTAAAAAAAAAAAGGCATCCTGGTGGTCCGCGAACCATCAGTTGTACAAACATTCGTAATGGATTTCGCTCACACAGTATACTTTTTTGGAAAAAGTTGCGAAATGAAATTTTAAATAAAATGTATTACCGTAAACACCAGAAGTAGTTATTCAAAGCTTTAACACGCAAGCTCTTCTACCTCTTGGGAAAGGTCATTTCTCGCAGAAAGCGTTGACATCTTAGCCCATTTTCTATGCCGTCTGCCGTTGCTACACACTCCTCGCCACCATACACAACTATGTGTCGAATAATTCATCAAAGCAGTGCCGTTCTTGTTTCCATGACACCCGATCACTCGTGCAACAGGAAGGAACCAAACTGCCGGTGTGTTTGCTGCATTATTAATAGATTGTATACTGGCTTTCCTTCACTCTGTGTAAAGTGAAAAAGTTACAGAACGTCGCAACCTGTGATGGTCTCTTGAGCATATGCTGCGGCCATGTTGTTAAACATTTATTAGTCTAATTCGTGCGACAGGAAAACCCTAAGAAAACTCAAACTACAGGTCAATGGCAAAATAGTGATTGATTTTAACAACAGCGGCAACAATACATTTCAAGATTTTAATGATTAAAATGTAATCTCCATGTTTTATGTTTAGGTCCATCTCTTAATTGCAGAAAGTTTAACTTAAATCGCTATTGCGGTTGTATCTATGAAAATCTGTTTGAAAAATGTCTTCAAATCTCTCTATCCTACCTATTAGGCACCGAAAATGACTATGAAAAAATTTGTGGACTGCAAGTATGTCTGTTAACGCTCTAGTGGTCGCAAAAATTTTTTTCTCAACGAAACTCGGCATATAGCCATTAATTAACAATCGATTTGTCGAGTTCGTTAATAAAAAAAACAATGGTTAAGAGGGTTAATGTATAACGAAAATTTAAAAGAAAATATAAAAAATCGCTCTAGCGGTCGCAATTTTTGTTTTTTCTTAATGAAACTCGGTAAATGGAATTAAAAAAATTAATAAAAATTGTTTATGAAAATCATAGAAATCGCGCCATTAGTAGTAGGAGTGTAGGTAGCTAAAAACGGAAAATTTTAGAGTGCAGGTTAAAGCAGAATTTAAAAATCGCTCTAGCGGCCGCAGTTTAATGTTTTTGAAAGAAAACTCGGCATATGCCATAGAAATAAAATTAAAAAAAAATTTTGAAAAAAAAAAGTGAAATCAGATTATTAGGAGGAGGTGGGTTACTTGAAACCCAACATTTAAAAAATCCATATATACCATTTAAATAAAATAAGAAAAGCATTTTCTGAAAATTAAGGAAACCGGGGCATTAGGAGTGGGGTTTACCTAAAACCATACATTTAAAAATTGCTCTAGTAGTATCAATATTTCTTCACAACAAAACTCGGCATATATCATTTAAATCAAAAAAGAAAAATAGTTTCTGAAAATTAGGAAAATTGGATCATTAGGAGTAGGTACGCTTGAAAACCAAAATTTAAAAAGTGCTCGAGCGTATCATTTTCTCTCTGTTGTTCCAAAATAAACGGACAAATTAACTCAGTATATAAACTGTATTTATAACATGCATAGGTTTTATATTTGACAAAAGCATTGCTGCGAATATAGCAAATGTAAAATATTAATCTAATATATAATGTGAATATTATATTTGTAAACAACAACGGTCTGCAATAACATTCAGGAAAACGTTTTCGTAACATGCTTATATCACAATAAAATTTAAATTAAATTTCAAAGCCAATGAAAATCGATGGAACTTTCGATTGTTTATTGTTAATTGTGTGTATTTTCTTATTGCACTGTAATTGTTTTTAAATTGTAACATGTTTTTGTTTTATTGAAACAGGTGAACATCATTCTTAAATACACAAGATAAATCGAAACTTTCTGACATTCCTCTCTATTTTAGTGAATGTAAAGATGATATCAAGGACTCAGTTCATAAAATATTTAGAAATATCCATGCAATATAGCTTTGTCTATAAGTGGTCATATATTTCATTTAATTACTATTATACCGTTAATTTTTGAGATTTAATATCAATAATGATAATAATAGTGATAATAATAATTCTAAAAATGTATTTTATCAACTTTAGCTTGCAAATATTCTAATTTTGTGCCTTCTAAAACCATACTGTAACGTCATAACTTATTTAATTTAATTAATAAGCATTAATTTGTAGTCTATACTCATTTTAAAGTTATTCAACTTGAAGAGGAACTCGCTTATTTTACACAGCTTCTGCGTGACGGACTGAACATTTGAACATCTAGAAGTCATTAAGTTTTACTTAGATTTCGCTACACTCTCTGACTATCTTGTAACTATCGTTTAAAATATACATTATGCACAACTTCATATTATTAATAGACTGAGCTCGAACGTTCAGTGTACTTCCAAAATTCATTTCGAGCCCACATGCATTCACGAATATGAAGAGGCAACGTTCCAATTATCTTATTTGAGATGCAAAAAGCCGTACTTTAGAACAAATGGCACAACTGTGTTGTAGCTATATGGTGCAAAGAAAGGAATAAACTCATTTTCTTGTCTTTCTGCGAATATATTAACATACATCACATTTAAGTATAGAGAGCTAACTAGAAAATAACCGAAAATGGCTTGGACGCTTAAACGCTCAAAATTAGGTAAAGCAATCACTTACATTTAGCTATGGAAATTTTAACAGATTCTTCAATGTCTTCATGTTATACACAGTGCTCAGGCTGAGCAGTGCAGTGTTAATGCGATACGTGGTTTCGGAACATGGTGCAAGAGGATGAGGCCTTCGTAGGGAAAGCTGTTTGGTCCGATGACACAATTTAAGTTGAACGGAACAGTTAACCGACATAACTGTCTACTGGTGTGCAAACAATCCACGTGTCATTTTGGAAAAGGCTGTTAATTTACTTGGAATTAATGTTTGGTGTGGCTTGTCATCTAGGGGTCTAATTGAACCATTCATTTATGAAGGAACAGTAACTGGCCCAGTGTACCTGAACATGATACGCACATCCGTCTTACCCGCCATTCATACACTCTATGGAAATGAATTTTACTTCCAACAGGATGGTGCACAATCACATTACCACCGAGATGTACGTGCGTACCTTGAGGACGAAGAGGTCCGATTGAGTTTCCACCGCGTTCTCCGGATATAACTCCGTTGGACCTCGACCTATGGGGAACGTTTAAGGATGTTATGTACCGCAGAAAACCAGCGACACTGGCAGCACTTTGGGAAGAAATAGAAGAAGGCTGTCGTAAAGTGGTTAAATCAATAGGTGGTCACTTTTAAACATTGAAGAACATTTATGATTTGGAGGTATGATAACTGACGTAGGTCACCATGTGGAGAAGCAAGTTTCGGTATGAGAGAAAACTTGTACATTTGCATACTTCACTATTAATTTTTAAAATAACCTACTGCACTCAAACTTTGACCTACAGCTCATAAGATAAATTTAAAGTGGTGAAACTTTATGCGCGCCTTAAGGTATGCAAAAAACAAATAAATAAAAAAGAGAGATGGGACATATAATGGAAGCGCGAACCTACATTTTTTATAGATAGTTTTGTTTCTTTATAAAATAAAATAAAAGCCCAGAAGTAAAGTGTTAACTTGCTTCAAGTCCGAAAAGTACGAGTAAAACTTAAACGTTTATTATGTCATAAAACGAAACGTGATGCAGTTATCGATATGTCCCTTATCTTCACTAAGACATCATTGGCTCCATGTGCCGTTGCAACAAAGACCTATTGCCTTCTGGAATCGCGCCAAGACAGTTTTTATGGAACTGCTGATCAGGTCGATGAAGTGATTACAGGAGGCCATGGAAGCAGTTTTCTCAAGAACTGCGGTCTCTGCCCGGGGTGCCTTTTCTTTATGGGAAAAAACAAAACTGTTTTATTTCTATTTTCTTTGTAGCCATTTTATTTCAGCTTTCGTCTCTTATTTTATTTTCCTTTTGTTCACTTTCTTTTCAAATGAAGAAGTTGCCAGAACTGCAGAAGCACCTCCTCACCAAGATTTTTGTTTTGTTATTTGCTTCCGGCAGTTAGCATTATCTCCGAGCTAACACCAAGTACATTTGTGTAAAACTTCTCATAAAGAGTTCTTTGTTTCTTACAACAATAAGTTCTGGTCGCAATCTTTACAACGGTTAGCATAATTTGTCCCTCTTTGTTCCTTAGTTAACGCGCTATTTGAACTAAAGATGGAGTTTAATGCATTTCACGAATGCCTGGGAGCATTATGCTTATGAAGGAAATCATCAGATAAAAGGAATAATATTCTAAAGTTCATGGAGATGTGTTTAACGAAAGGTGTTCAAGAAACAAAATGGCCAATACCCAGGTAGAGATTTATCTTAAGCAACATGTTTCTGCGCAAAGCTCACAGAATATGGCAGCTCTACTGTTGAATTGCACAGTGGAAGAACAATAAAGTTTTATTAGTGTCTTTTTTTCTCTCTCTTTTTGTTGGAGGGAGAAAAACTTTCTGAAATACACAACAAAATGAAGGTTTCAATTGGAGATCGTTGATTGAGTCAGGGAAGTGTGTCGAATGGGGGGGAAAGATTTAAAAATGGAAGACAAAACGTGCGGCGGGTATGTGGATGTGATAAGGGGAATAATTAATTAAGCCCCATTTGGAGCGCCAATTTGCGGCGAGTATTATAAGAATGGGTGGAATGATTAATTAATTTTCATTTAAATTGGAGTGGATCTGATGTTTAATGTTGATGTAGAATGTCACCGCCACGGCTTGAAAGTCCGCGTTGAACCCTCCTGCTGCCGCTATCGGAGAGGTGTTCTCCCAGAGTTGCTGAAATTACTTCAAGGCTTTTTCTGGAAAGTTTCCAGGGGAGGAAAAATCAAATTATTTGAACCCATGCTTATTTTAAATTTGCGGCGGCAATAAAAAGGAAAGTAGAGGAGTGGAGAGGAGAGGAGAGGAGAGGAGAGGAAAGGAGAGGAGAGGAGGGGAGAGGAGAGGAGAGGAGGGGAGGAGAGGAACGGAACGGAAAGGAAAGGAAAGGAAAAAATATGATACGTGACAAAAATCCGGGTTCCACTAAATAATTATTGTTGCTTTGACTGCGTTATTCTTATCACGACACCTGTAGAACAATAACTTGAATACTGTAGGTGTATTCTACAGGATTGAATGTCCTTGGCGCTTTAAAGCTATCTGGCATTTACTTTCTAAGAGTAAGAACAAACTCAATAGTAAAAAAATAAAAAAATTTAAAAAAATGTTTGACCTGACAGGGAATGAACCAAGTACTTCTGGATTTGTAGTCACAAACCCTATTACTTGTTCATGGAGGCGGAAATTTTCAAATATTTTAACAGTTGAACTTCCTTTAATTTAAGCGTTTCCATAAATATTTTGTTTTAATACACTTCTCTACGCTTCTATTATTTTAAAATCTACAGCTATATAAATACTCGATTTTTTCCAAAATTAAATTAAACTTAAAATTTTAGACTCTCCTTAAGAGAAATGGATCCAAGAGGAAAAGAGTATGTTTATTCTATACAGATGTGAGAGATTATCTTTTTTGTAATAACTTTTTATTCTGGTTGCTACTTATTCCAAATAGTAAATAATTCTTCCGCCTCTGAGGTTCTCCCATTTCTGCATTAGTGCGCCCAAAAGTTAAATGTACGTTAAACACATAGATTTCAGCAGCAATTTAGAATCAGAATTGCCAACCCTGGTTATGTGACATCATTCATAAATAATGCGAAAGAGGAAAGGGGGCAATTTGTTTTGCGACGGAGCAGCTGTCACCCAACCTAAAATAAAATACTCCAGATTGAGTATTTGTATAGCCAATTGCTGTATTTAGAAGTTCATTAAGAGCAGACCTTGTTCATCTCTGGATCATTGTATGCAACTTTAGAGCACCTTAGGCATACAGAGTGTGATTATTTCAACTAAGATTTGATAAAGCTAACACTATTGCACCATTTGAAAAGCGGCACAACTTTTACACTTAACTTGTTAGCATATTTTCGTAGATAAAGTAACTTACACGGATGACAAAGTTGTTTAAGCACGAATTCTGGAGCGGGGAGTTCGAAGTTCGATTCCCTCCAGGATCGTCTTCCCTGACTGATGTTTTTCTAGGTTTTCTCATAAAAGGCAAATGCCGGGGAGGTACCATACATCTAGGTCTGAAAAGCTTCCTTTCTTAATTCCACCCCGCCAATTTATCATTTCATCTTATGTGTGACGCCACAGTAGAAAAACCGGGTATAAAATACTACTTAAAAGGATTAAAGTTAAAAAAAAAAAAAATAACACGTGTGTTTGCATACATTCTGCAACACACTATCTTCTCTTTTGTTCCTTACAGAATTAATAAAAACACATCTTTCTTTACGTCCCCATTAGCCTGTCTTGGTAGTTAGATAAAGATAAAGATAGTCTATTGTGTCCCTTAAGGACAAACACCTCCTAACAAGTAGGAAAGCTCGCTTGTTTAAGACACTCTGACTGATTTGTTCTTTGGTTACTCCATTTCTCACTGCACTAGTTGCTTCTCAAGAGATTTCCATTTTTCTCTTCCTCTTGCTACTATTGACCAATCTGGACTTGCATATTCCTTGAAGAGGTCTGTTCATCTTCTTCTGGATCTGCTTTGTGTCTTTTTTCCTATCCGGGAGTCCCACATGGAGCTCTTGTAAATTCATCTATTGTCCTGCATTCTTGCGACGTGATCGCCCCATTGCCATTTGCTTCTGGTAGCTATTTGTACGATGCCTGTTGTCTGCAATAACTGATTTATTAATATTAAGTCCTTCAAAGTTATTCCCAGGATCTTGCGTTGCATTTTTCTTTGGCATATTTGATTTTTGTTTTGTTTTTATGTTATTGACCATGTCTGGTACCCATATAATAGTACAGGGTATACACAGGTTTCGAGCGTCGGATTTTCTTAGTTAGCGTTTGGTCTAACAACATAAACTTAAGGGTCCAAAATGCTCTCCAGGTTAATGCGATCCTTCTTTGTACTTCTTTTTCCATTTTATCATTGAAGAACATCTGTACCTAGTATAAAACTTTTGAGTTGCCAAATAGGCTCAGCTATTTTTATTGGAGCTTTTTTTCATTTTTTCCTCCGAACATTAAACATACCACGTTTCCCCGGTAATCATGCTATGGCATCTTCTGTATTCCATCTACACCAGAAATAGGAGGAACATTCAATGAATATTCTTATTCCTCTTTCAAGGTGAGCTTTGTTTGCTTGAAATACAATGGATTGTTCCGAAGTTCTATAGCTAAAAAACCTAGTTTTGAATAACCTGCTTGCAAATGTATAGCTTGGCACCCGATGTGGAATCGTGGTAACACTCTGCAGGTCTATCTCTCAGGCATCTTCATACTTCTTGTCAAATCTCCTACGATGTTTTTTTTTTTTTTTTTTTTTTTTTTTTTTTTTTTTTTTTTTTTTTTTTTTTTTAATGAACCGAAGAGATGGAACTCAGAAGGTGCAAGAACAGAGTTACAGTGGATTAGGAAGGACAACAACATACATGGATTTGTGTTGTTCGTAAAGTTGCAGGTAGAGACAGTCATGGACCAGCTTCCTAGAAGTACGTGGCAGTGACTTTACTGGTTGAGTATATTGCCCTGGCATTTCTTTTTTCCAGAAAAGAAGTTTTTATGATGCCATTCCATGGATTGTCTCATTCAGAATGATGAGTTCATGTTTCATCTCTTCATAAGAAATCTTCGTCCAGTCTCACAATGTGCAAGCAACTATGAACAGATGATTTTCTCATCCTAATGTTCGGCCTTCATGAACCAACAGCGTTTCCACACGAAACGAAGGTCATAGCTGCAGTCCTTAAGGTACTGTTCGGCTTTCTTCGTTATGGTTCGGCTTGCAGCATGCGTTGTGTTCTCCGTCTAAGGACAAGTGTAGGCGAGCAGTCTAATCACTCGGCCACAGTGCCGCCTTTGGTTCCCGACTGGCTTATGGGAAGTGAAAGGTACAGTTTTTGTAGTGAAGACATGGTTTCTTTCTTCCAGCAGGGCGACTACTGACTGTTGTGGTTGACTCCGATGACAGGCTCTTCTGGGTGAAATGAAGTTAGTGCTGTGTGGTGCCAATGTACACAGAGCTCCAAACTGCCACACAGTTTTGTATATTCTGTATGAGGAGGACGGTCTCTAGGGTCCTTACCCGAACACACCAATTAGTATAGTTGTATAACTTTGTAGATAGTTGTGCTTGTGGAGAAATCTCCTAATATGGTCAGTGACTTTGTGAATTTATGGAAGAAAGGCAGGCCCATCTTCTTAGGTTTAACTTGTTTGAAATTTGCAGGCTTCTTCTTCTTCTTGTAATGATCTCCTCGCTTCCTGGGACATATATTCACTGTCTTGCAGTACTGGGTTTAAATGCCCGGCTTCCTGCTGTGTGGTCTACAAGAGCTTGGAACGCTACTGCCGGGTAATGGGCCAGTTTTTGTGCAGGTAACGGTTTGTAAGGGTGGGCTTTCGGCGTGGCCTAGAGTGCAAGTCATTCTTCTTGTTGATGTAGAAAGACGTTTTGATTTTTCTTTTTCCGTCGTGAACGTTTAGAAGGACGTTGTTACCATAGCTTGATGTAATGAAAGTGTAATTCACATTGGTTGGTTTCTGTGTCGTCATGCTCAGTACCACGGTGTCCAAGAAATTATAAATAGTGACAACTAGGCTAAGTACACGTTTCATGACGACCTCATACCTTTGTTCAAAGAATTCCTGGATCCACTGAAAGTAGTAGGTGGTGGTAAGAATATGGTAGAATAAATCAATTGTATCATTTGGATTTATACTTTAAATGAACAATGATTTCGTTGATAATATCAATAAAAAACATGACGGTTGATAGAATTAAAATATTTCCAAAATGCTGATTTTTATCAAAATAAAACTATGATAAATGGTTTAAAATCTGTTTAAATAATTCTGAAAAGGATTTTTATCCCTTCATTAGCATTTCAGGAAATTAATTAAAGTGGAAAAGCGTTTGTTGTTTGTGTTTGCCCTTAAAATTTAACAATTATCTTGACCTTTATTCTTTGAAACTTCTGTATTAATGAACCAGTTTTAAACTTACCTAAAAGAAGAGTGAGTAGAGACTTTAAATTACAGCATGATGTAATAGCAGGAGAGTGAACGGATTGGAGTCTGTGGTCCCAAACAGCGGTTCATGGACGGGCGTTATTAACATTCACACCAGAATGCTCCTCGTCAGATTGGCCCTATGCATAACATTAAGTGGTTCCTCGTTTACTTTCAGAATTATTAATCGTTATATAATTTTCCAGTTTCACCGAATAGCAGGCGAGCGGAGGCCGTGAAGCCGTAGCAAGCCGTACTAAACCACTGGGTCCTTCGGTTTGAGGTTAGCCTAAGGTTAATGTGTTCATATGAATTGATTAGGAATATACACTTTTCCAGCCTTAACCCTTACTCTCCTGCTGTGCCTGCTAACTATACATTTCTTCCTGTTGGTATAACCTCGACATCCGCACACTACTCCGCCATTCTTTCCCATTCTTCTCACTTCAGCTAAAAAAAAGTGAGCTACTACCTTTCAACGGATTCACTTTATCACCTAAATGTTTCTGCGTACCATTACTATCATTAACCGCCATGGGTAAGGCGCGAAATCGTGAGCTGGAGGTCTGGAGTTCGATTCCCGCTAGGATCGTCCTCCCTGACTGAAGTTTTTTCCAGGTTTTCCTCAGCTCTCATAAATGGCAAATGCCGGGGAGTTGCCCTAAACTTAGGCCTCCTTAAAAATATCCTTTCCCTAATCATCATTTCATCTCATTTATCATCAATGCCCACGACAGCGATGCCTCAGCAGTAAAAAGGGGCAATAACCACTATTAAAAATATCCCTGTCATTCTAGGTAAGTTTTAAAGTTTTATTTGTTGCTTACGGATATGAAAGTTCTATTCCTTATAATTTAATAAAACATGTATCTTAGTGTGTGTTTTTGGGTTCGAAATTTAGAATTTTCTAAATTTGCTGAGCTATATTCATTGATGATTACATTACTGTATTACGGAATTTAAAAGAAGACTGTGTGCTTGTAAATGAAATTTGTAACAGAAGTTTAAGGAGATAGGGATAATGGTCTTATCTAGCACAAAAAAATACTTTTCGCATATACTTCCGCAACAAAGCTTCATTTGAATCTAACTAAGAAACAAGTCCATTTACTTACGCTGATTGTTCATTTCTTGTTGTTGAGTAGAAAATGTAGAAGTTATAGATCTGGAGAGTGCGACCCAGGCTTAACACCTCTTTCACACCTTCATCCCACTTACGTACTGAACTGAGATTTTGTTGATTTGGTTCATTTACATACGCCTGTTTAACATCCCAGTTCATCAGCGTCCCATTCTATTCAGGGCGTGAAACGGCCGACAAATTTTGCTCACAGGCCTCTTCTTTCAGGCTTGAGGTTCTTTTTCGTGCCGTAAATGTACGACCCATGACCCACAGCTTTACTTTCCTTCCGAAGGAAACCATACTTAGGATTTGTACGCCCGAAAAAATCCATCGATCCTGGCAGGGCTTGAACCCACGATCTTGGGTTTTAGAAGGCAAGTATGGTTACCACTACACCACCAGGGCCGACTTTAATTTCTTAGAGGAAAACTTCTTAGCTTTCAGTATTCACTGATTCATTAATGATTTTACTGGCTGGTTTTTCAAGACGAATTTTGAACTCTCTAGCGGAAAAGAGCGCAGCTAAAACCAAAGCCTCCAGTGAAAATAATGCCAAGGAAACGACAGTAGAGCAATAAATCACAAAGACACTGGCCTACTTTATGCAGCAAGAAGACAGAAACCTACCCAAGGGGTTTAGACGCTGGGTATTACGTCAATTCTCTGGGGAGGGGAGGCAGTGGCGTTGCCAGACCTTGGCCTTAATTTGCATCGCGTTTCCGGAGAAAATCCATAACAGCTGATTAGCATCTCTCGCTCATAGGCACTAGCAATTAACAGAGGTGCTGCTTTTCAAAATAGTTAACAATGGCTGTACAATGTATTGCATATTAATATATAGTTGTGTGAATAAATTCACAATTCGTTGATTTTCTGAAACGTTTTAATCATTATGATACATTCCAGAATTATTCCGACAATTTTTGCCTTTAGTATTGCCTACTAAGACATATCAAAAATTGTTGATAGTGGGAATACGCTTTTGCCATTCATAAATTAATTAAACCATCAATTAAAAGCGAAACTAGGTACCCTGTCAGAGAGTGCAGCATTGTAATTATTAAAATCCTATTAAACTACATAGTTTGTCCGCCATAGGAATGGTAGTATACAACAATGAATATCCTTTACTCAATAGTAGGCACATCTGTCAAAATAACGTGTTTTATGTAGACTTTTCCCATTTTTTTAAATGTGTACTTTCAACTTATTGTGCCAACGTGCGGAAAGAGAAATAAACCATAAATCTTTATTCAAGTTAATAACTGAACAATTTCATCTAAAGTCAATACAAACAAATTATAGCAATTTAGCAATTTAAATGAAAACTCTTTAACATAATCAATTTGTCTTGCGGCCCCATTTGAACATGAACGTTTAGATGAAACTATGGTAACTAAACATAAGAGGGTAGGTCCGTAAGTTGCCGGCCTAACTATTTTCTAGGCATGATAAAGACAAAAATTATATTTCACTTTTAAATATAGTTACCCTTTATTGCAATACACTTCTCAAATCTTTGAATTAACATTTCAATCTCCCCCTCCCAAAATAGTCAGAAGTCTTGTCTGCGAAATAAGCATAAACAGCATCCATCACTTCTTCGACACACTTAAATTTCCTTCCTCGAAGGTCTTCTTGAGTTTTGAGAAGAGGAAATAGTCACTGGGAGCTAGATCTGGATTTTAGGGTGGATAGTTGATCTCCTTGAAGCGACATTTCTTCAAAGCTTTCTTTGCAACAAGAGCTGTGTGCACAGGCGCGTTGTCATGAAGAAGGCGCACACCACCACTCAACTTTCCTCGCCTTTTCTCTTCGATGGAAACACATGTCTGTGCAGTAGGCCAGCATAGCACTCCCCATTTACTGTGGTGTTCCTCTCCTTGAAGTCAATGAAGAGTATTCCTTCACAGTCCCAAAATATTGTGGTCTTGATCTTCTTGGTTGACTGAGTAACCTTGGCCATTAGACACGGTGTTTTGCCAGGTTTACTCCACTCTATTGATATATTCTCTTGGACAAGGGATCATAGTACAGGACCATAGTTTCATCTACTGTAACAATGGTTAGCAGAACTTCTCTCTCGTTGCCAAGACAGAGCTCCAAAAAGCTTGACAACATGACTTGCACCCCATACTGAGTGTCAAGCAGTAGTATGTAGCGCAGCGAGCGGTCAAGGTCATGTAATATGGCGTACAGAAAAATTTTTGAACTGCATTACACAATGGCACAAACATCATCTATCTAAGAAGCCGTTACCAACAATTGTGCGCGATTTAAAATGGGTCACTGTTTCTGCCGCACTCTGTAAATGAAAGCAGGAAGAAACATATTCAAAATTCCATATTTAAAGGTGTTACAAAAAGAGAAAGAGTTCCGCCAGCTCGGTATGCATAGTAGATGGGTGGGACTTAAAACTGTGTAATAATAGTAGACAAGGTTTATTGTAGAAAATCTATAGATGGTAGCGGCTCTCCAAAATTATGATTAATCGAGAAGAGACAAGGAATGGATGATATAGGTGTAATCGTTAATGTATGGGAAGTAAAGACTAGTAACAAGTGAAAAAAGGAACATGAGTTAGAAAATTGATAATAGAAAATGTCGTATTTTATTCTTGAAAGGTCTTCTAAATCATAACAGACAAAAATTGACTGGTGCGTATATTTATTTTCAAAACTTAGCAAGAAATACATCGTGGATACTTAAGCTTTAGAGCTTATTTGTTTATTCATTTTATAGGCACAATTCCACAATTAAAATCTATAACTAGCTAAGACTAGTTATATAGCGAATACATATTATTTCTGCTTGATAAACCTGCAGAACAAAACCGTATAATGCTAACGCAAATCTTTTAACCAGAAAGTTTAACTTAAGTAGAATTCTGCATGCTCTAAAAACTGTATAGTAGAGATGGTTATCCAAACTTAATGACCCTCATGGGCATATAGAACATAATTTTAAAACTGGCATATCATAAGCACTTTACTTCAGTATTGAAAGATCAATATGATTAGCGTCGCGGCATTAGACTGAAAGTGGCTACTGGTAAATAAACATTAAGCAATTTATAAGCAGTTCTTATTTTATCTTTTAAGTTACACCACCGGTGACTAGCAATCCATTGTGCTACTTCTAGCCTGCCAGCTGTGCTTCTCACCGCCACGGGTGGCCGAGGTGGTTAAGGCACGGATTCGTGAGCGGGAGGTCTGGGGTTCGAACCCCGCCAGGACCGTCCTTCCTGGCTGGGTTTTCCTTATAAGTGGCAAATGCCGGGATGGTACCCTAAACATAGGTCTGGAGCGTTTCCTTCCTTTAAAAAATCCTTTCCCAATGTATAATTTCATGTCTGTATTACCAGTGTCCACCGCCTGTGGTGTCTCAGTATTACTACTGAGCATTAAACACCATTAAAAAAACCTGCTTCTCTACTACTTACTTTAAGTTTGGTTGCCTGTATTTTACGCTCAGATTTGAGTTTTCCTTGATAAATAAAATAATAATAAATATATTTATTTTACCTGGCGAAGTTAAGACCATAAGGTCTTCTCTTCAATTTCATTGGGAACAATTATGATTACAATATATATATAATAAGTTAATGATATTAACAATTTGAGCATATCATTTTTTAAATGCTGCATTCTCCAAATAAATAACCTCCAAGCCACCTTCCAAATTGTTGTTGTGATCGGCAGTCTGTATGAGAGGGCCAAGAGTTTCAAAGAGAAGAAGGGATAACGGTGAAGAATGAAGAAAAGTGAGAGGTTTTGTGTAAGGGTAAATGGAGAATGGAATTGTTTTCGATTGGGTGTTTAAATTGTGATCAGTAGATAAGGAGCGAAAACAGGTCAATATATAGTGCGGACCTGGGCTGCATAGAATTCAACGCAGAAGAACGGGGGAGTGCAACTTCTTTCTAGCATCCAGTCGATGTCAGCATAACAACTCAAAAGCTGCAGTGATAGATCTGATAGCTTGCATACATTGCGAACACGTTATAATCTTCGTCCAAGAAGGTCGCGATGCCAATTAAGAGAATGTCACAGTAATCAAATGCGGCGTAATTAATCTTTATAAAAATGCTATTTTAAAATTTTATATGAGAAAAAATGTAAGACGTTTCAAGGTATCGTTGATTGATTTATTTGTTTATTTATGGACGCTCTTTAACATCTCAGGTCATCAGCGTCCCATTCAACTCAGGGCGTAAAGCGGCCGACAAATTTTGCTCAGAGGCCTCTCTTTCAGGCTTGAGGTACTTTTTCGTGCCGTAAATGTACAACACGAGACCCACGGCTTTACTTCCCTGCTGAAGGAAGCCGTACTTAGGATTTTTACCCCCGAAAAAATCCATCGGTCCTGGCCGGGTTCGAACCCACGGTCTTTGGTTTAGGAGGCAAGTATGGTAACCACTACACCACCAGGACCGACTTCAAGGTATGGAAAATTAAAAATATTTTCATGGAAGTTTGCAAATTAAGATTACTCAAAATATACATCGAAATTTTTTACAAGTGAGTTTGGTGGTCTCTTTTCGGGTTTCCGGTAGACGTATGTTCAGTTTTGCGTTATCATAAACTTGAACATTTAAGCACCGAAACTACTTCTGCATCACATCACATCACATCACATCACATCACATCACATCACATCACATCACATCACATCACATCACATCACATCACATCACATCACATCACATCACATCACATCACATCACATCACATCACATCACATCACATCACATCACATCACATCACATCACATCACATCACATCACATCACATCACATCACATCACATCACATCACATCACATCACATCACATCACATCACATCACATCACATCACATCACATCACATCACATCACATCACATCACATCACATCACATCACATCACATCACATCACATCACATCACATCACATCACATCACATCACATCACATCACATCACATCACATCACATCACATCACATCACATCACATCACATCACATCACATCACATCACATCACATCACATCACATCACATCACATCACATCACATCACATCACATCACATCACATCACATCACATCACATCACATCACATCACATCACATCACATCACATCACATCACATCACATCACATCACATCACATCACATCACATCACATCACATCACATCACATCACATCACATCACATCACATCACATCACATCACATCACATCACATCACATCACATCACATCACATCACATCACATCACATCACATCACATCACATCACATCACATCACATCACATCACATCACATCACATCACATCACATCACATCACATCACATCACATCACATCACATCACATCACATCACATCACATCACATCACATCACATCACATCACATCACATCACATCACATCACATCACATCACATCACATCACATCACATCACATCACATCACATCACATCACATCACATCACATCACATCACATCACATCACATCACATCACATCACATCACATCACATCACATCACATCACATCACATCACATCACATCACATCACATCACATCACATCACATCACATCACATCACATCACATCACATCACATCACATCACATCACATCACATCACATCACATCACATCACATCACATCACATCACATCACATCACATCACATCACATCACATCACATCACATCACATCACATCACATCACATCACATCACATCACATCACATCACATCACATCACATCACATCACATCACATCACATCACATCACATCACATCACATCACATCACATCACATCACATCACATCACATCACATCACATCACATCACATCACATCACATCACATCACATCACATCACATCACATCACATCACATCACATCACATCACATCACATCACATCACATCACATCACATCACATCACATCACATCACATCACATCACATCACATCACATCACATCACATCACATCACATCACATCACATCACATCACATCACATCACATCACATCACATCACATCACATCACATCACATCACATCACATCACATCACATCACATCACATCACATCACATCACATCACATCACATCACATCACATCACATCACATCACATCACATCACATCACATCACATCACATCACATCACATCACATCACATCACATCACATCACATCACATCACATCACATCACATCACATCACATCACATCACATCACATCAGCTTTACCACAAAGCAAAACATAGGTCAAAATAATGCCATCAGAGAAGAAATGCAGATATGACCTTACCTGCTAGGAGTATTGCCTGGAAGAGAAAGTTTGTGACGTCATACATAGATTGTCTTTGGTTTAAGGCTGAAGTAATGAATCCTAGTTTCATCTCCTCGTAAATCTGGACAAGAAACCACTATCTTCAGCCTGGTATGCTGGACTATTTTCAGGCGACAAGTTGTCAGTCGCTAAGCGTAAACAGGGGGCACCACTTGTAGGCGACAGACTTCTATCCCCTATATATCCTCCTCTATTAAATCTGACCGCTTCGGCCTGTATAGAAAGAGAATGCTTTTGGGAAAAAGTGGAACTCGCTTTTGAACAAGTCGAAACGAATTCCTAGTTCTCTACCTAGATCAGTGGACATGGCCTGCTCTAGACTTGCTACAGAGTCACCTGTATAGAGTTGAACTGACTGAAACAGATGTGCAACCATAACTGAACAGCACCTCATCATTTGCCCTGCTGTTCTCAACTGTTTCTCTTTGCGTGTTATTGACAATGCCTTTTGGTGATTATTTTTATCGTTTTTCCATGTACTGGGCTGCTAGTCGACTTATGGCCGAGAGTTGGGAGAATGGCATAGGGGGGTAAAAAAGTCTCTTCAGCCCCGTAATGTGCAAGCAACTTTGAAGAGATGACAGTTCTCGGTTCCTTGTGGTCGGTAGATAGACTTTAGGAGAACTATTTAGCACAAATCTTCCAGTATTCCAACCGGTGTATAATTGTGTTGACAGGGAACAGAGACATCATATTGAATATTATTATTTTTGGTTGTTATAGGCCAAGAATGTCGACGTACTCCATTAAGGCAGGTGTAACTACAGTTCGGCCGCCTGGAGCATGGATCCAACTAGCTAACACTATCATTGCCCGTTGGCAGAATACGGTTAAAACTATTACATATAAAAATTATACGAGCCTAGTTTTCCAGTATAAACTGATCAGGAAAATAGCATTACTTTCTGAACATCCTTCGAAACATTTCGAGATTGTCAAAAACTGAAGAGCAGGTGAATGTAACAGATGATAGCAATATCTTAATAATGAGGGTTTTGCAATTTTAAAAGGAAATGAAGGCATGTAGAAATTGATGATGCTGCCAAATTACTGGTACTCGTGTATGGCAGGGGTGCGTTGTCAAATGAGAGAACAGCAATATGAATGCGATCGATGAGCTTAATGCTGTTTATTATTCCTATAGCGGAGATATAATTTAACCAGAATGAATAACTCGAGTATGGCATTCGACATTTAACACCAAACACTACTGGTAGATGTGGCCAAATGCAGCAAGCACACATTACAAAACATAGTTGTGTTGAGTGTCGTCTATAGAGCAGAAATACATTCATCTAATCCAGCAATGCCCAAACACGATGCGTGCACGATATCCCCTTTGATTCATTTCTAACCCGCTACCACTAGTCTATGTAGCACAGCTAGTCAAAGCCACTTGCTTTACACTAGCAATGCAGCAATGCTTTTTAATAGTGTTTAACACCCGTTTTTACTACTATAACAATATTGAAAGGTGAAATATAGTTTTTGTCTTTATTATAACTAAACAATGGTTAGGCCCAAATCTTATGGACTTACCCTCATAGTTCTACTCATTGCTGAAGTCAAACGTTAATTGGTTCAGTTGACAAAATTTGTCAACTTGGAACTTTAGAAACCAACAGCGATTATGTGCGATGGCGTTTGGTATACTTTTCTTCCAATATGGAAGCTGGAACTTAATTAAAACTCGCTGAACCAGCCGCCGCAACCAATAGCCATTGTAATGCGGGGTGTGCATGTCCTTCCAAACTCGCTTTTGTATATATTTAATTAATATTGGGCTTGTTTTCCAATTATTGAAGCACCGATCATTAAATGAGACGTATTCAGATTTTTTGTTGATTCGTGCTAAGCACAAGTAGCGGGATTCAGGGGTGGCCAGCATTACTGCCCCGCGATTTGCAACAACCATTCTCTCAATTAAACTCAGAACAGAAAAGAAACTAGCGACATGTGTTTTCCGATATCGGAATACTGCAAATAGTGTTTACATACATAAGCTATGATTATGTCATAATGCTACCTACATACCCAATAGGATGATCATGGATCACTCTTTATCCAAGTGGGAATAGCACACCTTACCGCAAATGCGTTTGATTATATTGGTTACGTTTGAAAATGAAGAAATACAAGTTTTAATTTAATCAGCATTCTCTCTATTACATAAATGGCGAGAAATGAGAGATATACTTTCCAAAGCATAGTAAAATGTGTTCATAAGTATTTTACATTACAACTATAGCAGAGTTAATTGATTTAAAGAGTTTAAAATATTATTTATTAAATAATTATATATTTTACTAATACAGGTGACCGAGGTAGTTAAGGCCCAGGTTCATGAGTGGGAGGTCTCGAGTTCGATTCCCGCCAGGACCGTCCTCTCTGTCTTAGGTTCCCCCCCCCCAGGTTTTTCATAAATGGCCTCCCCAAACTTATACTTGGAATTCTTTCTTCTTTAAAAAAAAAATCCTTTCCAAAATTATAATTTCATCTCATGTATACCGCCATGGGTGGCCAAGATCGTTAAGGTGCGGACTGGTAAGCGGGAGGTCTGGGGTTCGAATCCCGCCAGGACCGTTCTTCCCGACCGAGGTTTTTTCCAGATTTCCCTCAGTCCTAATAACTGGCAAATGCAGGAGAGGTACCCTAAACTTAGGCCTGGAACGTTTCCTTCCTTAAAATAAATACTTTTCCAATTTATCATTTCATTTCATGTATCATCAGTGTCCACCGCCTGTGGTGCCACAGTAGTAAAAACGGGCGTTAAACATCATTGAAAAAATATCATGTATCATTAGTGTCCATCGCCAATAGTGCATTGATAGTAAAAACGTGTTAAACACTATTCAGAATAAAAAATGTCACAGTATTTTATTAACTCATTTTCGAAATTTAATTGAAGAAACTGTGTTCCCCACGATACTTTCTAAACACAAATTATTTATCAGTGTGGACGCTTCTAAATAAATAGCTATATTAAAATCAAGAATAGTTAATAAAAATATGTAAATGCATATCAATACTGTAAAAATTCAAATGCTCGTAATTAATTTATCTTATTATTAAAATAATTAACTACTATTTTATTTTTGTATTTAACTGAAGCATTTACTTCTCTCTTTTCCTTCCTGCAATATGCTGCCTTTTCCTTTGTTCGTTCTTTGTTTCTTTTGTTCTTCTTGTTCTTAATAAAAAAAAAAGAGAGAAGAGATGAAGAGAGAATTTTCCTTACCTCGCTCCTGTTTTAAGCTCCTTTATTAGTAGGGAAAATAATAAAATTAAATCATGAGAGATTAATTTGCGCTGCAACGGAGACGGTGAAACTACAGATGGAGCAGCAAGATCAGGAATCAAATGAGTCAGTATTGATGAAATTGATGTAGAATGTATCACGGCTCTGGATGAAGATCTTTAGTATAGCAGATCGGTCCTAATACAGCTATCTAATGGTCACAAGCGTATGTGGGGCACTTAGGCTGTGTGTTGGAGACACCTTTTCTTTTTCCATCGAATGTCACAGGATGAGCTCTTCATTGTGAAACCGAGTGTAAGAGACAATAGTGGATGAACTTGTTTCAGATGTCTACAGGTCTATATTGGTGCACCTCCGGGAAAGTGCACATGTTACTATTGTTTGTTAAAGTGAGAAGCCGGTGAACAAGTTGAAATCCATTCCGTTCCCCTACGAAGCGTATAAAATTAAAGAGCTGAAACATAGTACCTACCGTGCTTCCAGAATATGTTCTAAACGTTCGCACGGGATTTTGTCTCTCCTCCAAGGCCGCTCCCTTCCTGCTCACTGCCTACCTGCCTAACTGTCTTTGCACTTCAAACATTCATCAGTCATCATTCATTTGCGAAGATAACAAGACCGCCGATTTTACACAAACACATTTGTATGTGTAAATGTTATTATAAATACGAATCGGTTCGTCGCCTTTATTGGGTAGTTTCCTGGGCATTTGACTTTCCAGAACTTCAATTGACGATCTTGTAAATAAGTTTGATATTACTGGTTCCGTGCCAAGCGAAGACGTACAGTTTTAACACAGACGAATTAGACGAAATCATTAGCGTTCGAGGACAAAATCGCTACGGAAATTAGCACAAGTTTGGGTTGCCGTGTCATCTACACATAGACCAACAAAATTGTAAAACCTCAAGCCTTGCAAGTGCATACGTGTACATTGTCTACGATAAGGTGATCCCGTAGCATGTGTACATTATTGTGAGTGGTTTCTTTCATCAGTAACTGAAGGGTGAAGCCGGAAATAAGGTTGCCTTTATTAATTTAATAACTAAAGGCTGCAGAGTTATATTTATAAAGGCATTAGATTTGATAAGAGTAATTGTAATATATATGTATAAGGAAATATTTTAGAGATAGGTATAACAGAAATTGAAATAATTTGTAACTCTTACTTATGTATAGGTCCTTTGACAGGTGATGGTATTTTACAAAAGGGTTTAGGTATACATTTTGTAGTAAAGATGTTAGAAAGAGACAAATGTATACCTGATGCCTCTCCACTGACCACTCCTTAGACAAGGCTGAGGAAAGGGTAAACTATCTTTTGTTAGGTCACGAACCTTCTGCCTAGGAAATACTTAGGAGTTCACAATAAGAGAAGCATGTGGCCGTAACGGGACAGTATTTAACAAAGTCAGACGTAGCAATAATTTAAGAGAAAATTAAAATGTCAGAACGGAGATGAAAATGTTTTATTACATGAAAGCCGAAAACAGCCCATCAATACGTGCGTTATCTCTGAGAACATTTGGAAATCTACAAACTAAGGAAGGCAAAAGATTATCAATAGAAATCAGAATGTAAGGAAAGGGCCGAAATTTATGACAGGTTGTTCTGGGAAAATTCAAGTTCGAGGGAAGATATTAGATCAGGGGGGAAAGAATAATTCTAGCCAATGGTCATCAAATAAAAGTCAACCAATAAGGAGAACTTAGTTACAAATAAATATTTTTAGGATAGCCAATGATGAACATATAACACAGAAATAGGATAACATACGAGGGAATTTAATTTAGCGAGAGGCGTGGCGATGTGGTAGAAAAACTGGTGTACAGAAGTCAGAGGGACACTCGCACATTCATACATTCGGACATTCAGACGACATCATCATACAAGAGACGCGAAAGACACCAGAGGATTCATTCAAGAGCTATACGGAAGCAGGCAGCCTAAGTCATCCGAAAGTAATCAGTCTAGGTCATTTCTAAAGTTCAGTTGAGGGCAGTGTAAGTCATTTCTAAGGTCAGTCTAAGTGTGTAGTGAGGTCAGCTACGAGCCGTCAGGAAGTAACCTGCCAAGTTGTTAAATAAATCAAATGTTCAAACAGTGCCGGACTTATTAATACAGTGAACAATCTCCTTCCCCCCCTAATGACTTTCAAGTCATTAGAAACAGTCCAAAATTACCCTGAGAACCCATCAATCCCTCCTACATTGGAACAACCATATTAACCGTTACAAATTAACGAACAACTGTGGAACCCCCAATTATATTCGTTCCAAGGGTTAACCGATAAAAAATCCATCAAAATGATCGTATGAGCACCAATAACGATGGTTATGGTGCTCACACAAAACTAGGTGAGTTTTAATTAGCGTACTGTATATTCTAGGCCCAAAACATCTGCTATGCGAAGATGCTGAAGTACTATAATTATATGTGTTTTGTAGTTAGGAAACAGCTGTTTTGTCTCGTGGGGTAATCAAGATGTTTGACTTTGAAATTGTCGCGGTATTTATGAAAACAGGCAAACACAGAAAGTTTATATGTTTGCTCAGTAGTTAGAACGTTGAACTCTACGAAAATTTGATTCGTTACACAACCCGTTGGCTTACATAAACAAACTTTAATAATACGCCTCTGTTAAAATATTACCGCAGAGAGCGTTGAATTAACGGCTACTCCCCAACCTAATATTCCTTACTGAATTACAGAGTGAAATAAACTACACATAATTAGGTAAGAAAGGACTAAAAATGTAGAACTTGTGTACAGTTTTTCTCATTCTGTTGTTACACGTGTAAGATATATGCATATCGCATCTTAAATTTTTATCAATAATAATTCATAAGCATTTCACAAGTTGAAACAATCAGAGAAGGATAAGTGTAGTTATTAAATTACAGGTGCAAATAATAACTTTACCATAACTATTTAATTTCTGTACTGAGCTCGGAGATATTAATGGAAATTTAATTAATTTTGTTTTAAAAATATTCAGAGAGCGCCCATTTGCGTGTAGCCAATCCGCAATCTCATTAATGCCACTATTAGCATTTTTATACGTTTCATTCCAATTATTGCCGTTAGATATTACAACTGTGTTCTTCATAAGAGTGTATGGATGCAGAATATTTTGCAATATTAATTTTAAGCATATCATAATACATATTAAAAATAAAAAGGTCCCTTGTGGTGAACCTATATAAAGGTTTTTACTGGAAAAATTATTAAATTTTTCTTTAGCTTATTACATACCTTTGAAATTAGTACTTTCATTACTGACTTCGTGTTTGATCTAAGAGATTTCATTCAGACTTAACGTTCAACCTATTGCCATGTAATACAAGTAGTGGTATTGCTATATATCTACACCAAACCTTTTAGTTTTGTATATGAATAGGAACATAAGCATGAAGATTTGACAGTTGTCAAGCTGGCAACCGGAAATCGAGCAAAAGATTTGGTTCTTATTTTTGGCAGGTAGTCCATCTCACTATTTAAAGCATATTGCTGTTTTAAAGAGAAGGATCATGATGCAATATGAACTATGTGTTCTCAAGATGAAGTTTGCCAGTGGTTAAGATCCGAGCCCACCTCTGATTGGCTGGAGAGACCTGGATTTGGGCAGCCATACAGGTCAAACTGGCGCCATCGTTCTTTTGCTTACGGTTATTAATCATTGTCACTCCAAGGAACATCTTCATGTTCCATACCCACAGTGAACAATATATCTTTTGTAAGATGGTGGGCTTCCACGATTTTGCTTATTATGTAATGATGGGTCGACTTTGTAACGAAAGCGTGGAAAGAATTGTAACGTTGACAAGATAAAATAGAGAGAGCTGTATATTCTAGTTAATGAAACATACTGTAAAAACCCTAACATAGTAAGACGTAAAAGTAATAAATATTAAGGGTCTCTTGTTTTGCCATCCATAGGTTGACCTGAAAGGGTCCTCAGAGAAACACTTCATAAACAAAAAACAACCCTTTTTTCCACTCACTTAAAATATTATGTCTATGTGAACATGTTATGGATATACCGAATTATTATTCTGATGAAATATTGTTTAGTTTTAAGCTTACTGGTGACTGTTGACCTCATGGTGGTGGGAAGTGTTTAACAATAACTCATATGTCAATAATAGGTGATTATTACCCCTCCTTGGGCATTACAATTGTATAAAAGATCCCTGAATTTATTCAGAGACAGGAGAGAAGCCTTGGTGCTTGCAGGATCCACGTCCAACTGTATAAGAAAACATTTTAATAAATATTTATACTTTTAACAGAGGTGGTTGAGTTATTCAGCATTCGTCTGGAAACACCTCGTCTTTCCTGGAGGAGTCAACCTAGCTCGATTCCCGGAGGTGACACTGCTACGAGTGGCCGAGGTCGTTAAGGCACGGACTCGTGAGCGGGAGGTCTGGGTTCGAATACCGCCAGGGCCGTCCTTCCTGACTGAGGTTTTGTCCAGATTTTCCTCAGTCCTCATAAATGGCAAATGCCGGTGAGGTACCCTAAACTTAGGCCTGGAACGTTTCCTTCCTTAAAAATACCCTTTCCCAATATATAATTTCATCTCATGTATCATCAGTGTCCATTGCCTGTGGTGCCTCTTAGCAATAACGGGCGTTAAACACCATTCATTCATTCCCGAAGTGACGCCTATTATCCCAATATAACATCCCTTCTCGTCTTAGCCACCGAGACTGAATAGGGAAATTGTAGCATCGCATTAAACAGAAGAACATCATGAAGTTTTAAGTCAGTCGACGGACATCACAGCTTGGACTTCGTTAAATAACATCCTGGTGGCATCTCGGTCGGCGGTATTACAATTATATTGGTCGCCCGAAGAACAAGTCATGTTATATAATATAAATTTTGTAGTTTCCCACATTTCTCCTTCCAAACGGTTTATGGTCAAACAATTGAAATATCAAACAACTAAAGTTCATCCTAAATACACAAGTAGTGATCCATATGATGTACACATACATAGACAAATCCCAGCAATAAAACTTATAGGTATCCAAGCAGTTCCTACGGCCAACCGCAACTGAAATATAAACATTATATATACATATATATATAATATTAATGAAAAATAAAAATAAAGAAACACTATTAACAATGTAACAAATTAACACTAATAATAAAAGTAGATAAAGATAAAACACTGAGAAAGAGTCACACTTGAAATTGCTATATTTCGAACTACTGCGAGTTCTTCAATGGCAAGAAGCCATTATATATATAATGTTTATATATAATAATATATAATGCCTATTCATAATATTTTTATATATTAATTAGTAATGTAAATATTATGTATGTATGTGTTTGTGAGAGCGCGCGCGCGCGTACCACGAGGTATAACTTTAATATGTTAATTTTATGTCATCAAAAGAGAAAGTTCTTTGGTGTAACTGTCTACGGTAACCCAGCCCTAAACGGGGCAGGGCCAAGGAGGCAATGAACGCTATAAAAAGGGAAGGAACAAAAATATTCCGCTTCTTAAAATCTTCCTTTGGCGAGAGTTAATAAAGTCCAGGCTTTCGAATTGGTCAAGGGGAATGAATTCGCCAGTCGTTTTTACAGATAACTTTAAACCAACCAATGTAGATAAATGTTTTAAACTTTCAAATACTAGCGGGTGGCATGCATTGGCAGAATTTGAACCAGCCAATAGCAGATGTATATTTTGAATTTTTAAAGCAAGGTGCGAGACTTCCGCGTGCTTGTGTGTCCCCAATGGCTTAGTGAAGCCAAAGTTTAGTTAATTTGAATCAAATATATAAGGAGGGTTTGCTTTGCTGGGACAGACAGAATAAGCTCTATTAACGACGCGGGCACTGCGATAAGTTCTACTCTGGACGCAGTTCGTTTCCTTGGAAGCCGCGACAGCTAAATTAAATCTATACTGAGTTTAGTACTACCGTACGCAGAACACCAGAGGACGCGAAAGATCTTGCGAATAATAAAGTACCATACATATTCAGACCCACTCATTGCGTGATTATTAACACAGTTGATATCCTCTCCCAGTCCTGTTGAGGACGAGTCACAAAATAGAAGAAGAAACACAAGAAACCCCAGAGATATTGTTGTCATGAACCGTGGGCAACAACATAAACCGATTAATAGTCAATTAACAATACGCCGCTACAAATATGGCGATCAGCTTCAGCCTTGGCGACCAACACTTCGCCCCTGACTAAACCGCTTCAAACACTTTGTAAACTAAAGTAGAGCTTCCAGTAAATCCAACTTCACAAAAATTTAACCAAATGTTTTTCTTGACGACAACATTAAGCAACCAAAAAATCTACAAATGGAAAAATAGATCACTAAATTTCCGTGAACTCTCCTTCCCCACCCAGCCGGAATCCATTTCTTCAGCTCTCTAAAAGATGCAAACTGTTGGAAATTTGACGATGATAAAAAAAAAAAAAAAGCATCTACGATTCACAAGGAGATACTGAAAATATTGCATGCAGTGTATTTAAAATTTAAATACACTGCATGCACTAAAATAAAACTAAAGTGTATTGCAATATTTATCAAACACCTTTTATAGTGTCTTATAGTACTAAGCAGAGAAAAGACAATTGGACAGTGGTGTAAAGTGATTTAAGCATCACTTGCAAATATGCAAATAACATTTACTTACTGGAGTAGTGGTGACGTCCTGAGTTGTATGAAGAAGGTTTTGGGGAATTCTCTCTTGAGTATCTTATTCAATTGTTACACTAAATAAAGTAGAAAGTCAGCATAAACATAACGCGCAGAGCTTCTTGCCGCAAAAATAAGAAAACCCAATTCTGTACCCAACAACTCTGTCCTGTCTAATCCAGCTTTTATTTCAAGAAAACTTATTCCAAACTGCTAAATTGTGAAATATCCAAATTTGATAATGCAATTTTCAAATATATATGTAGTAAGTGAGCCTGACGCTAGGTTATTGAGCACTAAATACTTCCATTTTAAGGTTATGTAATACTTTTGCAAGAGAATAATAATAATACATCTTTTAAAGGACAATATCATGAAATACATAAGAATCATATCCTTGAGTACATGTGTTTCGGCATGTCTTTTACGCTAGGATTATTTTATGGCGCGTTTTGTATATGTAATAATAATAGTTAAAATAATGTTGCTAAATATTATGAATTAAATATTCCATAAAGTTAATTAATCGGCATTTCAAGGAAATAATATTCAAAGAATGAAGAAAAAAAAGTATAAATCGCAATATAACTGTTCAATCATTCAACACAGAAACTATATTTCAATCCAATTATCAATTATGGAAGGTCTCTTATTTTACTTTTAATAACACATATTAAATTAATATACAAAAGCAGCAATGGACGTGGCCAGGCAGCTGAATTTTACTTCATTTTTGGCAGTATGTCGCGATTTGAATTCAGTGCTAAAGAAATCCCGCCTCTTCGTTTGCGTCACGTATTCTAAGGGCCATCGACAAGTCGATTCGCAGTCATTGTATTCCGAGATTTCAATAGAGAAGCGAATTCGGATGGCAGCACTGACCGCGCACCCAGTGTATAGTTTTTTATTTTGTATTTTTTGAATAGCGCTAAAGACCGTTTTTACTACCGCGCGCCGAGCACATACTTTTTTCATATATTTTTTGAGTACTATTTAACACCTGTTTTTACTACTGAGGCACCACAGGCGGTGAACACTGATGATACATGAGATGAAATATTGAGAAAGAATTTTTTAAGGAAGGAAGCGTTCCAAGCCTAAGTTTAGGACAGCCCGTAGCCCAGACCTCTCGCTCACGAGTCCGCGCCTTAACGACCTTGGCCACCCTTGGCGGTGATATATGCTCACTTATCTACCGAGGCAAGTGCACACTCCAAGGTGCAAACCTTAGCAACGATGGATGGATTACCTGCTAAGTTTCGAAGTAAGGAAGGAAAAGAGGGAAGTAAGGAATGTCAGATATGTATGAGTACCAACTTTCTCCTGTGCGGTGCACATCACCCGAGTGCGGAAGAACTTGTCGATAACCCGTTATTACATGTATGTTATTAAGAGGAGACAACCGCCTGTGGTGCCTCAGTAGTAAAAAGGGGCGTTAAACACTATTTAAAAAAAGAGGAGACGGAAGAAATAGGGGAAATGGGAGAAATGATTAAATTAGAGGGGATTATGCAAGCATGCAGCTAGGCAAGTGATAACTATGTGTTGGTGTTGATAGAAAAAATGTGCCTACATTGGGAACAGTGCAACACGTGCCCCTGAAGAAAGAAAAAATGGTTCTCTTTCAGAGTTAATCATATTCGGTTAACCTCGGCATCACTCGGTAAAGCTGCGAGAAATGTTTTCGCACACCTGTACACAGCAACGCTTATCTATAACACTACAGAGGATTATTGGAGCGATTAAGGGGAATTTCTTATCTGATTCCTGTTTATAATATATTGTAATCATAACAGGAAAAATGACACGAAAAATCATCAGCTCCGCCTTCTACCTCTACGATTAGCTGGATTGAGTATTTTAAAATACATCTAGTGAAAAGTTGTACCTAGCGATGGAAATAAAACTGCGAAATAAATTAAATTCACATTTTCGTAAAAAAGAAAATTAAAATAAATAAAGAGATCAGGTAACTGTGTGACTTAGGATTTCTTGTCCGTTTTTCTGTATGGTACCAGTGAGATAACTTCATAAGTGCAAAATACTTTCTAATTAAAGATATAACGTAACTCTAGCTAGCCGGACATTGAAGGATAGACAGTTTTATATGCAAACAAGGCGACGTATGGAAGTGGACTTAAAACATATTCAGGACTATTTTTTAACGCTGATGTACAGACAACACTGATCTGTCACATTCTCTGTGGACTGATCCGAGTATGTATAGCGAGCTGTCACGACAAATGACAGGAATGGTACTAAATACTGTAACATGGCAGTGGAGTGCAGTTACTTTTTAATATTTTTTATATTTGCGGCACAATGAACAACAAAATATTACTACCTTACCCTTTCATAAATGCACATTACATACTATACCTAAAAGCATTTCCTTAAAGTGATACCGCCACGGGTGGCCGAGGTCGTTAAGGCGCGGACTCTGGAGCGAGAAATCTGGGGTTCGAATCCCACCAGGACCTTCCTCCCTGACTGAGGTTTTTTCCAGGTTTTCCTCAGTCCTCATAAATGGCAAATGTCGGGGAGGTGCCCTAAAATTTATGTCTGGAACGTTTCCTTCCTTATAAATGAAAATCCTTTCCCAATATATAATTTCATCTCATGTATCATCAGTGTCCATCGCCTGTGGGGTCTTAGTAGTAAAAAAGGCGTTAAACACTATTCATTCATTCATTAAAGTGATAGCACTCCACATGCAAGAGCATTAAGCATAATAAAATAATATTCAAAATATATAAATGTTATAAAAATAAAACATAAGATATTAACATATACTGTTAAATAATCGCTTCATATCTCATCTTACAAAAAGTAATAGAGTTGGAGGAATAGGGAATAAGGGTGAAATTGTGGAGAAGGTAGCAAAATATTTATTCAGGATCAATAGGCCTCAAACATAAAAATATATTAAGACAATAGTAATATTACAAGAAATAACTGGGTCAGTACGATTTTAAAGAAATTTTGCAAAGGACAGGTATGAGAAATATGAAAAGATAGGGAATGAAAAAGGGAAAAAAAAAAAATAATTAGAAAGATATTAAACTAAAGCTTGGATAATGAAGTACAAGAAATATTTGGTGATTTTTATAATAAAAAAACTTTAAGGTTGATGTATGAAAAAATATGGGGCAGGAAAAATATGTTGAATGTTGTCATCAAGGTACCAAAGAAGCATTTTCAATCATTAGAACAGATGATAAGCTGAAATGCATACTTATTTTAAGAATGCAATATTCAAGGGCGAAAGAAAATTTAACTTTTTTAAAACAGACGAACGGGTAAATATGTGCAAGAAGAACAGACAGCTCGGTGTAAAAAAGTTGACACCTGCTGTAAATCTTGGAGGTTTTATACAGATATAATGCAGTCGCAAAATTCTTCTCCGTGTTATACCTGTAATATTTCAGAAGAATAGCTTGGGAGGTGAAATAAAACATGTGTAGTATTTCTTTGAACATTTTTGTTTATAAATTATGTTTTTTATTAATGCTTAAAATAAAGAATTTAGTCGTTCATTTGTGTATTTTCTGATAAATTCAACTGCCCAGATTTAGTCACACTAATACTTTCTGTAGTCATGTATTTAGGTTAACGATTGACATGGACGAAACAAAGAAAGATGCTGTGTTAGGGATCTCACCACGTCGCCACCCCTGCTGTTACAAGAGACCTTGGCCCCTGCAGCGCCAAGTTATAGATCCGTTAGGATGTGTGTACATGTTGCGGCATGACTCGACTTACCATCTGGCGCATTGCAGAACACATAGCTAATCAACATTAAGAACATAAGTTAAAGAGAAATAACACTCAAGTTATTGATTGAACATAGCAGCCTGCGCCGACATTCTCTTGAACATAACTTACTTTCGCAATATAATCGCTTTTTGTAGGAAATACAGCACAGAGAGCTTTGGAATCTAAAGGAGGCCGCTTCAGGATAAAATAAACAAATAGTTCTGTTTAAGAAAAACCCAAAGATTCACTCCAGGAATTCTAAATCTTGAATGCATGTGGTAAACAAAATTCTGCTTCGTTATAAAATATTTTTATTTTTTAGATAAAATATAGGAAATTATTCCACGTTTCCTCAAAATAAACCTGCACATTTCAAGCGTTTGATTATATGAATGCAAAGAAGCAAGAGGGTCTGTATATGCAATAATGTTTAGCAAGGTCTTTTACTCCAACCCTTACCAGTAAATCAGGCAAAGTGTAGCGCCCTTCGGAATATAACACCCTACATTTACCGGGCTAATTACATTTTATTAAATATCTATAACTACGTCTTTAGAACAAACCGTACTAATTATTTAAGTTTCCCTGTTACTACTTCTTGTTATTAATCGGAATGCTAAAATATATCTGGATAGATACACTTACCTTCATCAGCGAAATAATTAAGGGTATAGAGGGGTTAAAAATATTATTCACTTAGGAGCTTCTACCTAAAGCATTGGAAATAAAAAAAAATCGTAGTTATTGAGTGATAATGCTCATTTAAGTTTGTATAAGAAAATTGCGTTAAAAATGTCTGTCTTCATTAGTTAGATCGGAATACTTAAGCACTTAACATCAAGTTAGGTACACTCAAACTAGGTCAGTACAAAGCAAGCTTTGGGTCATTTCTGGGCGGTTAAACGAAAGATGAAGGGTGTCAAGCGTAAGTAGAGATAGTACTTTATAGCCTATGACCTACTGTACCCCTCCCACCTCTTGTCCACAGTCCAGCACCAACTTAACTCCGTTCCGCTTCATTGTGGTTTTACTACGAAAAGAAAATGCGCTGTTTTATTTATTTTACACGTAATTTTGAACTAGTAAAGAAATATTAAATATGTCACACGCAAACGCATTTCAATTGCGTAAAATTAAACATTTCTTTGGCAATAGGATAATTACATTAGTCAGATATTGACTTCCGGCGAGTATTTCAGATACTGTCACAAAACGGAGAGTTTAAGAAATGAGCATTTATCACCGCAATTTTTGAATTCCAATAGTAGTTTGAACATTTGCCGGGAAGTGTTGGTGCATGCGAGGTAGACAATTTGGGAATATTTCTAGCGAAGACCGGACAAAGAAAGTTAATGGCTATTATGAAGAGAGAGGAGTTGGAGAGGAGTGTGTGTGAGTAAATGGAAGAGGGGCTCAAGAGTAAGGGTATATTATTCGTACATAATAGAATAGTGTTAGAAGGGAACATAAAATTATAATTGTTATAGTAATAGGTAGGAAGTTTTGAGATATTAATTCACGTTTATGTATTTGTATATAAAATTATTAATAGAAAACTTAAATATATCAAAGTATTTGTATGTAAGTATGTGTATGGTCCTTTTGGTTGTTATAAGGACGACATTAGCATGTAGGGCCGTAAGGCCCATGCGACAGATGAATTTAGACATTTCTTTGTAGGGGCAGAAACTTGAAAGTAAATCTAAACTGAGGAGAAAATAATTTAAGTTGGACAAAAATATAGCATCTATCAAGTCCCTTTCAAGTTCTTTTTTTTTTTTTTTTTTTTTTTTTGAGTAGTGTTTAACGCCCGTTTTCACTACTGAGGCACCACAGGCGGTGAACACATGATACATGAGATGAAATGATAAATTGGGAAAGGATATTTTTTTTTTAAGGAAGGAAGCGTTCCAGGCCTAAGTTTAGGTACCTCCCCGGCATTTGCCAGTTATGAAGACTGAGGAAAACCTGGAAAAAACCCCAGTCAGGGAGGACGGTCCTGGCGGGATTCGAACCGCAGACCTCCCGCTCACGAGTCCGTGCCTTAATGACCTCGGCCACCCGTGGCGGTAAAATCCAAGTTCTAATACATGCAGTATATGTGTATGAGTCAAATGTACGTTCATGGTAGTTATCTGTGCACAGTAAACACGAATGAGTTTTCTACATGAAGTGATCTGTTCACTTTAATACTACGGGGCAGAGATTTTCTGGCTGTGGAAGGAAAAAATAACATTTCTTGGTCCAAGTCTTAAATCATGTTCCCTGTAGGCTGCAATCTTAGATGTTCTGTCAGCCGTCAAGCCAACACTGTTTTTATATATTAAGAACGGTCCTGTTCCACCTGCTTTCTAGTGCGAAGGGGGGACACGTTAGACTTTTCCAAAGAGAGGGATGCTTGCTGACTGATTAAAACCTAAGGAAAAATTAAACAGCACTTCGAGGACTGTTGACTTTGGTGTTTTCTCAAGCATAATATTCCGTATAAATATTTACGTTTCTTGCCCTTACTTGATGTCTATAATAATTAACATAAGACGGAGTTTTTCTATTCTTAAGCTGGTTCTTACACTAGAAAATATCAGAATGAATGAAAAATAAACTACATCTGGTATAAAACTCTCTATTGGGTGAATATATTTCAGAAATGGCACAAAGTTTATTTATTCATATATTGTTTCTCTATGTAGCATTCACTAACAGCCACACATATCGCACAGAGTTTTCTTTTACCTCCTGTTCATAAACTGAACAGGACAGTAGAGTTATTTTTGACTTCCACCCACAGCCGAGCATAGTGCGCGCTGGGCCGCCAAGGCCACCTGACATAATACTGTCGTAACAAACGGTCCCGCGGTGATAGTTGCACATGGACAGTCAGTTTCAAGAGGAATGTTTGTTTATGTCATAACTCAGTTATAATCCTACTAGTACGCCAATACTGTTAAATATACTATGATGTATATCTTCTTCTTCTTCTTCTTTTTTGAACGGTGTTTAACGCCCGTTTTTACTACTGAGACACCACAGGCGGTGAACACTGGTGATACATGGCATGAAATGATATATTGGGAAAGCTTTTTTTAAGGCAGGAAACGTTCCTGGCCTAAGTTTAGGGTACCTCTCCGGAATTTGCCAATTATGAGGACTGAGGAAAACCTGGAAAAAAACTCAGTCAGGGAGGACGGTCCTGGAGGGATTCGAACCTCAGACCTCCCGCTCATGAGTCCGCGTCTTAACGACCTCGGCCACCCGTGGCGGTAATATGGTGGTGAAGTAATTTTTACTGTCATGTATTGAAATGTTTCGATTTGAACAGAGAACTTCTATGTGCGACACTTGCATGGTAGCAAGCTCTTGTAGGAAAGTTCCCCAGAAATTCTTTGGCAAACAGCTTCACAAAGAGATGTAGCACGAATATTTTTATTAGATTTTGGACCAACTGGAACTATAAACAATAAAATCTAAGTTCCTGCGCCGTGTTCTAGCAATGAAACCAATAAGGGAGGATTTTGATGTTTCAGTCATTTCTGGAGTGTTACGAGTGGTAACGTACGTTTCCCTGACATTGGCATGTGCGACTTTTATTTGTGGGAACCATAAAATAAATCTACAGGAATGATCCCAACACTGCAGTGGAATTTAAATAAAATATCAGGAGATATTTCGATTTCAATTTATTGCATTTCAGTTTGGTACGATACACGATTGAACCATGTCTGTATGAAGCTACATATAGGATCATTTTATACAGTTATAACAGATTAATCAATAAATATGTACAATAATTAATAAGATTTACATTAGGATAAAAATACAAATACAGACTGCACATTACTCAAACATATAAAGACAGATAAAAACAGATGAGTGTTTATTTATAAGATATGTACAGTAAAATCAAAACCTAAATTATAATAAATGTTCGTGAATGCTATGGTATACTTTTTCTATTAAATAATTTTCCAAAACTGTCTTGAATTTAACATGGTTGTTACAGAATTTGATTTCCTTAGGAATAGATGTTACCAATGAATGCAAATGCCATAAAAAGATGTTAAAAATGTGACTGCAAACACTCTCTTCGAACAATTACTCCAATACAGTTACTACTTATGCTGAAATAAAATGAATATTATACTCAAGCTATTATTTAATGAATTTGTGCAGGTAGAAATGTGAGGAGAAATTGTCCATCGAGAAAACCGGCATTTGGCGCAACCTTGACCCCCATAAATTGCCTCCATCTGCGGACTCAGATCAAAAACAATTATCTGCGAAAGTCAACTGTCTTCCACTTCTTCATCCTTCGAAAAGCTTTTTCTCCTAGCGCTCCTGTAAAAGGTTAAATTAAATAGGAATCTCACGGTGGAAAAGGACACCTTGAAGGGAAAATTTTTCAAGATGGTCCAATGCAGTTTATTCAATTCTTCTTGCATAATGGCAGTCACCTGGAGTCTTGCATTGTAGTAAAGAAACAAGGTACTGCGTCTTTAGAACCAATAGACTAGTATGCAGCATACATTCCTGAAGGAAATCAACGATAATAGGGTTTATAGACAATACTCCGAGCATCATGCTCCCCTGCAAAAATGCTATATGATTATTTGGATTTTTGCCCACACTAGAGCGGTTTAATTTCAAACTTCTAATACATTGGATCATTTATTTCTGCCGTGAAAAGATACACCTAAAACTCGCCTCTTATGAGAATTTGAATAAAAAACGCTTCTTCCTCTGCTGCAAAAAGATTAAATGAGAGGCCTCAATCCTTATGATCTTTTGATCTGCAAAATTTAGGTACCACTGAAGCTCTCTTTTCGATATACTTGTATACCTTATGGCCCTCGCTGCACTAATCTCACAAAACTTTATCCGTCGTGTTTCTTGAATAATTCCAGGAATATTATGAGCGTTGTTATGTGTAATACTTGGTTTTTGATGCTGCTTTATGACATATTTAAAAAAAAATAAGCATACTATCTAAACTTGAAACTTTTCTATCATCTTATTCGCGAACTGTGCAAAAATTCAATTGGTTTTGTGTTTTCACACATTAACAGATAATAATTAGGCATTGTGTCGCACAGAAAAGAAACGCAATTGCAAAAACATTTGCGCGGCAAAACTGGACAAGACTATCAACGGCTGTTTCTGCCACAGCACTGAGCCTTATGGGTATTCTGCCCATAGTTACAACGTCTCGTTCATGTTTGATTTACCTAATGATTTTATAAATCATAAGGATCCCATTTTCCTAAAAATGATAGCTGCAGAAGATAATAAATATTCATTTAATTAAATAAACTAACATCCTTAGAAAATTCCAACATACAGTTTAAAGCGGCAAAATAATTAAAAAAAACTGTTTGAAAAAGAATATTGTTTAAAATTGCCTACCTATGCTGTACCTCTGAATATTTTCTAGCTCATCTTATTTATTTCAGGGTATAAGAATACCTTAAACGTACAATTAACGCGTGCGCAATTTTAGGCTTGTACATTGCTGCATTACGTCACAGCAGCAGTTGAAAAGTAAGAAGTGCTGACTCATCAGGAAAATGGTGCGCGTCGAGCAAATGGCTCTAATTAAAACCTGGAAATGAAGCGAATGTTTCCTTTTAAAATTCATCACGATATCTTAGCAATTCTGTTGAAGCAGATCTTCCACACCCAACCTAGTCAGGAAGCAGATTTGCATACTTCGTAAATTTGATGAATGATTAATGCTACTGTGTAAGAGTAAACACATATATACCATTTAGTATCTCGGATACATGCAGAAATTATATGAAAGATATAATGATTAATGTCTTATGTAAGCTATGTGAGCAATTTTAACAATTTATGATATATGTGAAGTAATACGTAATATGTTAAAGAACAAGTGTCTGTACAAAGGAATGCTGTCTGGTACCCCTGTCATTAGCCTCCGGCGAAGGTCGCGAACGATGACAATGAGCAGGTGCACACCTGGCAAAAAAAGTCAGGAACAATGTACTATATTCTATGTCGTTACCAAATTCTTTTCGCACCATTAAAAGTTCCTAGAGTGCCGGTAAAGGTACGAGTTATCTCTCGGACTGCGTGAACGCGTATTTTAGAATCAGTCCACAGGGAACGAAGGCTTTAACATCTTAAATATTAGCGCCTGGAAATGAGCTAGATCTCACTAATGGTAGTCAGAGATTTTGAGAGCTCAGAGTAGGTGAGTTAACTCTGGTAGCCCCGCATGAGTTGAAGAAGCCACGCTACCGTGATTCGAATACGATATATAAGGAGGAACATTCTCCCCAAAAGTATTCAGTCTATTCCGTTTAGTACTCAGTTTGCATTCAGTTCTCAATCTCCGAGGTACTCAGTTCAGATTCATATTTCGTTTTTACAGTGTCTCAGTTCTTTGGAAAACGAGTAAGTTTTCAGCTGTAGTTTTCAAGTTTCACTTCTTCGGCAGTACAGTTATACGACATTCAGTTTCAGTCTCTCAGTGCAATATACATTCAGCGTTCATGCAGATTAAGATTCAGATTATTCCAGGTTACAAACATTCAGATCCTCGCTTCGATTCAGTTCCTCGGCGAGCAGCCCCATACTTGGACACTAAGCAAGCTTTTTCGACAAAGGCAATGCATTGGGGGTAAATTAGCAATTTTGTTAACATCTTTTTATGGCATTTGCATTCATTGGCAACATCAATTCCTAAAGAAATCAAATTCTGTAACAACCATATTACATTCAAGAAAGTTTTGGAAAATTATTTAATAGAAAAGGCATACTATAGCATTGCAACGATAAAATGCAGCAGTGTTTCGCATAGTTCCCTCCCTTCCTTTGTCCCGTGACTAAGTATGCACAAAAAAGCGTAATCGGTCTCTTGAAATGCTCGAGGTCACGAGGTGAAGAACACATCAATATGGCAAGGTGATCGCGGCAGGCAATTCCTAATCGATGATCAATTAACCTTGGACATTTCAGCCTCCGCGAACTTTCAACTAGAACTACCTCATAGTTTGGCGCTCAGCTTGGGGTCACATTGTAGTAATATATAGATGAAAATGAGCCTCACATAAAACAAAATATCTTTGTGTTGTGTATACAATATGTCATAGCATTTATGTAAAGTATTAGTTTATATAAGACACAGTCAAAAGAACTTTAGAAACAGTACAACGTTGTGTATCATTTTGAAAACAAACTTCATGTTTATAATTCAACATAGCCTCTTACCCGAGTTCGATACATTTACGCCAGTGGGAAATTGGTCGCCGGATTGCAGAAAAAATAAACATTTTCGCTGATTTGAGTCATTTATACACCCAAGATTAGATATTGAACTTGAGTCACAAAAAAAGATAAAAAAAGATACAGGTATGGGGAGCACGACGGGTCTTGGCATGGTCTTGCTGGAACCGTACACTTTCGGAGGAGCCCCCGATATTTGTTACGGACAGCTGACTTCAGATGGGTTTACAATAGTCGCAGTACGTCCTCCTGTTAAAATTTTGGTCCTTAGATAGAGAATGTTCAACAATCAACATTTCTTGCCCCCCCCCAAAAAAAAACAGTCACCATCAGATTTCCTGCAGGTATCTTCGTCCTTGGGGAACCTGCATGAAAAAATTCCTCCAAGCTTCAACTCTTCACTGGTATAAAATGGTGGGCGCAACTTTCATCGGAAGTAACTGTTCTATTGAGAAGCACTTTTCCGCACGTTCTTATCGATCCACAAATCTCTGGTAAGCACTCACATTATTTTCCTTCATCGCCAGTGCGAGAAACTAGGGCCCTCTTGTCACACATTTTTCGCTAGTCCAGCACAATATGAGTGACCGTAACTCGTGTTCATGTAGTCACTTTGTCGTCAGGAGCATTCGATGTTCCTGAATTAGGTTATGAATGGCATCACACGCTAGCAGGACAGTGAGGTCCGGAAGCACATTCAAGGCATATGGCGAAGTTTTTTCTATCCACTTGTAACATACAGTTCTAATCATAAATCACAAACATCCATCGATGAATTCCAATGAGCTTTATGCCTTTTGCGTGCAAAAACGTACCACCCCACGCAATTCAACTTTGATACAACATACAATTCAACATGCTAAGATCACATCGCGTCGGACGCGTCCCACGATACTCAGGAGATATCAATGCGCAATCCACTTGAACACCAGTGGTTTCATAGTAAACAATTAACCTTATTGCGGTTATTTTCTGGCTGCACCTTGTACTATATAACGGACACTTAAAACAGTTATAGTTAAAATACAAAACTCATAGTATCAATTGCTATGAAGTGACTTAAATGAGTGTGATTTTTTTTTCTCTCTTACTACCTGTAAATTATCTCTTTTAAGAACATGAGCTAATATAAGTGTATTTAGAGTTGTAACTACCAATATTTTGTTATCACTAGTTAATTATATTTTAATTATTTAGTGTTTAAATATCTTTCACATTTAATAAACCATCAGGGATGGCAGAGGTCATTAAGTACGGACTCGTGAAATGGGAGGTCTAGAGTTCGATACCTGACTGAATTTTTTTCAGGTTTTCCTTAGTCATAAATATCATACCCCGGGAAAGTACACTAAACTTAGGTCTAAAATGCTTCCTTCCTTTAAAAAAAAATCCCAATTTATCGTTTCATCTCATGTATCATGTGTCCACCGCCTGTGACGCCTCAGTAATAAAAACGGACACTAAAACAAAAAAAAATCATTTAATAAATGTTGTTTTATTTTTCAAGTTAACCGTTGTCTGAAACGGTTCCTTTTTAAAAAAAAATACTCCTTACCCAATGTATCATTTCATTTCGTCTATCATCAGTGTCCACCGCCTGTGGTGCCTCAGTAGTAAAAACACTATTAAAAAAAGTTAACTGTTTCAGTGTATTGGATACTTTACGATCTATCTAGACAATAAAATAGCTATATTAATATTGGATTAGGTGAAAACGAGACCGTTTGTATCGTACTGAAGCTCTGGGAAAAGAGGTTAATGTGAGAAGACAAAAGTGCGGCCAGGTTTGCAGTGGGGTCTCAAATGTTCCCAGATTTTTATTGTTTTGTTACGACGATGGTAAAACTCCCTAGCCCTACCCGCCCCCAAAGAAGTACGAGTTCTCAGAATGACTGCTGTCATGCAGGTATTTGGACAATTTTTCCAAAAGGAGCAAATTCCACCACTGCACACCGCCAACCTCGTCCTTACAACCCTGAAACGATTAATAATGAAATGCAATTAGAGGGAGTGAGAAATATGAATTCTTGGAAATAAATATCTATCCCGGCATTCGCCTAAGTGACCAGAAGAAATATGAATAACTTAAGGGATTTAACCTCATATCTCCCATATGGGAATCCCATATTACACCCAAGCCAAATATTTGTTAATATTCCTAGTCATACTACAAAATGACATAGGTCGATTCCACAGGTGGTAAGGGCGAAGTTTATTAAAGTTGTAAGGATGAGTATATTCAAATTTATTATGTTTGTTCGTATGTGTTAATTTTTATAGATGAATTGAAATATCTTCTTGTTTGAACTAGTGCGCTGTCAATGACGTAATAGCCTATCACCAATAAGTGAGATGACCCTGCCTTGCGAAGCGCAGTACTGACTTTATAAGTCACTGTCATGCATAGGTGAAGGGGATCTTTTATTGGAGATTTCATTTCTGTGTAGGCTAGCTTGGATTCAGCTCTTCTGGGGTTTTGTAGAACCTATGCCAAAGATGCAGATAGCATGATTTTAAAATATAGCATTTCGCTATTTTGGGCTTATTGCTGTAATATAAAATGGTGCAATTATTTTATTTTAACAAAAATATAATGTATTATTACTTTTTTTTAAAAAAAAACAAACTTTAATTATATTTTAGTGTGTGCGGATCATAATGATAAGTTGGTAACTCTTACTTTATGTTTTCTCTCTACATATGCGTATTTGTCTACTGCAGCGGAACAAGGCGATATCTTATTGGAATAATTATAGAAAGAGGGATGGTAAAAAGTTCATGAAAGGTCAAGCATTCATTTTAAGAGTGAATAGTGTATACAGAAACAGGAACGGAGGAATTGAACTTATATGCAAATATATTTAAAAATATTGCATGTAATTTGACATATTATCACGCATAAGCGCTAGCTGCACTGGGCAAGAGGACGAGTCTTTATTAACTACTGACGAAAGATGCTTATAAGTATTATGCGCATTCAATAATGTTTGTTATCGCGACTACCTGCAAAGGATTTGGCGCCGCTGTGGTCATCTAAAATATTATAATCCTAATGATATAAATTTGAACATGAAAATAGTCAATTACATTATATAGGCACTTTCGTGGTATATTTACAATGGTAGGTCCATAAGTTTCCGGCTTAGCCCATATGAATTATCACCTTCACAGAATCCTTACCTGGTGTCATACCTTATCAGTTAAGTAAATAATTGCAGCAGTAACTTCTGCTCCGATGTGTTCAGTTGTTCAGACATAGTTGCTTAAAGAAGGCTACGTGTAGAAGGTTGTGACATATTCAAAATGGAGTATCGACCTGTTCTTCACAAAAGGAGGCCTTGCTCCAAACGAAATTAAACAGAGATTGAATGGTGTACATGGGGAAGCACCCCTCTCATATTCTACCGTAAAAGAATGGGCCAAAATTTTTCGAATGGGTCGAGAAAGCAATGAAGACGAAGAGCGTGCAGGTCGACCCTTGGAATTGCTCACTCCTGAAAACATCGCTCTTGTGGAAGGAGAAATACAAGATTGGCAGCTCAAAGTTATAGAAATAGCAGCAACGTTGCGCCTTTCTAAAACAACTGCCCTTCGAATTATTCGTGAAAATTTAAACATGAATAAGATTAGTGCAAGATAGGGGCCTAGACTTCTTTCCTCAGTCCAAAAGCAGCAACGCGTCATCTATTGTCAGACATATTTGGAGTTCTGCCGTGGCAAGGAGAGAGAAGTTCTGCAAGCCATTGTTACAGGAGATGAAACTATTGACCTCTACTATGTTCTCTTGTCCAAAAGAGAATCAATGGAGTGGCAAGCGTAAATCTGGCGAAGCACCGCCTCTAAAGGCCAAGGTCACTCAGTCAACCAAAAAGATCATGGCCACAATCTTTTGTGACTGTGAAGGAACGCTCTTCATTGACTTCAAGAAAAGAAACACCACTGTAAATAGGGAGTACTATGCTGGCCTACTGCACAGACTACGTCCTTCCATCAAAGAGAAAAGGCGAGGAAAACTGAGTGGTGATGTGCGCCTTCTCAATGACAGCGCGCCTGTGCACACAGCTCTTGTTGCAAAGGAAGCTATGAAGAAATGTGACTTCAAGAAGATCGACCATCCACCCTACAGCCCAGATCTAGCTCCCAGTGACTATTTCCTTTTCTCAGAACTCAAGAAGGACCTTCGAGGAAGGAAATTTAAGCGTGACAAAGAAGAGATGGATGCTGTTTATGCCCATTTTGCAGACAAGACTTCCGACTACTTTGGGGGAGGGGGTAATTGAAATGTTAATTCAAAGATGTGAGAAGTGTTTTGCAATATTGAAATATAGTTTTTGTCTTTATCATACCTAGAAAATGGTTAGACTGGAAACTTATGGACCTACCCTCATGTCATCCATTAGATTTTCATTCATTTTGACATCCCATAGCCTTCCGCATACAAAAAGTCAGGCTTTACCAATGAGAGGTGGTCATGGAATAAGAACATTTCTTTATAAAGAAAATCTTCTGGAAGCTAATATCTATTATTTACATGAGACAGCAGCAAACTCAGATATTCTGCCAATTAACTAAGGCAATTAAATCGAAATTGTGGGAAATTACATTGAGATCCAAAGTGGGTAACTACAAGGATGAAATATTTCTTACATTCAAGAAACTTTGAATCGCTCTTAATTGATGAGCATTTAGCTTCTGATTCGGTTTGTTGTTGGTTTCTACTGCACTGAAAAGCGTTTGTCTACTCTTTCATAAGATAAGAGTCTGTAGAAAGCAAATGAAATATAAGCACGAAATGACGGGAGAGAAGGGAAGGTTCAATATAAAATCCAAAATACATAATGCTCCTGTTCAGTTTTACGGATCTTTGTGTTCTCTACTTCTCCTTGAGATGCGCTAAAAACAGCATGTTTTTAGCGATATTACAGAAAAACAAATCCAGCATCTAAGAGGAGAAATGTAGCGAAAAACATTATGGTAATAATTCACACTACTATTTAAATTAAATCAACAAATGTATATTTTAATTTATATTTTTCAGAAATACGAACTTAGTGTAACATAAGAAGATATTCACCAATTCGCGTTGATTATGAAACTATTTTAGTTAAACTCACTCATGTGACATCATCTTAAAATCGACCAATGAAACGAAATAATATTTTGAATTTTGACTAATCACAGTCGGATTACGGAGAGAAATTATTTGAAAAAATTATCAAATCCGTTTTATTATGCGACGTGCATTTGTCTTCTGGTCAGTATAGCCAACCTTATACCTCCACCATATAATTCCTGAGCACGCATCATTGACCACTTTGGCTAGAGGCGGTGGGGAGTTATTGATAGCAACAAAGGCATGGACAATCGACAATCATAACACAAAATGGAGGGTTCATCAAAGTGATCTGGTGATGCGTCAAATGTGCAGATTGATCGTATCATTGGAAGTTCCAAACCACAGAATACAAAGATTAATAGACACTGTGTATTATGTTTTTTCCCCCTTAGTTGGTATTAGAAAATCAAACGGTAGCGATTTTAACAGTCGACTTTTGTCCATTTCAGTCTCACGGTTTCTGAATGGAATAGTTATTCATAATTATAACAAGTGTTAATATTCTGTAGCAATATATACATATATATTTCTTTTATTCTTATTATATTTACGAAATAGTCCTAAACCCAAATTTTTCTCTTCTCTATTGAGATTACTGAAAATGGCATTCTTCTGTCACAAGATTGCTTTAGAAGTTTAAGTACAAATATACATTTATTACAATTTTGTAAGGCAAGTTTACGGGAATTATATTTAAATTCTTATTTTACTCATAAATAGCCTTAATAAATATCACTCGAGATTCTCAGCTTTAGTGAATTCATCGGCAATCTCAGACTCTCTCGTGATATTACTTGTTATAAAAATAAGGACTTGTTAAAGCATCTTAAAGTGTAAATGAAATAGAGATAGATTTCACATGAATTAATAGAGCACTATACCTTTTTAGAAACTCTATTCCCCAGTCGTGGATAGGTATATTTACTGTGTTTGCTACGTAGGTTGCATAAAATATAATATCAACAGTGCTGTAATGTCTAGAGGGCTTTGTTATCAGAGGGAAGCGACGTACGTTCCTTAAATGTAATCTCCTGTCATATTCACCACCTTCTATTATACATGTGGAAGACGCCCGTACTCCATCAGCGCGTTCATCTCTGTTAATGTCCTAAAGCTATCGTCCTGAACATTACCCCTGAGTGCACGAAACATTTTCAACCACGTTGCCATTGTGTGATATGACAACGCTGCATCATCGCATGCTTCACATAGTCCCTAATAACGATCTTGAGCATCACGACCTAGTGCAACTTCAAATTTGATCCAGATCGTTCTACCAGTTTCGAAAACATGTTGCTACAGCGCTTGCACTAACCGTCTCTGCTTCAAGGTCCGCAGTAAGTCACTGAATAACTGAACAATGTCGCCACTCGCTGCTGAAGTTCATGGAACACTCCAGTATCGAATTCACACAATCCATGAATAACAAGGACGTGACCGCTGCGTGCTGCCAGTGTTGTCACTACGCTTTGTCTAGCCCTAGTATTTCAAGCTTACTGTATGCATAAGAGGTGTTGATATAGTGGAAAAATAGAACTATGGTCTATGGTCTTCCATTACAGTCATTCCCGATTTCAAACTTCAAGAAGTAGCATGTTGTTTCTTCCAAAGTTAGAATGTGTTTTTCTTGGTCTGCCTTTTTGACTACATTGCTCCCTATTCATTCTATTCGAAGTTCTTGTAATTAATGCTATATTTCTGTAATTTATTATGAATTGCTACTTTTCTCCCTCTGCTCTATTTGGTTTCTAAGTTCAGCTAATCCCACAAAGATTCTCTAAGGAATACACTTAATTTAAAAATCCCGTATACTGCTATAATACGACGGGAGCTCAGCAGAAGTTTAACGAATTGTTTTTCTCTCTTTCAGAATTTATTTTATTTCAGTTTCAAATGTATTAGATTATACCTGAATTCTTTAGATAGATATCAGAGCCCTGTGTCGTTATGGTATCACTCTGCAGGTTTTAGTCTGCGGTTATGACTTCTTCATCAAATCTCCTCCCAAAGATTACGTCTTATAGGGACAATAACCAGAAGGTGAGTGGAAAAGGTTCAGTCCACCAATGATGAATGATCTCAACAGTGATGTACAAACGTGTTCATCATTTTCACGATCTCGTAAAGATGTACAAGAACTTTGATTACATCTTCATGTGTATAGATGAGCCGAAAACGCTTCTTCAACTTCTGAAGAGTTTTGATTTATACTTTGGAGTTGGCTGCTTTACTACAAGGCAATTCATGATCAAAACAATTCCTTCAGAGTGCCATATTTGAGTTGTTTGGTTGTTAGTGTCAAAGGTCCCGAATAAGGATACAGACGAGTTCCGTTAATGCAGGTGATGGGCTTAATTTCCCTAAAGAAAACTCGATTGCTGCACGAGGCAGGAAAAGCGAAAACTGGGAACATTTGTACAACCGGTACAAATCCAGTTTAGGTGTGGAACTTACCTGATCTAGCTGCTATTTTTCTACGATATGAATTTGAGAGTTCCCCGCGTGCATCAAACTGTTATAACGTAACAGCTGGCGAGAGCGTTAACACTTTAAATTGGCATTAGGAAGGATCCAGGTTCAAATCCTGCAGCCGACTAACGTGACGTTTTCCCCGGTTTTTATCGGTGCATGTTTAGTATTTCTCTTCCATTCCATGATTCATCTTCATTCCGTGTCGTACTGTGTTTGTGATATCTTCGAGGAGTCCTAACATTGAACTGATCTCCATCTTAGTGCATACTTGTACACGATATGTGTCCAGATACGAGCATAATGAATAGTGTTTAGCGCCCTGAGGTATCACAGGCGGTGACACTGACGTTACATGAGATGAAATGATATATTGGGAAAGGATTTTTTTTTAAGGAAGGAAACGTTCAAGGCCTAAGTTTAGAGTACCTCCCCGGCATTTTCCATTTATGAGGACTGGGGAAAACCTGGAAAAAACCTCAGTCAGGGAGAACGGTCCTGGCGGGATTCGAATCCGAGATCTCCCGTTTACGAGTCCGCGCCTTAACGACTTCTGTCACCCGTGGCGGTATGACATACTGTGTGAAGGTTCAAAATTACTGAGTGTTTTCCAAGATAAACTGACCGAGAAAAATAAATTTTGCATTACTTGTACATCCCTTGTGTTTTATTTTCACTTATTCCCAATAATTAATGACCATAATAGCAATGATCTTGCAAAAGAATATTTTTATTGTCTTTGTTTTGTAATGAACTGCTAATTATATTATATAACTAGACTCCTTTGTAACAGTAGAACAATCTTTGCTGATATGATCACATTCTATTCCTTTGACAGCCTGCAGGGTATTTAAAAATGTCCATGTTGCAGGGCACTTTGTTCATTAATGCGATTAGAATGAAAGATGACAAAGCAATGCTGCATAACTAATGGAATATGGCGTGGCAAACAGTTGGTATTAAGAGTCTCGCTTCGTATGTTTTTAAATGTTCGTCAATTGTCTAGCATTCTCTATCTAATAAGAGGTGGTCATGCATAATGCGGACCACATAGTCACAAAATATCAGTATGTAAAGGCGGTTTAAGTTATTTCTTAAATCTCCTCCCTGCATTTGGTGATGATGTGTTCCATAACTTAATACGCAGAAAGAAAATTTCAATGAACAGTGCATGCCAACACAGAAACATTTATAACTATTTATATCTCTATTATAATAATTAGTATACATTAGTGAATAGCTTAAATGCGGCCTGGTATTAAACCATATAACCTGGAATTAAGACTTTTTCTTAGACCAGATGTGTCGTTTTTGCGCGCATCCATTAAGCCTCGGGAGCTGGATATTTTTTTATTCCCTGAATTAGAAATACTGTACGGAGCTTTTTCACTAAGTATACCAACTGATCCTTCTTTACAAACATTTTTGTTCCAAAATGTTTCATAGTTGGGAAGTTTCATTGTAAATGTTTTTATAAAGGTACAGCAAACTAATTGTTTTCCAGGTTGCTTCAGGTACAAGTTTTTATGTATTGCCAATGAATTTGTGCTGATAGTGAAGTTAGAAAATGCTATTGTACCTGGCAAAGTTTTGTTTTATTTTTCTGTTTGCTTGCTTATTTTTCAAAGCTAAATATTTTATGTATGCTTCGGACTTATTATTTTTTCGCCCAAAATCTGAAATAGTCTGCTAGTAAAATGGGCCAACTCGTTTACAACGGTTATGTGAGCCTTTGTTTTAAACAACTATTTTTTAGAATATTAATCGCATTGTGAATTCATTACGCTTTATTGCTGCTATAAGTTTTTATTTATTTTATGGTAAGGGTTATTATGCTGCATTTTACATTTTATTATTTCAGATTTTAAAATAATGTTTCGTGTATTATGCTCATGAATGTTAAATTATATTTCCATAATTATTGCTAAATTTTGTGAAAATTCATTCTTTTCTCTTATTGTTGAGTCACCTTTCCAAGGATACGCCTTGGAGCTTTTACTCCGGCACAATCCAAAAAGTAGGTCCTAGTGGTAACCATAGTTATCTCCTAAACCCAAGATCGCGGGTTCGATTCTGGCCAGGACCAATGGATTTTTTCGCCTAAGTGTGGCTTCCTTCGGAAGGGAAGTAAAGTCGTGGGTCCCTGTCGTACATTTATGACACGATAAAGAACCTCAAGCCTGAAAAAAGAGACCTCTGAGTAAACTTTGTCGCCCGTTTCACGTCCTGAATTGAATGGAACGCTGCTGAGATGTTAAAGAGCATCCGTAAATGAATTAAAAAAAAAAAAAAAAAAAAAAAAAAAAAACTTCGAAATGAAAATTGTTCTAAAATTCAAGGGATTTAATGAATAAAGGTGTTCTAAAGTAAAACGATAAACAGCAATAAAATAACAGTATTATTTTGTCCCTCAGTCTTGAATCAGTAACCTAAATTTGAGATTTTACGATATTTGTTGCGGTACTTTTGTCAAGTGTAGTTGGTCCACCGCTAATGTGTCTGCCTATCAATTGATGCACTCAGATCAAATTGTCTATCTGGGTAACATTTTCCTAGAAATCCAAAGCTGCAAACCAATTACTGGTAAGTAAAACATTTACCAAAGTAATAGCAGTATAAAAGTCGCGTTGTGCTGAACACAGAAATACCAGCTTTTTAATGGTTTCCAATTTCAAGCCTGTTAATCCTTTAAGAAGGCAAGTATGGCTGATTGTGTTCAGGAAAATTTTAAATTACCAGCAGTCGGTCACTGAATGTGACAGAACAGAAAGGAAGAGCAATAATTCAGGAAGGGGGAAAAAATAATAATGGCACGTACAAATGCCGGTAATCTTTAGCTAAAGGACTGTTTAGCGGTTGATAGTCAAGGTAGAAGCAGCACAGTGAGACGGGGATAGATGACATCTAGCTGCAACTACACAGTGAGACAGGGATAGATGACATCTAGCTGCAACTACACAGTGAGACAGGGATAGATGACATCTAGCTGCAAGTACACAGTGAGACAGGGATAGATGACATCTAGCTGCAAGTACACAGTGAGACAGGGATAGATGACATCTAGCTGCAAGTACACAGTGAGACAGGGATAGATGACATCTAGCTGCAACTACACAGTGAGACAGGGATAGATGACATCCATCTGCAACTACACAGTGAGACAGGGATAGATGACATCCATCTGCAACTACACAGTGAGACAGGGATAGATGACATCCAACTGCAACTACACAGTGAGACAGGGATAGATGACATCCAGCTGCAACTACACAGTGAGACAGGGATAGATGACATCTAGCTGCAAGTACACAGTGAGACAGGGATAGATGACATCCAACTGCAACTACACAGTGAGACAGGGATAGATTACATCTAGCTGCAAGTACACAGTGAGACAGGGATAGATGACATCTAGCTGCAAGTACACAGTGAGACAGGGATAGATGACATCCAGCTGCAACTACACAGTGAGACAGGAATAGATGACATCTAGCTGCAACTACACATTATCTGAACATCTCACAACACTCACTGCTACTGTTTTATTGATTTAATGAATGGATCCTCCTACTTTTACTCCAATAGACAACAAAGGAGTTAGAAACCGTCACGGGTGACCGAGGTCATTGAGACATGGATTCGTAAGCGGTAGGTCTGGGTTCGATTCATACTAGAACTGTTCTCTCTGACGATCTTACTCAGTCCTCATAAATGGCAAATGCCGGGTAGGTACCCTAATCTTAGACTTGGAGCGCTTCCTTGCTTAACAAAAATCCTTCCCAATTTCTCATTTCATCTCATGTATTATCTGTGTCCACTGTCTGCAATCCTCAGCGATAACAGCTTTCTTATCGCGAATACGAGTCCATCCGAATGAAATTGGGCACCAAGGTACCTCACAAATTTGCACTGTCTGTAAAACTATTTTAATAATATTAAGATATGTATACATATAATATTTAAGTATAGTAGTTTTCTTGTTTATATGCAGCTAATTTATAGATGTTTGTGAAAGTCAACACTTTTGAGGTAAAGACTTATGCTACACATTTTTTAAATGTGTACAATTACAAATTACAAAAAGGATTGTAATAATACTGTACATTACAGTGCATTATATTTTCAACATACGTATACTAAGCGAATGAAATTTGTTAATTTCTATTTAGTCGCAATAAAGCTGTCTGTCTCGTGTTTCATTATTGGTACACATTATTTTTATTGTTACGCTTACCATTGGTTGATTCAGTTAGCATTACAATTTTCTTATCTGTAGTTTTAATCTTTTCATATTCTTGGCTGTGTGTGTATTCCTTTGAACCGTTACATTTTTCTTATTCGGTATTGTCATAGAGGCCAACAAAGAAACAGATACTGTAATAGCCCTTATCTGATATATAAAATCTATACAAATGAGTTTACTATATTTATACGATTTAAAACTTATTACCAACAAATATATGTTATTTGAGTTGAAAAATAAAAACATTACCTAACATAAAAACATATGCAAATGAACTTGTTAAATTTTTATGATTAAAAACATATTATCGATGAATGTTTTGAGTCTCAAATCAAATATTATGGCCTTTATCTTAAGTAATAACATACGTAAATGAACTTCTTAAAATTAACATAGCTAAATAGCCATTAATGTTTGTGGCTTTATATTGAGCATTGTAGCCTTTACGTAATATAGAAACAACTGAAAATGAAATTATTAAAATAAGACTGTTAAACTGCTATTAATGATTGATTAGGGCCTTAAATCGGATATTTTCCGTGTCGCATTTTAATTTTTTCTTGCCTTTTGGGGGAAATCGTTCAAAAATGCATAAAACAGAGTTTATACATATTTGAATTAATATAAATCATTATGTTAGGCATATAGGAGATTTAAAATGAGCTGTATATCATATTTCCATTTTAAGGGTACCAGATATATATCTCTACAAAAAAATTAAAACTATGCAGTATCTTTGGCGAATTTTTGTACTAAAGCTACCAGATCTAGGGATTTCGGCTCAAAAAACAATCTTCTTTATATGTTGTGATGTTACAAATTATATAAGTTCAAATTTAAAAGTATGCGGTAATTTTTTTTTTTTTTTTTTTTTTTTTTTTTCCCTAATTTTCGGTCCGATTTTAGATGAAATCGTCCATATACTTTAAAACTGTAAAATAACTGGAGGAGTACATTAATTATTACACGGCATGTGTGCTCTGAGGGTGAACCTTGATCTGACCCTATTTGGCAAGCGAATTAACTACCGACAGGTAAGTGCGAGAGTCAGTAAACACACACACCGCCGTTTGCACGTTGCCACGCAGCTTTATCTCGATAATTAGGGCAAGTGTTGGAAACGATGGGCGCCATGGATAGCAGTATCCTATGTTGTTAAACATCAATGAAATTAAAATGCATTCTGAAGGTAGCAGTGCCTCTCCAAACTTAGATTTGTATTTACACTTTCCATGGTTTATATCGAATTATAGAATGAAGAGGTGGTTTTTCACAAAACTTGACATCTGCAAAAATAGAACATTTCGGAAGAGATATTTTAAAATTAATACACAAATATAACGCATGTTTTCATAGCTAATATCAGTTTAGAGAAAATAATATAAATCAAATATATTGTGGATATTCCGCATATTTTTGCACTTGTCACTAAATTAACTCTAAAACAACATTTTCACAAAAGTTAATGTCTACACACTTTTCTAATCTTTTTTAAACTTTTTATTCAATATTTTTCAAGCAAAACCCAATTATCCTTTGATATTTAAAGAATATTGTACGGTGAAAACTAAAATAATGAATCTCAGGTATTTGCATGCTTTTGTTCTTTTGTATCATTGAACAATTCGGTCCAATAATAGTGTCAATAATAATAATAATAATAATAATAATAATAATAATAATAATAATAATAATACCAATTTCCAATTTACATGCAGAAATAAATACAAATATTAGTCTTATAAATTCTCTTAACTTCTTCGAAACAATATCAAAACGTAATATTTTATATAAAAATTTCTCCTACCAATAAATATATAAAACATATTTAATTTTAACAGTTTCTCTACTGAGACCTCGTCTTCGGTTCATCGGCGGTTTTCCACTGGAATATCGGAAAACTTGGACTCAACAAAGCAAAATAATTTATATCTGCAATGAATTTCTTACACCTTCTGATCTCTGCAAATTTCTATACCTCAACTTGGACCATTCATATCTTAACCACCTGGTTACATGTATGGTACATGAACCCCCCTTACAATTCCCCTCTTTCCCCTCCTGTGTGGCTTCGAACTCCTTCCCTATACATCTGCTCCATTCCCTCCCTACCTTCCCTAAAATTCCCCAATCTCATTAATTTTCACTATCCTCTCCTATGTCAGTATTTTAATTACTATTTTATCAACACATAATTTATCCCATTTATCATTCCAAATACCATTACTCCATTTCACATTCTAATAAACAATGATCTTCTTTCCCACACATTACAACTTTTTCTTACTCCTTTAAGGAACAACACCCCTGTACATATCCATGCCAGGCCTGGTCAGTTGTCTATATACTTCTATCCTCCACAATTTTTCTTTATCTTCCTATATAACTTCAAAGTGCTTTTATCCTCCAAACTAGCCCAAATCTCCTGCTTCTCAATATCTTCCACCCTCTGTCTCAGACCTCTCCTGTTACTTTCACCCAATCTCCAAACATCCCCCATTCCAATTTCTGCTAATATTTTCCTCACTTCTCCAAACCAACTCTCTCTTCCCAAAACATCTCTTTGATGCATAAAACATACTTTTAGTATATTATTATTATCATCATCATCTAATTTAAGACATCTATACCAATATTTCATAATTCTCTCAACTATTATACTTTTCCTTCCTACTCTTCTAATACTAAAAACTTACTCCCCTGAAAAGTTTCTTGGTAATCCCAATACTTCTTCTATGTAGCACATCAATCTTCATCCAATCCTTTGACACCCTCATACATCATCTTAGCTTCAACCACCGCCTCATATAACCTCTCAAACCATTTCATTGGTAATGTGGGAATTTTATACAAACTTATTATAACTGCCCTCACTTCTAATTCATCTTTCGTATGTGCACTTCTCGACTACACCTCTCATTCTCCACATTTGGTTTATTTACGGACGATCTTTCAACATCTCAGGTCATCAGCTTTTCATTCAATTGAGGGCGTGAAATGGCCGACAAATTTTGCTCAGAGGCCTCTTCTTTCAGGCATGAGGTTCTTTATCGTGCCGTAAATGTACGATATGGGATTCCGTTCCCAAGGAAGTCATACTTAGGATTTTTACGCCCGAAAAAAAGTAATTTATCCTGGCCGGGACTGAACCCGCGATCTTGGGTTTACGAGGCAAGTATGGTTATCACTACATCACCAGATCAACTCCCATCTTCCATTTCTTGGTTTCTCGCAAATCTCACCCCCAAATATTCAAATTCTTTCACTACTTCTATTTGATCTCCGTTTATAAACCATCTCTCATTCTTCCTTAATTAATTAATTAATTAATTAATAATAATAATAATAATAATAATAATAATAAAGTTATAACAGGAACAGCACACTTCAATGACTACAGTATTATAATCTAATAATATGCACATATTCAGTGAGCCCCTCAGTATGCATATATTCCCTATACGTCCAGAGTAAATAGCTCTCCAACGTAGACTAATCCAAGTGTTGGTGTTGACCTACAAATATGAGCATGAGTTTCAGAATAAGGAGAACATGAGTCAGCAACTGTTGTGAATAATTCTCTAAAACACTGTACATAAATTCGCATTACTTGGAGACAACGATTTCTATACACAAAAATGTATTTTCTAATAATGCATAAGTATTCACTTCTGAATGCTTAACACAGTAAATACTCTTTTTAATTGTAACAACGTCTCATTTTGGGGGTGATTGCAGTAGTGGATGGTTAAGAGCTAATTTTGTATTGTATATTTAGATCCATTCTGTCATTTTGGGAATATTTATATGCATACTTTCAAAGCTGTGTTAGAAAAAATCGCCCCTTATTGATCAGATTGTTCCGCTGCACCAAACTATTCAGGTTTTGTTCCACCGACTGGACAAAGTGAAGTCTGGGCAGCTTCCTCCGATTATTCTGGTTGGGCTACCACTAACTTCATCTGCTTTACCATCATCTAACATTCTAACACAATGTAATCCGCCGACAATGTGCTAAATGGCGTCCTCATGCCGTCGTAGTGCGGTCAGAATTATGAGTTGGTTTTAGATATTTATTAAGACTATTTCACGAATAAAATAAGATAAGAAATGACCTGAGATGTTAAAGAACGTTCATAAATAAACCAAATAAAAATCTCACTGAACCAATAGAATAACATTTGTACACAATATAGCGCATTGCAGCTCTAAAAGAAAGCAATTTATTAGGGCAAGTTCAGAGTAAATTTGGGTTCATCTGATTCATACTTAAAATAAGTAATAAGAAATAATTATAAAAATGCGTTGCTCTAGAGTCAACTGTTTAACCATCTTAACGAATAAATGTTTAGGTATACTACCATAAGACTGGTAGGAAACAAGTTTAGAAATCGACGTTCAAGGACTTGACAAAGAAGAGAAGCGGAGTTGAATGAATGAATGAATGGTGTTTAACGCCCGTTTTTGCTACAGAGGCACCACAGGCGATGGACACTGATGATACATGAGATGAAATGATATATTGGGAAAGGATTTTTATGGAAGGAATCGTTCCAGGCCTAAGTTTAGGGTACCTCCCCGGCATTTGCCATTTATGAGGACTGAGGAAAACCTGGAAAAAACCTCAGTCAGGAAGGACGGTCCTGGCGGTATTCGAACCCAGACCTCCCACTCACGAGTCCGAGACTTAACGACCTCGGCCACCCGTGGCGGTTATACGTGGAGTTGAAGGTGTACTTAATGCCGCAAGGCAAATTACCACATATGCGGACAAGGTTTATAACTAAAAGTATTAAGTTTATATAAGCGGCTATTATGGAATAGAGAGAAAGGACTAAAGAAAGTGGAAGAAATGGAAATATTTCATTCAAAAGCCTCTTGTGCTTTTGGGTGATCCAGTCTGGTATTCCCGCACAGTGCAGATGCTCTCAAAGGTAACCTGCTGCTGCTGCTGCTGCTGCTGCTGCTGCTGATGATGATGATGATGATGATGATGATGATGATGATGATGATGCTGAGGATGTTGATTTGTTTTATTTATTGACGCTCTTTAACATCTCAGGTCATCAGCCTCCTATTCAAATCAGGGCGTGAAACGGCTGATAAATTTTGCTCAGAGGCCTCTTCTTTAAGGCTTGAGGTTCTTTATCGTGCCGTAAATGTACGACGGCTTTACTTCCCTTCCGAAGGAAGCCATACTTAGGATTTTTACACTGGAAAAAATAAATCGGGCCGAATTTGAAGATGCAATCTTCAGTTTATAAGGCAAGTATGGTTAATACTAAACCACCAGGACTGACCACGGCAACTTGCTGATATCACAGTCTAAGGTGTTCTTTGTGTTTTAGCATAGTATAAGGTAGGGGGGGGTGAATATCTCCTCATATTCCATGCTGTATATTGCTGAAGTTACCATGTAAAGCTCAGAGATGTTTGGAAATAAAGCTATCTGGCGATAGGATTCCAAAACGTTCAACGATACATAACGTAGTGAATGGGTTGTAAGAGAAGAAAATGTACAATAAAGAAAAATAAAAAAAAGCCTAATAGAAAGAGATTTTGGTTGATACTTTCATTTAAGAGGTTTCTTTAACTTAAATATTTCGCAATAAATGAGTGTTTCATGTAGTTAAGTGCATAGAAATACAAATTTCCTAATGGGAGCTGAGCCCAGAAGTAGGCTGTTTTATATCATGACGATTGAGGTCGAGATAAACAGGTACAGAGGACCAACGCCCTTTTTGGAAAAGTAAACATCCATTGTTATGCCTTATGAAATCATCAGCATTTTTTTTGTGTTGTAATTTTTCATTATATTTTCCAGTTTTCAGTTCTACGTACAACATTTGAATTCTCGACCTGTTTATACATATAAAAAAAAAAAACTTTACCTGCCTAAACCAATCATTTTCACGTAGGAAATGGTCTTAAAATTGACTCAATGTCCCCCCGTATTTAGTCTTTTCTCAATCCTACTGCTTAGGGCCGATCTCACGAGCTCGATTAACTTTAATTCCTATTTAATTCTTCTTTAATTAGAGTATTGCATCTCGCCATCAAAAATTGGACGTCATTAAACTCCAATTAAGCTAATTTGTATGTATTTTGTCATTTAACGTTTCATCATGGCAATGCGAATGTTGAATTGATATTTGACGATCATATTATTACAACACGGCCGAGGATAATTTCTGAAAGACAAGTTTTATTTAATAGTGTGGTTGAAAATGGTTGGCAAATGCGGTTTCGGCTGAGTAAAGTTTCGACATTGGATATTTTAAGTTCTATAGAAGATGATCTAGAATTTCCAATAGACAGGCGAATTGTTTACAATAAATAATTCTAAAATGTTCTTATTATTTCCCCGTAAATATTACGTAAAACAGGACTCTTTTTGTAGGTTACGTTAAGTAACACAAAGGAGGTTATGTCTTCCCATATTTCGAAAGTTGGTTATCTGAACTGTCAAATACTCAGTATATTGAAAGTAGCGTATTCTGTTTGTTTAAGGAATCAAGCCATTTCTCCAATGAATGTGCACTAAACGCTACACGAAGTACACGATAGAGCAAATGATTTAGTAGAGCAACAGCCAACGAAACGTGCATCGAGTAGGGGCAGCTATAACTTCCTCACATATGAAATTCTCTTCCTTCCCTCCATTTCTAATGTGTAATTGTTATGAAAAACGAATGAGTAACGATCTCCGGTATGTAACTAATGTCCATGGCCTTTTAAATCACGGATTTCCTATAATTCAGAAGGCCGTGATTTAAATCCAAATTTGCTAATTGACTGCGTATTTAGTTTGGTGAGATGCAAAAGATGAATTGAGAATTAACTTCCTCAATTAACTTAAATCTTAGTTAGTTCATTCTCAATTTTTAAGAAATTGATGAGATCGCCCTAAGATTATCCTCGGCTTTCTTATAATAATGTGGTCTTCAAATATCATTTCAACATTCGCCTTGCCATGATGTAAAGTTAATTGAGAAATAACTCGTTCAATGGCCAGATATACGCGAAATAATTGAATTGGAGTTTAATGACGGATCCGCATTCAATTGTTGATATCGGGATGCAACGCCCCAATTAAAGGAGAATTAAATAGAAATTAAAGGTAACCGAGCTCGATGAGATAGCCCTGAATAATACATATTATTTTTCCATTTTGTCATTAATCTGCAAATTAATTTAATAAATTTAGCACCTTCCCGTTAACGCCAAGACAAGAATTTGAACTTGGGCGCATAATAAGAAAAGAAAAGAAAAAAAAAACGGGATGTGGCCAGGGAAAGTAACTTTCCAAAATACAGGAGAATAATTATTCATAAATTCAATCTATTTTATTCAACAATATTAAAAGTTAAATAAAGCTCGCCTTTGAAATAAGGAGCCTGTAAAGAGCCTATTGCAGCAATAAACATTCAAACTTATTTTAACATGTAATTAGAACTATAATGTACACGATAATGGGTTTTCAATTTCAACACAATGCTTCATTAAAAGTTGACAAATACTTAACAAGGCACAAGCATTTTTTTAACTTTTCCGTTAAGATAATTAAAGAGTTTTAATGCACTCTTGAAGTATGACAAGTTTAATATAATAGCGATCTAATACAAGTTTCCTTACTAAAGAATTGTTGTGATGTCACAGGGCACTGAGTTGAGGCCGAAATAATGATATGAAACGGAAATTCATCAAAATAAATATTCATTCTACCAGGAAGAACCACTAAAAACCTCAAGGTGTGACCGGCCTCAATGGAATTGAAACCGGAATGAAATTTCCAAGAATTACCGCCTGAGTCACCCCGCTCGATGCACTAACCACTATACAAGTTTCTGGAAGTAAATGTCCTCCTCTATAAGATATAAATGTGCCTATTATTCCAAACAGATTATAGGACATTTCGGTCAATACAGAATAACGCATGACAAACACTTGCTTTTAGAGCTTTCAGATCAAGTGCATACCATATCGCAGGAGTTAAAATTCCGATTATAAAATGTGGATACCGTGATTATTGTAAACCAGAACCCAATTTTATAATCGTGCAGAGAATATTTGTACTGCAATATCTACTGTTCTGAGTATTAACCGAACTCGAGAGAGAAAGTTGTGGGTTAAGCATTTCATCAGACATATGTCTATCAAACTATTGACAAACATACGTTCATAAGGGCATACATGTAGGAGTATCATTTTAGTGCACTAGTCTTGAATTCCAGCTTGCTGTGTTAATGACCTCCAAGGTTAATGACCTTTCGATCAGAATTTTTTAAGCAATTTGCTCCACGTCAACTAATACGGCACAAAGTGACTTATATAAATAAAAGTCATATGGCGTTCTTATGTCATTAATTTTGCTGTAATTTACATTTCAACACCACATCATGTCCTACATGCAGTGCGATAAGACGCGAGATACTTTATTTAAATTAAAACGCCTTGCATGAATGAAGTGAAACACAACTTGTGCCTCGACCCGTTTTTTATGGCTCTTCTGCACGCCAGACGTTCATCATGATAAAAATGTTATTAGTCAGAGCTTGTAGAAATTTCTAGGCACAGCTAACGGCCACTGTTAGCGATTTTAATTGCGCAATAAAGCTCTTTATGAGCCGCCACTGCTTGCCTTAATGACCACATCAAGATGCCCCTCGTATGCTGCAAAGTCAGTAAGCCAGTTTCCAAGATGACTGCGTGTACACCACCTGAAAATGAAGTCAAGATAGTCACAGATATTTCCAACAGAGAAACGCTTTCATAACAGAGAGCAACGAAATTCGACCAATGTCTAGACAGCTCCGCTCTGTAAACTGCGGGACAAACCTTAATAACCACTACTTGTAGTGTTGATTTCTTCCAACAGTAACACACTGCCAGAGATACTCGGACCGCCACGGGTGGCCGGGGTCGTTAAGGTGAACGGGAGGTCTGGGGTTCGAATCCCACCAGGACCGTCCTCCCTGACTGAGGTTTTTTCCAGGTTTTCCTCAGTCCTCATAAATGGCAAATGCCGGGGAGGTGCCCTAAACTTAGGCCTGGAACGCTTCCTTCCTTAACAACAAATCCTTTGCCAATATATCATTTCATTTCATGTATCACCAGCGTTCACCGCCTGTGGTGCCTCAGTAGTAAAAACGGGCGTTAAACACTGTTCATACCTCTCTTTGTAGAAGATTTCTTTTATGGCAACAATTAAATGAATTGATAAATAGAAGAGGAAAAAAATAATTGGGCCCGCATATAGTTTCAAGCGTCACTATAAACTGTCTGGAAATTATTTTTAGTGATAACTTTATTTTTGGAATTACCCTTTTCGAGTTAAAAAGCTATTCCATTATATCCAGAGGTTAAACATAATTTCATTATCTAACAGTTTTCAACTTCTAGGCAACGAATGAAGTCGGTATTTTCATTTGAACAAAAAATATGCTTGAATGTCACAGCATATGCAGACATGCAAACATTTAACTAGTTACCTATATAAACTCCATTAGCTGTATAAAATTTACTGATAGGAACTTTATTTATTTTGTATTTGAACAAAAGAGAATATTAAGTGTACTGCGATCACTGATGCAACTCTATAAAGCACGCTGTTGTTTTACCGAAGGGTCAACTAACACTTCCACTAATTATTAATGCTTAATTAAAAGATCTGTGTAACTAAGCCATAGCTCTGGGGTCAAATGTTTTATAGCCCCATAGACAGCACAACCGGCCGCAAGCATCAGATCAGCACCTGTTTATATAGAACATCCAACGATTTTTAATAAAATCTATTGAGTCTTGCCAAGGTTAAGAACCCTGTCCCTTTGTTGTGGAGATGCTGCGGCTGCTACCAAGGTGCCATTATTAGCCTGGCCTTGCATGGTTTGTTTGTACAGCAGCTGAGAGGAACCGATTCTTCTGCCATACGGTCCAGTGTTTATTTCTCTTAGCGTAGATTCCCAACTCTGCTGGAGGGTTTTGAGATGCCGGCAATACATTGCTCTACTGAATGCATTTCCATTATCACGATTCCAGGTATTTAGAAACAGTCTTGCACATGTTACACACTGTTTACTAAACTTGTGGCCGCTTAGAATTGCAGCTCTTTCCATCGCCTTGCCCACTGATGTTAAACATTGCTTTTGTTTCTATGCATAAATGATGATTTATGGCCGCAACAAAACAAATATTCTCTTGGCTACATATTCATAATTTGAATATTATTTTTTCACAATACAAAAAAGGAGTAAACCTCAATCGGTGTAATGCTGGAGCGAGATTTGCACTTACAATCCATGGTTGCTGGTTCGATTTTCGAATAAAATACTTTTTCTGGACGACTGTTTTCTATATTGTTTCCTCTTTCTTGAAAAGTGAAATCAGATGTTCCGAAGACATCCGAATGAAATGTTAAAAAATAATTTGTACCGGAATTATTTCTTTTTGTGGATTATCTCACATTTAAATATGTAAATTAAAACTTATTTTCTATAACATTTAATTCTCAGGCAACTGGTAATAATAATAATAATAATAATAATAATAATAATAATAACAACAACAACAATAACCATTAACCATGGGTATGTAACTATGATCATGGGATCATGCATATTGTGTTCCATGTTTTCACAGTAATACAGAAGAACACCCACCGTGACGAAAGTAATTAAATATGTAATTAACCATTGGCAAGAGTGTATTCTTTTCCTTTACAAAGCAAATGCCTCAGCATAGTGCGAAAACATTTCTCACAGTAATGAAGCCTCCTATAGAAAAGATAACATTTACTATTTTGTAATATACTGTAAAGTAAAAATTATTTACTTTAGTCCCAAAGAGGAATAAAGTCAACTGTGATATTGCCTTCACAGAAACAGAAAGGCTTAAGTCAAGCCCAAGAGGAACGTAAAACTTTCAAATGTACTACATTAATTCAGATAATGCTCCACCTTATATGGCTAATAGAATGCATTAGAGCTAACAGATTTACTTTTAAGCTTTTAAGACAAATTTATACTAACGTTATGCTAAAAAAATGAATAAATATTGCATTTTATTTTATTATTCTTTGTAGTGTTTCCAATTTTATGTCCATATAATATTAATGGACTTTTTACTACCTTCCTAATAATATTTGACTTCCATTTTTTGGCACTAATAATTTAGTTTTTTTTTTTTCATTTATTTTTGATGTTCAGACTCCCAAAACGAGGAAACCAAAGGGAATAGAAAAAGAAGATCATAGGTTAAAATTTAAGTATAAGATTTATACCAATATGCAGTGTAAAAATAATGACTGCGTGTAAATTTTAATTTATAGACGGTAATAAAAATGCCACAAAATAAATTTGAATTAAAAATATGTTCTTACATATAAGGCAACATTCTGAAACTCTGAAGGGATTATTTCAGTCCAGTGAAGCACCTTATTTTGATGGAGAAACAGTTTATTCAGAAATATATGTCAAAACTAACCAGAAATTGAAAAACTGTTTTGATTCGATGAATTCATCAAATGAAGATGTGACCGAAGTTCTTCCTAACAGCAACGTGTAAAACCGACAAGGGTGGTCGTAGTTGTTGAAGCACGGCCTCGTGAATACGAGTTTTCTCGGCTCGCATCTGCTATGTGTAATACCACAGGTAAAAAAACAAAACAAAAAAAACAAACAAACAAACAAAAAAAACGCCTATACAAAAGTCTGTGCCGCCTAGAACAGATAACTTAGCCTGTCCTTACGCACCCACCCTATAACCCAAAAACTGCACCTTCCGATTTACATCCCTTTACCAAGGTGACTGTGAGACAGACATGCAGAGTGGTACCGCGAAAGCATACAATCTCTGACATATAAAGACGCATAGATTGGCAAGGATATTGTGCTCGGAAAATAACCAAAGAATTTAGAAATAATGCAGTGTATTTGAAACTGAAATTAATCCGAAAAGAGATAAAAAAATAATTGTGTTACATTCTTTATTGAAAGCTTCTGGTACTGCCAAATGGAAAAGCGCTGACTGCACACGATATGGTCCGGGGCTCATGTCCCGATAGCGACAGAAGAACTTCTCTCTTGTACAGATCAAACATATTGCAATTAATGATTTACGTCGCTATTGCTAATTTTGTTTTGAAATATAATCATTTATATTTCGTGCTTTTTGTACAATGTAATTATAACAATAACAAAATATAGTAATATCTCTAAGCAAAATATGTGGTATAACAAAGACAAAGAATAGCTCTTGTTGAAAAAAAAGTTTATGATCAAATTTTGAACAATTTTAAGAGGTCGTGTACTGTTAGATTTTTAGCTTTCTATTTTTAGACGGTAAGTTTTCATATTATATTCCCCTATGCGTTCAGCTGTGAACAAAGACAAAATATAAATCTAAATACTATCATTAGGATCATGCGTTTACATTATAAAACTGTAATACCGCTTGCCGAGATGGCACCAGGATGTTTTACACGAAATCCAAGCTGTGATGTCCGTCGACTGACTGACAACTTGGTGATGTTGTTCTGTTTAATGCGATGCTACAATTTCCCTATTTAGTCTCTATTGCTAAGACGAAAAGGGATGTTATATTGGGATAATAGACGTCACTTCGGGGTATCGAGCTAGGTCAACTCCTCAGGAAAGACGAGGTGTTTCCAGACGAATGCTGAATAACTCAACCAACTCTGTTAAAAGTATAAGAATTTATTAAAGGGTTTTCTTATACAGTTGGACGTGGATCCTGCAAGCACCAAGGCTTCTCTCCTGTCACTGAATAAATTCAGGGACCTTTTATACAATTGTAATGCCCAAGGAGGGGTAATAATCACCTTGGCTAGACATAAGAGTTATTGTTAAAACACTTCCCACCACCATGAGGTCAACAGTCACCAGGTCCTGACATCATAAGTTCTAAGAGGTTCATGGTTTGGGTTTGTTAAGCTAAAACTAAACAATACTTCGTCAGCACAATAATTGTATCTCTCTATAGCATGCACACGTAGACATAATATTTTAAGTGAATGGAAAAGGGGGTTGCTTTTTGTTTGTGCAAGTGTTGCTCTGAGAACCTTTCAGGTCACATCACCTCTGTGGCAAGGTAAGTTCACCCTTAATATTTATTACGTCTAGTCTCACTATGTTTGGGTTTATACAGTATGTTTCACTAACTAGGATATACCTCGTGCTTTTATACAATATCATGTTCTTATTATATCTTGTCAATATTACGATTCCTTATAATACCAGACTTTCGTTATAAAGCCGACTCTTCATTACAAAGCGTTGAAGTTTTCCTCAAATGCACCTAAAAATTTAGACACAAACAGCTTAAATATAATATAAATTATAAAAAATAAACAATATTCTATATCAGTCGAAGCCTATCCTAAGCCATGATAAAAAAGAATGATGTGGAAATGTTAATAAAAATCTTGTTCAGCTGACCCTGCTGAAACTGTACTTTGGGAGTTCCTGTCTAAGGCTACATTTACCCTTGATTGATTACAGGAAAAATACGCCTTACACTATAGAATGAGAGTTGTAGCAGTGGGCCAGATCCCAACTCTATAGATAAAGGTAATGTTATTAATATTTATTTCCAGAACTCATGACTAACTCCATGAATGATTGTTATGTTAATTATCTGCCATTTAGTTCTCTCTCTTAATAGGAAGGATGTGAAGAAAAGACGTTTCGTTTGGATTAGCGATGTTGCTACTGCTAAATAATTCTTTATTTTTTTATTATTTTTTTCAAAGAAATCGAACTTTGGACTATAACTGTACCGTAGGACTTAGCAAAATGAGCTGAAATAACATTTTTAGAGTTACTATAAAGCATCTCCTTCCCTCCTTCAATTTATCCTTATGTTCCTTATACACTTACACAATGGATTGCCGATACGTTGAATGTTGTGGTTAACCAAATGATTATTTTTAGTCAAGTAATAAATTCGTCATATCAATTTCGGATATTGCTTTTTAATCAGAAACAAGAGAATATAACTTCTAGCATTCGCATGAATTATCACTAGTAATATCACGAGAGGGTCTGAGATTAGCTGGATCTGGCAGGCTCAGACCGTCAAGTGATATTTATTAGGAATATTTCACGATTAAAATAAGAATTTAAATATAATTCATCTAAACTTGACTTATAAAATTGTAATAATTGTATTTTTGTACTTAACCTTTTCAAGCAATCTTACGACAGAAGAATGCCGATTGTCAGTAATGCCAATAGAAAAGAGAAAAATATGAGTTTAGAACTAATTCATGAATAGAGTAAGAATTATATATATATATATATATATATATATATATATATATATATATATATATATATACACATATAGTGCCAAAATGTATAAACACTTCAAGCAGAGAAAAAACTGTGCTAACATAACAAAACTGAATTCCCACAAACAGAAAATGACGAGCACTAATCATCTTAGACTTTTATGGTTACAACAGTTGCTCAAAATGCCCATTATCGGCGTCGATACACTTTTGAGTACGTTGAACTACTGATTGAGCAACGTTTGCGAAAGTGTCCTCAGCGATTACAGCACATGTCGTTTCAATTTCTTCCCGAAGTGCTGCCAGTGTAGCTGGTTTTTCTACGGTATACAACACCCTTAAGAGTTCCCCATAGGTAGAAGTCCAACGGAGTTAGATCTGGAGAACGCGGTGGAAACTCAATCGCTGGTTCTGCTAATCCCAGTCTCACGTGCACATTACTTTGTAGATTTCTGCGAGAGTGCTCAAAACGTTCCAAAACTACAGTCGAGGACGCGGGGCTTGCTGTGCGAGGTCTTTCAGATCTGCCCTTGTAAACATCGCATACCGTACTACGAGTCTCAAAGTTGTCTCCAATGTATGCAATTGTTACTCGCGTTGGCGGTTCTGTTTTTTACACACGTCTCCATTGCCTTTGAACTTTAACAACATTCTCGGTTTTCCAATACCACTTCAAAATTGCTTTTAAATTATAATCTTTGTTCCATTTTGTTGTAGCAACGCTAGAATAACGTAATGTGAGTCACATCTGTTTACAGAACATCATACGTTAATCTTGACTTCATTTGTCCATTGTTGATTTACGCTAGGTATGCTTGGCTTCATTTGTTCATTGTTGATTTACCCGTACGTAGCAACGTTATCATAATGTATGTGAGTCACATCTGTTTACAGAACATCATATTATACATTACTGTTGTTTTTCGGTCCAATTTTGAAATATATTAAATAGATATCTACTTGAAAGTGTGCATACATTTATTGGCACCCTCGGTGTATATGTTTAAAATTAACACTTGTATAAAATGCTATACTTATGGATATCTATTTTATTTACAAACCGCGAGACTGAAATGGGAAAAAGTCGACTATAAGAGTCGCAACCGACCGATTTTCTAATACCAACTGAGGAAAAAAGATTACATTTTATTATTGTGAACAATAAAATTTTAATTACCATTAAATTAGTTAAATGTACGATTATTGAAAACACTTTGAATGAAGGAGTTGCAGTTACATTGGATTCAAAGGACGTTGGGGAATTTGTAGAGGAAGATATGGAGGCAGAATTCTGTACTTTATTTAGTATTGCCGAATGATGTTCTTGATTAATCTGGATGTGTGGTTTACGAGTAGAAGATTGCTGTGTCCCATTAATGTTATTACTTCTTGTTCCTGGGTTCCACCTTGTACATATGTGATACGAGAGTCAATCGACTGGAGTGATATGTTTTTTCCTCCTTTGTGTGTTCAGTCCAGGTTTCTCTGCTGACATTTTGGTCCATTTAGTTAATTAATTTATTCCAATCGGACAGTTCTTGTACCATAACCCGCTCTTCTGGTAAGATTAACTGGGAGTGAGAAAGAAACGACCTGTTTCTACATTTATGCTGCGTTTTCTCACCAACAATTTATACAATCTAACAGGGCATTCCCCAGGATTTTTTTAAATTTGGTGTAAGCCATTTAGCATCCGCTAACTTGTGATCACCACCCTGGCAACTTTTCGAAACTATGAGATTATAAGCTATTCTACTAATTGGAGATGTATCATTTTTTTATTTCTTTTTGAAAGTAGTGAATCACACATTTCAGCTCTTCTTTTCCACGCCACGCCCAACGAAGCAATATGAAAACGTTTCATTTGTAGGTCTATGGGTATGTTTTCATCACAGGTATCACTGAGTGCATTATATTCGCTAGCTTCTAATGCAACAGAACTTAACTTTCTCTTCTCCGGTTCTTTCTGTAGTTTTTTTCTCTTTGCATTTCTTGCATCTCGGGCAGTTGCAAATTTCATCGGTAAATGGGTTAAATTTCCGAATGTACTCAGCATTTCTTGAACCATTTTCGCTGTAACGTTCCACAGAGTTTTCATCGTATATTCTTTGTATTCCTCTCCATTACTTTCTCATATTGATCGCCTAGTCTTTCAAAATTGTTGCAATATCTTCAGTTGAGATGTCTGGAAGGAGTTCGTGTCCCTTTTCACTACAAAATAAGTTAAACTGACTCCATAAAGTGTCTCTGTTTTTCGTTGTATTTTACGGTTTGAAATTCCTAATGGTTAGATCAATTTCAACAGTTGACGCATCACCAAAAAGCTTTGACAACCCTCCATTTTCGTTATGATTGTCGATTGTCCATGCTTATGCTTTTGTTGCTACTCGCCACCTCTAGCAAAAGTGGTCAGTGATCCATGTTAAGGAATTATATAGTGGAGGTATAAAGTTGGCTACACTGCCCATAAAACTAGTTTACGTCGCATGATAAAATAGATTTGATAATTTTTTTCGATAATTTCGCTCCATAATCCGGCTGTAATCGATCGAAATTCAAAAAGTTGTTCCGTTTCATTGATTCAATTTAAGATGGCGTCATATGAGTGAAATAGCCAAGTAATATTATTTAGATTTTTTTGTGATTGCTTAGGCAGATATTGTTACATAATTGATAAAATGATTTCAAACTGTTTGGTTGAATAGGCAAAAACAATTGCTTGAGTGAATACACATCAAGATATAAAATTTACAGTTACTGAAAACACAGAAACCTGGTCAGTGATGCGTGCTAAGGAATTATATAGTGGAGGTGTAGGAAAGTCGGCTACACTGACCACAAGACAAATGCACATTACGTGATAAAACTTGTTTGAAATTTTCTTTTAGATTATGTTACTCCGTAATCCGGCTGTGATTGGTCAAAATTCAAACTTTTGTTTCGTTTCATTGGTTGATTTTAAGATGACGTCACATGAGTGAAATAGTAATTTTAATTAATATTCTCTTTTTCCATAGTTTCTAATGCTACACCATATGAACATTTTGGAAACAGTAACAGTTTACATAGAAAAATTACTGAAAAGTATGCTGTCATCTTAAAGTATGACCGCCACGGGTGGCCGAGGTCGTTAAGGCGCGTATTCGTGAGCGGGAGATCTGGGGTTCGAAACCCTAAAGGATCGTTCTCCCTGACTGAAGTTTTTTCCAGGTTTTCCTCAGTCCTCATAAATGGTAAATGCCGGTTAAGTATCCTAAACTTAGCCTGGAACGATTCCTTCCTTTAAAAAATCCTTTCACAATATATGATTTCATCTCATATATCATCAGTGTCTATACTCTGTGGTGTCTCTGTAGCAAAAGTGGGCGTTAAAAACCATTCATTCATATCCTACTTAGGTGATATCCGCCGTCTCTGTTACAGTTATTTGGCTGTTTCTGTATTTCCAATGCCTCCCTCCTGGCTAGATTGAAAAAGCCTTGTGTTTTTGCAATCACTTCTATTTTATTAAAGTGTATGCCATGGAATTCATTTATGGCATGCTATACTACCGCAGATCTTTCACGTTAATTAAGACGAAGATGTCGCTAATGTTCCCCCAATCGTTTTTAATCAATCTAATGGTCATTCCTATGTAAACTTTGCCACATTCACATGGTATTTTATAAATTCTCGCAGTGTCAAGAGTTAGCCTAAGGTCCTTTGCATTATCAAGTACTTGCCCTAATTTAATAGTTAGTATAAAGATAATTATACACCTTTTAAATTAAAGAAAGCAGAATATGCCATAAATAAGTATCAATGCACACACTTTAATAAAGCAGAAGTGATTGCAAAAACACAAGGCTTTTCTACGTAGTCAGGAGGGAGGCATTGGAAATGCAACAGAATCCAAACAACTTTAACAGAGATGCACATATCGGCTAAGAGGAATATAAAAGCCAGTTCTTAAAACCAAACAACTACCCCCTCCCTCCCTCCCTCCTTTCCACTTCCCCCACACACATAATATTAATCGAACTTCTAAAACCAGAGACGGATCAACACTTTCGACAGGTGTTGTTCATTGTCCACTGATGATGCTAACCGAGGTAGTTGGTGAAAGCTATGGTAGCATATTAAACCATGGACCACGGCAAAATAGCCTGGAAGATTTTAACTGTTTAATGTAACACTGGCTGTGATAGCCTAAGGAGTATTTTATTTTTAATATTCTGTTGTAAATCTATTTACACAAGGAAATTTGTAGCATACAAACCTAATTCTTTTCATGTCATACGAATTTAGAATTGCAGCACTTTAGAGTTACTGGTTTTTAGTTGGGTAGTTCGCAAGTCCTTACAAAAATACGTTAATTTATCTTACTGCTCCAAAACTATATATATTGCTGTATTTGCTTCAGTTTCCCCAAAGTATATGGTACATTATTAAAAGAGGTTTCTGTATTTAACAGTTTCATTGCAGGAGGCAGCTGCCAACCGCGGTCTTCTAACTAGATGATTGTTTCAGAAATGAATGCGTACCTGTGTAAGCCAGTTCGTCTAGAACTCCCAAATCAACAGCAGTCAATTCTACTAAACAAATGAAATACTTGAGGCCCAAGTAAACACTGGGGAATTATTAAAGATGTACAATGCAGGTAACACCAACCGCCACGGGTGGCCGAAGTAGTTAAGGCGCGGACTCATGAGCGGGAGGTCTGGGATTCGAATCCGGCCAGGACCGTTCTCCCTGACTGAGGTTTTTCCCAGGTTTTCCTCAGTCCTCATAAATGGCAAATGCCGGAGAGGCACCCTAAACTTAAGCCTGGAATATTTCCTTCCTTAAAAAATCTTTACCAATGTACCATTTCATCTCATGTATCATCAGTGTTCACCTCTTGTGGTGCCTCAGCAATAAAATCGGGCATTAAACATTTAAAAAAAAGGTAACACCCAAACTACAAGATTTTGGAAGCTCTAGAGAAAATGCAAATAAAATTAATTAAAACGGATAATATGTGTATAAGTTTTACAATTTAATGTTTTAAAATAATTCAACTCCTCTAGTAAACCTGAACAAATATTAACTAAACATAAATTTTAGTAAAATATCATTTAAATCCATGAAATTCTTATTTATTTTATACATTTAATAATACGTAGAAAATTTCTATTAAAAGTTTCAATATGCAAAAGTAGTGAAGTGCATTAATCAGTTAACTGGCCCATTTTACCTTATGGGCTTTGATAGAAGAGAAATGGGCTACTAATTTCAGGATACTGTGAGCAGATGATCTTTACAACTCGATTAGAAAATGAGCTATTTAGGTAATATGATATTTTAGTACTGAAAATATATATAGATATGACTGCGTGTATTTGCTACTTATTTCAAAAGCTAAGAGCCTGTTTTCATAAGCTTAGTGTGGCTATGGTAAACTTGGAAAAAATAAATTACGCAAAAAAAATTCTTCTAATTGATTTGTAAATTGTCATGTTTTATTTTTATTATTTTCTATTTTAGATTGATTAAATATTTATGAAACTGCAGTTTATCTCTATAACGCTATACTCTATCGAATGATGAAATCCCACTTAATTGTAATATAATTTTACCAGTATTTTATTGGTTATATAACTCCCACAATAACCTATATTGTTTTTGTACTGAAACGAGATAAACGAATCACCCACAACTTCTCTATTTTAATAAACTTAAAATATTTTTAAGTTTTTTAATTTAAAATGTTTGGCAAATAAATGCTCAGTCCATGTTAGTGAATTACCATAATTAATATTAATTATTTGTGAACAAATCTTAACGGGTTAAATACGATTACTCCCTAAAAGCGAGCTTGTCTTATTTTTTAGTTTTTTATCGTAATTGAAGTCGTTTTTTCTCATGAGCTAGTGTGTGTACCAACCCCTCCCCATAGCATGGTGGTATAACTTTTGAGGCCGGAGCGCCAATAAGACGCCGCTAGTGGATGGTAGTGAAGGTGACATGGTTATGGTGCACCAATGGGGTTGCTTAATCCTAGGGAATGAATTAGGTGGATTAATGATGGTACAAATGAGCTCGTAATCCTTGTCATATTAAAGTTATCTAGCATTCACCTTCTCAGATTAAAGAAGAAAAAAAAAGCAACAAAAATCCTAAACTAGGCAGCTTGGCCTGACCGGGAGTCTAAACCAGAACCTCCGGACTAGTAATCGCAAACTTATCACTAGACCATGGGATTATCAATGTATTATATTAGAAAGTTAATAAACTATAACTTATCCATTCTCTGGCAATCGATTTTAGCTGCTTAACACAGTTTCTTGGAAAAGATTCATTTCACATTTTCTTGTACCTTCATATGTGTACAGTAAAGCTGGACTCTTGTTCTGGATGCATTTCTCATGTGTGAAGTAGTTAAAGTGTTGGTCCTCTTCTGACCTACGGAGGACGAGATGGCACCTCGGCCGCTAATGGTCCTATTGTACACAAGGAGAGGGGGCACCTCAGAGGGGAGGGGTGGTATGAGGATACACCGAGCGATCAGAAATTCAGGAGGCGATGCACAGCCGTAAGCGGTGTCCCTAACGTTTCAAATGTTATATTTTAATGCGATAACGGAAGAATAAGGTACAAAGTACTGTAATAAACTTAAATAGAAAATAATACTTTAAATTAATTTATTTATCTTTATTTTTCATGGGATAATTGCTAAGCATAACAATAATATATTTATAACATTCTTTAGCGCTGTAGTAATTTAGTATGGTAAGTGAAGAATTTTCTGAAAAAATCCACAGTACAGATTACATTTCCTACACAGAACGGCGGTTTGCCCCCTGGAACAAAGTTTACACCTTTCTTACCAAGAATCGGTAAGCTCATTCCAACATAATGAAATGTCAACCTCTCTTTAATTCTCCCGTCTCTTCAATTTCAGGTTCAAAATTAGATGTATATGCAAATTTTCCCTCTGTTGATCTAGGGGTTACAATTAAATAAACTACATTGTTATTACCCTTTCGTCTGTTGATATGAAACATGATTTATGAAATTAGTGCTAAAGCATTAGTGAATTATAGAATTAATTTAATTATATCATGACGAAGAAAAATATTATAAGTCGTTGCCGATTAGTATTTATAATAAAATAATATTTTAATTTTAATTATTAAACACCAATTACATGCCAACATATCTCCCGAGATACATTGATACCGAAATAATTATGATAAAATAAGAAAGCTTAAAATATACGAGCTACCGACAGAGTATTGTCTTCACAAAACCCTTATCAGGTGTCATATCTTATCTGTTAAGTAAATAATTGTAGCTGTAACTCCCTCCGCTATGTTCAGTTGTTCAGATATAGTTGCATAAAGAAGGCTATGTGTAGAAGATTGTGACAAGTTCAAAATGCACTATCGCGCTGTTATAAGTTTTTCGAAAAAGGATTTACTTTAGATGAAATTAAACAGTGCCGTAAAAGAATGGGCCAAATTTTTTCGAATGGGTCAAGAAAGCTTGAAGACAAAGAGCGTGCAGGTCGGCCCTTGGAGGTGCCCACTCCTGAAAACATCGCTCTAGTGGAAGGAGAAATTATGGAACACCGGCGGCTCAAAGTTATAGAAATAGCAGCAAGGTTGGACCTTTCTAAAACAACAATCCTTCGAATTATTCATGAACATTTAGACATGAATAAAGTTAGTGCAAGATGAGTGCCTAGACTTCTTTCCTCAGTTCCAAAGGCAGCAACGAGTCATCTGTTATCAGGCATCTTTATAGCTCTGCCTTGGCAACGAGAGAGAAGTTCTGCAAACCATTGTTACAGGAGATGAAACTATGATCCTCTACTATGATTCTTTGTCCAAAAGAGAATCAATGGAGTGGCGTAAACCTGGTGCAGCACCGCCTTTAACGACCAAGGTCACTCAGTCAGCAAACAAGATCATGACCACAATCTTTGGCACTTCATTGACTTCAAGGAGAGTAACACTACTGTAAATGGGGAGTACTATGCTGGCCTATTGCACAGACTACGTGCTTTCATCAAAGAGAAAAGGCGAGGAAAGCTGAGTGTTGGTGTGCGCATTCTTCACGACAACGCACCTGTGCACACAGCTCTTGTTGCAAAGGAAGCTGTGAAGAAATGTGACTTCAAGGAGATCAACCACCCACCCCGCAGCCCAGATTTAGCTCCCAGTGATTATTTCCTCTTCTCAAAACTCAAAAAGGACCGTCGAGGAAGGAAATTTAATTGTGACGAAGAAGTGATGTATGCTGTTTATGCCCATTTTGCAGACAAGACTTCTGACTATTTGGGGGGGGGGGTTGAAATTCAAAGATGTGAGAAATGTATTGCAATAAAGGGTATCTATAATGAAAAGTGAAATATAGTTTTTGTCTTTATCATACCTAGAAAATGGATAGGCCGGAAACTAATGGACCTACCCTCGTATGTTCAATAAAGAAGGACCATAATTTTTACAGAACAATTTGCCTTACTAAAATCTAAATTTACGAGTTTCATTGTTGTCACTTTCGGTTTTCGCCTTTGAGAGGTGTGCAAGTTGATACATATTCAGTTCCACCTACAGGAAAATGTAGGTGAGACGCGATGAGTAACATGCTGCTGTGAAAGTCTGTTTCGTCTCATCAAACCTTCAGCTATACCATGTTACAGGGAGCTTCTACCTTACCGCATAGTTCGAAATTGGTTTAAAATGTTTAAAGAAGAGAGGAAATCAATGTTGAAGTATGTACGCCTGGGGCTCCTTGTCCTCTAACGGAAGGAAATATTTACATTGCTGCTGTAATTGTGATGGAGGATCGTTGAGAACACTGTAACATTCTGAAAAGTTCACTGCGTATCATCCACGCGTTGGTAACAGAAAAGCTGCACATCAGACACGGACTGCTGATTTCCGAACTAAAGGACAGGCAGTTGAAGATGATATTATGCAAAGATGCGGAGATTCTTTCATTTCTATCCTAAGAACAAATAAAACCTCGTATCATCAACACTAAAAAAGAACAAAACTGTTTTTTCTGCAGGGGAAAGTTATGGTCATTTCATTTTTCGACGTTCCAGGAAAATTGTACCTACCTATAAGTGGGCAACTTATGTCCTGAAAACTCTGCAAGACCATATCACATGCTAAAAGGCCACATTTCCATACCACAAGCTAGATGTTGCACCACGATAATGCATGACCGCAGAACGCAAATGTTTAAGCCGCATATCTCACAAATATCAATGCACAGCGTGTCCCCGCCCTTCTTTTCCCCAAATTAAAAAATCACCTTATTTTAAGGCATTTTCCATTATCAAAAGGAGCGATAAAGGCTACCTAGGAAATTCTGAAGGAATTGCAAAAAAGTTTCCAATTATATTTTTTAAGACTGGCAAACACGCTGGAACAGGTATCTTGCATCCAACGGGGACTATATCAGGGAACTGTATATGGCAATGAGTAAAGGCATGTTGTCAGAAAATGTGATAATTCTTTATTGAACAGCCCTGTACAATATGGAGAGGGTGAAACACAGCTTGAATCTAAGTCAGCCTAGGCCCTGGGCCTCTCTGCATAGTACGTACAATGCTTGTGATAATGCGGCCTATGGAAGACAAGGTAGTGACGCCCTGTTCAGACGTCTCACACTTAAAGGGTGTACTATTTTACATTTAATTCTCAGATTTGCCTTATTACAATGCGATAGTTCAGAGGAGGACGAATTTTGAGACAGCCTGTAGATATGCACGCGCTGGAAATATTAGTTAAGACTAAATACATGAATTTATTAACATTTGTAGAACAACAGCCTATGTAAATTATATACAAATTTAAACTAGGTATAATTTCCCTTAATTATTATTTTACACCTTGTACATCTTAATTTGCGGTACACAAAATCCTGCTAAACTTTTTAAGAGTAGATGACATAAGACCGAAAGTGTTATTTTAATGTTTTTTTTTTTTAATATGCAGAAACAAAAGCCCTAAAATGGCATGTTCCTTATACTTCCATCTCTAAGGATACAACTTATTCCTCTTATTTTTTTTCAGTTTACAGGCAGGATAACCGCCATGTAGATCTCTGTTTCAAAGCCGAACATTGATAGATAACGAAACAAAAATTGTACATTTTTACGTTCTTTATAAGGTACAAGCATTTTGCAGAACGGCTGCCTCAACGATAAAAATAAAAACCGGCACTTTTGATGACGGTATAAATAAAACAAAAGCACACGTTGGTGTCCTGCCAATGTTTCTCTTTAATTAATAATAATCGTTATATGTTTTTAAATCCATTTTGGAATATCAGATGAAAAACAGAATTTTATATTGTCAGTGTATAAAACTGGAAACATTTCAGTTTATTTGCATAAGAAGATTCCATCCATACTTCCACGTGAAAAGGCCCATTCACGATTCCTAAAAAGGGGGGCTAGTAACATTCCTTTCGATAATCTCGGGGCTTGGTACCCCATTGCTATGGCAGGTGCATTATTCCTCCACATTATATTTCTTAGGAACGCGTTGATTTGAAAATGATTTACTTTGAGTAAAAACAAATTAACGAATGTTTTTACCCGTAAGGTGCACTAGAATGATTAAATCAACCCGTATCTCAAATTTATAAAAATGTGACGATATTTCAAACCAATAGTTTAATAAACCAAGGTCCTAAGTCATCCGTTTTAGGAGATTATTACAAGTAAATACTTCCACAAAATATTTGATTAAATATCCAATCACAGAGTGCTAACCGAAAAGGTGCATCTCCAGATGTTGAGTGGTATGGCGTTTGAATGGATGCACTTGCATTGTCTTCTTTGTTATTCTATGAATCTTTAATTATTCTTGCAATTTTTCTCGTATGCGTGTATGCGTCTTGTTCCACCGCATCCTGGACAGCCGCCACTGTCGTTTATGGCGTCGTCTCGTTGTCTTTCTGTAAGTGTCCGTACTGTGCAGTCGCGTAAAATGCTTAGAAGTTTCCGGGTCATACTGTCAGAATAACGCTGCGCGCACAGCCGTTCCGTTTGTCTTATATATGGTGACATTCCCCTAACTTAGAATCATACCTGTAATGACGTCATTAGGCTAAAAGTGTGTACCCAGATAACGCATTAGAGTAGAGGGAATAGGATACGCTTTAAGCTTATTATTTGCTTCCCTGTGAATGCCGAGGACATAGACAACCCAAAGTACTGGTGTCAAAACGAATCACCTGGAATATTAGCTAATTTCTTACACTTGAATCCTGTATTAGAGATTTATTTGTTTTATTTTCGGATGCTATTTAACATCTCAGGTCATTAACGTCCCACGCAATTGAGGACGTGAAACTATCGGTAAATTTTGATCTTTTAAACTTGAAAGATCAGGACCCAAGGCTTTACTTCTCTTCCGAAAGATACTGGCCGGAATTGAACTGCTATCTTCGGTCTACGAGGCAAATATGGTTACCATCACACACCATCAGAACCTACTGAACGAGAGAATACCATATTAACACACAAACATTTGCTTAATGCAGGCCACACATTTTACAAATATGCAATCATAAGTACACATATCAACAGCAAATATAGAGAAATGAGTAAATGTTCGGCTTGCAATTCACTTTGCTTGTATAAATTATGTATTTCATTTGTTTTATTTACAGACGCTCTTTAACATCTCAGGTCATCAGCGTCTCATTCAATTCAGGGCGTGAAACTGCCGACAATTTTTGCTCAGAGGCCTCTCTTTCAGGCTTGAGGTTCTTTTTCGTGCCGTAAATGTACGACACGAGACCCACGGCTTTACTTCCCTTCCGAAGGAAGCCATACTTAGAATTTTTACGCCCGAAAAAATTCATCGGTCCTGGTTCGAACCCGCGATCTTGGGTATAGGAGGCAAGTATGGTAACCACTATACCACCAGGACCGACTATTAATAGAAGGAAAAAGAGCAAAAGGAAGGTCCCTGTGGGTAGGTAAGAGCATCAACCACATGCTCAGAAACAAGTGCTGTAGCTGCCACTGCAAAGACGTCTTAGTGCCTACAGGGCGATTAGCCTTTGACTTCCGGGCACTTTTCTGCTCACCCAGAGGCTTCCTGCCACTAAAGTACATCACGAGCATCAGGCAATGTGCAGTGCTGAGACTTGGTGATTTATGGACCCCCTTGAGCTTTTAACTCATCTGCAATTCCTGATTTACCGATCAGCTGTAAAGGGGCTGGATTATGTGATCACAACACTTTGTTTGAATAGAATTCTTAGACAGCGGTTAGGCCAATTTCCATGCTTGGCCATTCATTGATGTTCCAATTGTTTAATTTTTTAAGAGCGTTTGTTATCCTTTCTCTGGAAAACTAAGGAATTAAACTCCTGTGCCGTCGCACGAAAACTTTTCGTCTATCGATATTTGCCTGTTTACTTTGTGGGTACTGTCATGTGAGTGCGGTGACGTAACTTTAGATTTAATTCCTTTGACAGATTGTCTTAAATGCTCGGGAGTCTATTATGTTAATAATTTTTTAATATTATTTTCTAAATCCAGCGTTCTTGATAAAAGTCGATAAAACTGAGGGTTAGTATTACTTTTTTCATGTTACATTGTATTAAATACATTCGCTAAAATTTATTACCAAACATAACTTATATAATTAATCTAATAGTATAAATTAAATAAATCTGAATGTATTGATAGAAAACTTAACCGCAGATATAAAACGCAAAAAGAAATATATTTTAGACAAACACAACCACTACATCATAAAATCACTCCGCGAGTTACAAGAAAGCATTTTAATTTATTACAAAATGCCACCCTGTTCAAGACACCGCCAAGGTACAGAGATCAAGTCTTGTAACGAGGTTCCGGAAGAAGTTTTCTTCTTTTTTTTCCCGCAGAGTGCCAGCGACAGCGACATAATGGAGAGCACTTCAGCACAAGTGTTGGCTGCAACAACCTGCTGAATTTGGCGAGCTTACACGCCCCATGTGGGGAAGAGAGAATTAGAATAACAAATTAGGAAAAGTTTTGGAATCGCTTGTTTAAGGAAATAATTATTTAATTTGTGTGATAGTCTTTAGGCATTTTAATACAAGTCCTATTAATATTTTTATTAGGTTTAGGAACAAGTGTGTATCCATATGCAGCAAATGGTGGGCATCATGCTAACAAAAATAACACTTAAATAGCTGAGCTAATGGCAGAAAAGTTAATGTCTAAATATTTCTTTTAGTCAGTTATTAATCTTTGCATTATTACGTTCTCATTTACCACTGCCAAAGGGAAGCTACCACAGTATTAAAATGTATGTTATACAATATTCAAATGTTTAAAAAAAACAAGTTTAAATATTGTATCAAATTGTTATATTTTCTAACAATATAAACAATTCGATGCTATTTACAGCAGTTTCAAAAAAAATCTATGATAATACAAATAGAATTTTCTTTAATCATCAATGTACCGCCACGGGTGGCCGAGGTCGTTAAGGCGCGGATTCGGTTCGAATCCCGTTCGAATCCAGGGCCGTTCTCCCTGAGTGAGGTTGTTTCCAGGTTTTCCTCAGTCCTCATAAATGACAAATGCCGGAGAGGTACCCTAAACTTAGGCCTGGAACGATTCCTTCCTTAAAAATTAATCCTTTCCCAATATATCATTTCATCTCAGGTATCACTAGTGTCCATCATAGTGTGGTGTCTCTGTAGTAAAAACGGGCGTTAAACACTATTCATTCATTCATTCATTCATTCATTCATTCATTAATAACCAATGCAAAATGGATTTAAAAAGATCTAACATTTACTTCGTAAGCATGTTGTTGCAACTTATTTAACATTTATTCTCCTAAAACCTTAACCATCCTTTTGATTGGAATATTGAGTTCTTGGAGAAGATAGTGTTATTTTATGGAGTGACTGTGTGCATCTGGTCTAAAACAAAGTCTACCATTTACTTTTTCATTTTAATTTTTAACAAATCACTAAATATGTACAGATTAACAGATTCCTTCACTGATGAATACAGGTATACAGTAATAAGGGGAATCTGTTAATATATGCGTTTTTCGACTATCGTGTCTAATAGTAATAACAAACAGCAGTATAGACACAAATGGTAATATCACACAATGATATAGAATTAATAATAATAATACTAATAATAATAATACTTCTAAATATATGGTTTTATATAAGTAAATATTGTAATAAATAGAACATTTTTGAAAACCGAGAACGTAACATTTACATGTTGATTCCATATAAATATTTGTCTACGGAATTCTTAATAATTTCTCTGAAGACACAATTAATTTGAAACGGACCTGAAACCCCAATAAAAATTTATGGAACAGTCCTCACATATGTGAGCGAAAATACATACCTATGATAACAGATTTCCTACCATGGTAAAATGGAAAAAGAAGTGCAAAGAAGAATCTATTGACCTGGAGAGTATTTTGGGCCCTCAAGTTTATATTGTTAGACCAAATATAACTAAGAAAATCAGATTCCAGACGCTCGAAACCTGTGTATACCATGTATTATTGTATGGGTGCCAGACATGGTCACTAACAGAAAAACAAAAGAACAAAATTCAAGTATGCCAAAGAAAAATGCAACGCAAGATCCTGGGAATAACTTTAAAGGACAAAATACCTCTAGTATTAATAAATCAGTTATCTCAGACAACACACAAATAGATACCAGAATCAAATAGCAATGGGGCGATCACGTCGCAAGAATGCAGGACAATAGGTGGATCTACAAGATCTCCATGTGGGACCCCCAGATTGGAAAAAGGACATAAGGCAGACCCAGTAGAAGATGCACAGACCTCTTCAAGGAACATGCAGGTCCAGATTGGTCAAGAGTAACAAGAGGAAGAGAAAAATGGAAATTCTCTCGAGAAGCAACTAGTGCAGTGAAAAATGGAGTTACCAAAGAACAAATCAGTGTCTTAAACAGCACACGAACAACTAGCGTGAAATAGCTCACCACGTTAGGAAAAAGTGAACTTTCCCTACTTGTTAGAAGGCCTTTGTCCTTATGGTACACGATAGGCTATCTTTAGTTTTATCTTTATTTTAGTAATGTCTACGTTTATTTTCCTCAATATTAATGTTTCTTGATGAAAACAATATATACTGAACTTAAACTAAATTTTAATTAGTTTTAATTAATTTGTTGCTTCTGAGAATATTTTTGTGTAAATTGGGATTTTTTTTATTTGAAGAAAAAGTAATCGAATCATTGCGAATATATCGCCCCTTGTGTTAACCAGAAATAGAAATTGGCCTGATATAGACACACATAACTATCAATATTAATTACTTTAAAATATACATTCTCGATAAATTGCTAAATAAGAATCAATCGATATATTTCTGGCTCTGTAATAAATAATTATACAGTTTTAAAACAAGCATTTTATGACATGTGCAACCAAAGGCATTAGAGAAATCATTTAACACAAACTTTCATGTACCTCTAAACAAGATGAAATCACTTTCTCAATTGCATACATTGTATACTTCAGTCTTTTTTTTCCCTTGTAAAATAAAAATGGAATCGGAATTAAACAATGTTCAAAAATCAAATATATTTATTTTCATTTAACTTTTAATTATATTATAAAAAATGAAACTATAAAACCCGGTCTTTAACTCTGTAACTTTGAATCACCAATTACCTTCAAAATAGAATATAGTTTTGGACATTTTTAGTGGAAAAAAGTGATTATTTAAAAAAGAATGGGTGTTACACTGAGTTATGGGTTTATTAATATATGAGGTAAATATATTTAATAAGATGTTTCACTAATTCTATATACAATACTCGATAATTCGATGATCCGTACAAACAGAGCCAAAATAAATAAATAAAAACCTCTGTCTCAAATGCCAATCCGTTACGAAGAGCCTTACATCGATAATTTGTAATTTAAAACGCACTTCATTCTTTCGAATCATTCCATGAAATTATTGAGTTGAGTTTTTTTGGCCTTTTGCAACATTTCTGCATCATTTTTGCTTTTTAATTTTCGGTCCGAGTGTATTAAATAAAATAAAAGAAAAAATTTCTCTGCAGGCAAAGATAAAGGTCACACGAAGATTAGACAGACAGAAAACCAAAAAAGATTGCTGCAGAATACGCTGTGGATGAAGTCACTGTAGAGACTGGCTGGCATCGAAACAGGAAAACCAGTTCTAATAATGAAAAGTTGGCGAGACATTAATTATGTAAAATGGAGTCGAACTCAGAAGTAAAAAGAAAATTAGCAGTTCGTATTAAAACTATACCTGTGTAATGCTATGCTATGTATATTGCAATGATAAACGCGATTTAAAATATGTGTACTGTCGTTTATTCACGCTATACCTAATATACTTGTAGAATACTCGTATGAGACCATACGTTTTGCTTCCCTTTTCTTATAATGCAGTGTAGCGCCAATACCAACAATACGAATTGCAGAAACCACCAAACATCTTTACATTTAAGACTTTTAACTCGTTTTTTAATATCGATATCATATTTTCATTGAATAAATTCCCTTCTTAGGGTTTCCTTTTTAGTACTTGGAATATAATTTTTCGTTGCATAGGTTATTCGTCCTGCTAATTTATATTTATTGCATGAATTGTAAATATATAAAATATTAAAATTGCGTCTTGCTTGCTTTCATTTTAACTTATAATTCTTACTAACAATGCTATAAATTGGCCGGGTTGCATGAATATCTCTATTATGAAAAATTACCTATTCAATGAAAGATTGCAAAATGTGCCGTTTCAAAATTCTGAGAATATTATGAGTAACTCTTACCTATATCGATTTAAAACTGCAGTTTTTCAAAATGCAATGATTTTTAGCTATTGCGGTTTTTATAGGAAAGCAAATGTGGACTCCACCACAAAAGCTAGCTATAATAAAGAGTCATCAAGAAGTTATTCCGCAGCTATTGCGTAGCCTTGATTTAAGTAGGGAAGTGAATCCGTGTGGCAGCATTGAGGGCTCGTTGAGCATTATTCCGCAGCTATTGCGTAGCCTTGATTTAATTAGGGAAGTGAATCCGAGTGGCAGCACTGGCCGCTCGTTGAGCATATACTGTTGTGTTCACTTAACCATGAAGGCTAGCATACATTCCAAATTCCAAACCTTAGCAGCGCTAGGCCGATATCTGCTGAAACAGGAAGGAACGTCAGAAATGCAGTAATACGAACTTTCTTGCACATTATCCGAGAGCGAAGGAACTTACTGATGACCCGTTATTATTAATAAGCACCCGCGCTATTATAAAGTAAAGCGTTACTCCAAATTTTTTGATTTGTTTTATTTACGGACGCTCTTTAACATCTCAGTTCATCAGCGTCCCATTCAAATCAGGGCGTGTAACGGCCGACAAATTTTGCTCAGAGGCCTCTTTTTTCAGGCTTGAAGTTCTTAATCATGCCGTAAATGTGTGACACGGAACCCACGGCTTTACTTTCCTTCCGAAAGAAGCCACACTTAGGATTTTTACTCCTGAAAAAAATCCATCGACCCTGGCCGGGTTAGAACCCGCGATCTTGGGTTTAGAAGGCAAGTATGGCTACCACTACACCACCAGGTCCGACCAGGAAAGAAAATGTTGGCTCCACCAAAAAGCTAGTTATAATAGTCATCAAGAAATCGCTCCGGAGCTATGCCTTGATTTAACTAGGGGAGTGAAACTGACCGCTCGTCGAGCATATAGTTGTTGTGTTCACTTAACCATCAAGGCTAGCACACACCCCAAAGTCTAAACCTTAACAACATTGGCGGATTATCTGCTAAAAACCGGTTTTGAAAGAAGGAAGGATGTCAGAAGTGCAGTAATACCAATTTCTTGCACATTATCCGAGGGTGGAAAAACTTGCCGATGACCCGTTATTATTAAAAGCATTCTCATTATTATAAAGTAAAGCATTACTCCAATCAATGTGAGATATACAAGATATAAAATAGTGTAACTATAATTTATAGGTATACGCATACCTTTAATCAACTTGCAAGTTAAGCTGATATATAGTGTCAGGTATAGCTTCATCCGAGATAGAGTTCTAATGTCAGCTCACTTGACGTTCAGGCATTGAAGTTCCGTACACAAGCAGCAGAGGGCAATTGTGTAGTTCATTTATAACGCGCGCACCAAATTTCGACGAACTACATTACGCTGAATGATGAAGGTGTAAATGCGAGTGAGATGATGGAACAACGGTGGAATGAGAGGTGGCAGAAACCAAAGAACCCGGAGAGAAGCAGCCCAGATACCGTGACATCTGCCACGGTGCGAACATAATTTGCATTCTAAAACATCATAGTCTGATATTTAATTTTGAGAATATTAATGTTTATAAGCTCCTGTGGTAAGTGGTAAGTATTTTATTGCACTGTCAGGCATTCCTTACCTCTAATCGAGAATGAGTTTGTTTAGTAACAATTTATTGAGCTAAGTGTGTATAATACAATATTTAAATGTCAGAATTGTTTCAGAGTTATCAATATTAATATTTCTCATAGTAAAATTGGTTACCTTATGAGAATTTAAGAAAATTGTAAGATTTCCTATTAATTAAAGACATAGAAATGCCCCGTTAGATGCGTGTAATATACTGTATGCGATGTAACTTTTAAAAAAAAAATGGCGCCCTCCTTTAAGTATAACAGATACTAGATCTGACCTTATGTAGGCAGAGATATCAATGTTTATTGTTCCGATATTCAGAAATGCAGAAAGCGAGTAAGTATTTTTACTTGTGATAACTTGAAGTGTATTTTTATTTGTTAGTTTGTTTTTCACAAGCAAGTGGGCATTCATTATTTGTAATATTCAGGTAGAATTAACAAGAATATCCATTTACAAATTACAATTATTTAATGAAATTGACTAGTGTATGTCCCATCGGAAGTAGGTCCATAAGTTTCCGGCCTCGCCGATAAGGGCTATAGTCCTCACAAAAGCCTTATCTGGTGTTATACTTTATCTGTTAAATAAATAAGTGCACCTGTAACTTGCGCTCCACTGTGTTCAGTTGTTCAGACATAGTTTAATAAAGAAGACTATGTGCAGAAGATTGTGATATGTTCAAAATAGAGTATCCAGCTGTCGTTAAGATCTTCATAAACGTTACCTCCGTCTGCTTAGTAGCAACAATTTTTCAATCAGCTATTAGTTGATCTTAGCTTGTTCTTATTTTTGATCGGCTAATACGTACGTTTGCGTCTTTCATTGAGAATGCCTACATACTACTAAGTTAATGTGTTGCGTCTTATTTTATTATGTTTACGTTTTAATTTTCATTGTGAATGGGGCCTAAATCCAGAGCAGGGCTATGAGTCATCATACTCGATGGTTCCCAGTCTGAACCAATGAAATAAAGAACACGGGGAATCGGTAACCACACGAATGAAAGGGTTCTTCAAAAAGAGAAGAGAAACAGGATTTGGCACATAGCTACTAATGAGTGTGTAAAGACGATTAAATATGAATAAAATATGAAGATATTTTAAAACAGCTAAATAAACCCATCTATTGGTCCATATTAAATAAAAAAATTTTCTCACGCTGAGTAAAACAAAAAAAAAATAATAAAAAAATAAAAAAAAATAACAAACCTCAGGATTTTAGATCCAAAATTGTACTCATAATTATGTACAAGTTTTGAGATGTTTTAATGAGAAAATTGTGAAACGTGAATTTTTTTTTAATTTTGCTTCACAGTGATACCATCTTTGGTACCCCATCAATTGTGAGGAATTAATTAGAATATATGTAAATTTTTATTTCAGCTAGCCTAAGTGAAAGATTCTGTAAGTGTGTAAAAATGTCACAACAAGCTCGGACAGAAGAGCGACATTAGAGTAAAAAATCTTTCTTTTGTTCGTTGGAATGGGGTTGCTTGCCCCCGGGCAGGTATGTTGGCAAAGACGAACGCTGTTAACATCTGTGCTACCGTTAAGGTATATTGAACTCTAACGTACAGCAGAAGTTGAAATTGAACGGTGGACGAATCGCCAAGTTGTTACGTTCGCATAATCTGACTAGCCAATAATATGAAAGCTGCATGATGTCACCGATAGCCTATAAGGATGTCATATGAGTCTTGTTGAGTATTTTAAGGACATGAAATCGCCTTTTTTGTGTAATTTCAGTATTCAGCATTCAGAAATCAGAATTTAGTCTGGGGAACTCGCACTGGAACATCAATGTTCGAGCTTCACTTCTGCTCGGCGCTTCTTCTTAGCAGTCAGAAATCTACTGTTTCTCAAGTATTAGAGCTCCGCGTGTCTGCCAAACGTCTCATTACTGCGGTCCGAAGAGAAACACCCTGGTATGCACTTGTTGAATAAACAACGCCAACTGGCAGGGAACAAAGTCTGCTCAACACATTACCTTTAATTCCTCTCTCTCAACCCGGGACGATGAGGTCCCAAAATCCAGCAACATCCCTAAGAGTTATTGAGTGGTGAGCTGCATCACATACAATCAAATTCCCCTCGCCATTCCTCCCGCCACCCATACTGCTTCAAACCTTAGCCTATCAACGTGGGGCATGCTCGGAACATTTGAAAACACCACCTCTAACTCCTTCAACAGTTGTTAACTAATTACCAAATTTTATAAAACTAGAAGTAAAGGGAAATGTTGAAGAAAAATATCTGAACACACACTGAGTCGCAGTACAAGGTAACGAAAAACCGTCGGGCTTAACGTCAATCACGTGCGTTGGCTCAAGCAATGCGGAGGGAACTAGTGAGAGAGAAAGAGTGAGCATTTGGCGCGGCCTTGACACATCAGCACAGCGTAACAATACTCTACTCGACTTTTATACGACATGAAATGTGTAAAGAATATTATTAACTTTCTAAACTGCAAGTACCGCCACAAATTGTTGAGATTTCCAATTAAAACTGACCAAATTGCTGTAAATTATATAAATATGTGTTTGTGTGTTTATGTACTATGATATTACAGTGCTTAGAAAATATTAGTGGCAACACATTCGCACTTTCAGTATTAAAAAGTTTCTCCTTAACTTACTCGAACTATAAACAAACCAGCTTAATTCACCTTCATTCCCTTGCCCTGAATGATTAAATTTGTTTGCGCCATTGGAGTGGCTTCGTGGCACGTGGGTAGTCCTAACAGACGACAGGAACATGAAAAGCATGCAAATAAAGCTTTGGAAGCATGTTAACTTATAATGAAGCAATCTGGAATAGCGAACTGTGTTACCGAACAAACTGAAGGGTTTCTCTGTTCTATTACGTAAGGTCGAGCGACAAGCAAACGTGCTCATGTAATGAAAGTATACCGTGCTCTAAGTCAACCTGCCACTTACATAGTTCGCGACAATGTGTTGCATATACGTCAAAGCTATCGTACTTCCAGTGCTAATAAAAACTCACATTTCTTGAGATTCTTTGAACA
>CM060833.1:159397500-159587500 GCA_030762175.1 Metallyticus violacea | reverse complement strand
GCAACTATTCCCCTTGATTCGAAAAGTACGCGTTACAAGATGTCCATATCGGAATCCGGGCAGTAAACGGCTACAGTGTTCTTTTTCAAAGGCAGAATACATTATAACTACAATACATTATGTTCAATGGCATATTTAGATTCGAGTTGCGAATCCGTTCCGTATTTTGCCTGTAACTTCATTCGAATTTATCATTTATTACGTCATAATACATTGTTACAATTGTCAACTTCCTTGCATTTATTGTTGGCCTATTATTGCATAGAGCCTTTGAATATTAGATAATCACGAAATGAAGGACAAACAGAGAACATCTTATGATGCTACTTTAAAGCTTAAGGTAATTCTTCATGTTGAAAAAAATGGTAACAGAAAGGCAGGAATAAGGTTTAGTTCCTGTAATAGAGTTCAATGTAGCTGAGAGTAACTTTCGCTTGTGGCTGCAACAGAAATTGGCATTATTTGCCACTAAAGCTAGTAGGAAGAAATCCACTATTATATTCACAGTTTTCAGGAATTGAATTTTAACTTCTTTTACTAAATATCAGTACGCACTAGAAATCATTAATCAACATGACAGGTTTTTTACTTATGCATGCATGATAGTTCTAATACGGTATCTATACCTTATTTATGCGAAACTTGTAATGCATTCTGACTATTAGTACTTTATTTTATTTTTCTGAACAAGTACTGCATGGCACTCATTTCTTTTCCAGGTTTAAACACTTTTGTTTGATGCTTATACTTTGTACTAATAAAACCACGTATATTCACATAATAATACATAGTATGACATTTTTAAATAAGATATAACTGTAAAAAATAAAATCTGAAGTGAGTTTATTGGTCTATGTTAATGTTTTTGAAGTATGTCTACCCGGTGGTCCCGCTTCGTACCCCGGATCTTTCAGGGGCCCGAAGTCTCCTTTTGTGCCCTCGTAGTCGCGGGAGGAGGGAGATGAAAGGGAAGGGTTGAAATCACACGACAATTGATTTCATCAAACGCCTAGAAGTGTTTATTCACATGATAATTTTGCTGTCGGCCATCTGGATCATTATCTCTTTAACATTAACGCTACGAGCTACAAATTGCATCTACCGCCCTAACACTACATTGTGTGCCTCTTGTCTTTCACTTGCCTACTGTATCTGGGACTGCATCCTGGTAATTATTGCAATGACCGGAGATGCCTTCTGGAGGCTGCCCTCTACTGTCTGAATTGCGATGCCTTTGCAAAGTTGTTTTCCCTTATATACTAAATCCAGTGTCCCCACGTGGTCGTGAGAGCTCACGGGGTCCACAGTCTAGGGCCGACGGTTAATGATCCTTCAAAGTATTAAAATATCATTAGTGAGCTCTTGTGCTCCCAAACGCGCTCACTTTAAATCCATCAACTTTTTGACTTCTCACTGCGGAGTTCATGATCATTCGTCATAATGACATTATCGCCAACACCTGCTCCCATTCTAACTTTAATGAATTTTGGAACATCTCCAACAAGTAAAGATCCAAAAGACCTGTTGTTCGGCTCATGCCGGACACCTGCATGCACTTAGATTTGTCACAATAGAGAAACCCCATTGCTCGAGCCATTATCAGTAAGTAAGAGCACAAAAGATTACAATAGGCAGTCTTTTCCCTGTAGTTCAAGGAGGTATCTTCCAGGTAACCATGAATACATTTTCGTGATACATGAAATATTCCTACTTGTTACTAATGGCTATAAAATAATTAATAATTATTACAATTTAAATTATATAAATACATTCCCTCTTGGGCATGCGTGGGTGTCAGAACCTGTCACAAATCGTTAATAATGGAGGTGCAATATGTTCTTTACTACCTGAAATTTTAGTTTTTGACATATCTTTCCCATGACAGCTCAAAATTATTTACCTATCTGTGCTTTATCCAATCTGGTGATTCGTATTCCTATCGCCAATAATCACAACGTGTAAAAATATTCTTCTTTAATATCAGCTTGACCATTTACAGTATTATTTAGTTCATGAATCGTATCAATCCGGTATGAGAATATAAGGATTTCCAAACAATCACAGTTGCCTATTGCTATGATTTTATTGCTTTCGTTTTATCACTCTCATTTTATTGCACCTACGTCTGATTGTTTTATGCAATTTTATCAGGTTCTAATATGCTTGCATATTCCTAACATCGGGCTCAACTTATATGTGTTGCATATGATATTGAGATGCTGGGTTTAGTAACATAAAGCTGAGGATATATTACAACATGTAATATGCCTCTCAGCATTTTTACTGCAGTCAATTACAGTCCTGTGCTCTTCTTCCGTCCAGGGCACTGTCATATTTTGCGGGATCCGCGTGGTTTCTGCGCATAATATTTTGCATGTTGTCCCACCATCTTGAGAATGCCTCACGCAAACAAAAATGAAGTTTTATTATGAAATTGGGGTACTTTTTTTCTCTTCAGTGCTAATTCTGTATACAGCCTTCCACATTGGGGCTAGTCACCTTTATTCGATATATTATTTGTTAACGCTATTGAAATTTCGTGCACATGTTGTCTATGTTATAGAAATTCTATAGAGATCGTATTGTTTTATTATCTCTTTTCGTCTGTCTGCTTAGTGATTGATTACGACCGGGTGAGTGTATTTGTTTAGCAGTCAAAAAACAGTTCTTATTTATGCCATATTAAAATAAGATTCCGAGTAATTTTACAGACCCTTGGGCTCTATCAAGGAACACAAACAATTGTTTATACAGAAAATTCCAACAAGAAGTAATGTACTGGAAGAGAATTTTGCGGATTGGCATGCAGCGCAACCGGAACAAAGCAGCCCAAAAGGCGCCAAGAGAACTTCGCATATCTCAAAGTACACTGCAGAACAGTCCGGAGCTTTTTCTACACAAGATTACTGTGGTGCAGGAACTGTCGGATCGGAACAAAGAGAGTACAGTATATCTTATGGTCCGAACATAAAAAGAAGTCAATTTGAACATACAAGATTATTTCATCTCAATGAGGCTGTTAACAAACAATGTACTGTTTTGAGGCAGAGAGAAACCACCAGGTGGCTACGAAAGCACCAGACATTCTGGGAAAGACCCTGCGCTATTTATTGTTCTTCTGAAGCGAAACGGTTAATGTTTTGAATAGATTTCTTTTCTGGAGAACGAATTCGTTCTCCAGTACTGGTCACTAACCTCTCAATCATCACTTACATAACTAACTCTGTACTAAATTTTCTAACGGTAATATTCGTGATCGCGTGATCCACAGCGACTTCATGGCGCATTCTTTGCCTTGCTTAAGCCCAAATATAAATTCCTGTTACTGCTTTCTATTGCGATGTTTGAAAGAGAAATTATTCCCTTTAAGGTTCCAACATTTTATGTGCAAATTATTCAGTTATACGGTAAGATTGTTGAAGACCTGTGCCGCAATATCATCAGAAATAAGTTCATTCACTTTCAAGAGGTCCTGTAGCAGTGAATGCCACATCCAATATGTATATAGTCAACCTTATTTTCAAGGGCCAATCTACTTTTCTTTGCAAAACAATACTTTTGGAAAAAGACTAAAAGTGTCAATCATGTGCTTTCCTTTACTTGAGCGTTTTTTGCTAACAGGTAGCTTTCTTTCACTGTTTTCGTGTTTTTTTACGATATTTGACGCCCGTTTTGACGACTAAGGCACCATAGACGTTGGACGCTTATGATATTAGAGATAAAATGATAAATACGGAAAGAATATTTTTTTTAAGGAATGAAACGTTCCAGGCCTAAGTTTAGGGTACCTCCCCGGTATATGTAATTTATGATGACTGAGGAAAACCTATAAAAATCCTCAGTCAGGGAGGACAGTCCTGGCGGGATTCGAACCAAAGATCTCCCGCTCAAGAGTCCGCGCCTTAATGACCTCGGCCACCCGTGGCGGTAAGAGATATGCTTTAACAACAAGTGCAACATTGTTTGATTTTCAGAAGAAAACATGGCAGCTTACGAATAAAAGTAATTATTGCGATCTATGATTCTAGCAGCCTCTAATTGGCTGTGCATGTCTGCTTGCAATAAACATTTCGCATAAAAGCTTCAACCGAGAAGCTTTATTTTATAAAATTCAAATCTTCCCTATGGTATGACACCACAAATAGAATACACAATACTTTATTTTGTATAACGTTATAACTTCGGTAGAACGCATGGAAAATTTGTATACATTACGAAGTAACTTTTAGAGCATTGCCATAATTTGCGGCGAGCTGCAGGATAATTTCGTAAACAGTGAGGTGGATGCCATCAAACTTTTCAAACACCAAACTGTTAAAGAAAATGTTGGGGCAGAATAATTCAGAGAGAAGGAAAAAGCGATGAATTAAAAAAAATATATATACATAACCTTCAAAAACGTTAGTTCCGAAGGCATGGAGTGATGTCCACGTCGTAGCAGTAACTCTCTGGATGCGCCGCGTATGTTACATGCTCTCTCTTTCTGCCCCAGCATTTCTATTCAAAATTGCAGCATCCATAGATCTACCGCCCACCGCAAAGCATGTGCCCTGGTCAGGTTTTTATACACAAGCTAAAGTCAGTTGAAGAGCAACGGAAATTTTACTGGATAAAGTGTAAGAACCGGACCTATGGACAAGGACGGTGTAAATTATTTACGGAAGGTCGATCCAATGTGCACGACGATATCCATAGTAACCGACCGTCCCATGTCCGGCCGGAAAAAGCGAGAAATGTGGGGAAAGCAGGATTGACAAGGTAATTTACTTGTTTTATATATATATATATAAAGTACGCGCAATTTAGAAGTGATTTACGTGGCGTTAAAAATAGTTTTTACCCCTCCGTAAAAATGATTTTTCTCATACATTAATAATAGGATATATTATTCAATTATTCTTCATTTTGAATTTTAATTTACATTTTTAAAAAATTCATCTACTGTATTTTTAAAAAGTAAGAAAAATGATGATGCTAGTATCTCTTAGTACCAGCAGTACTTAATATAAAAGTATTTTTATTTTTGGATTTGATTTCAAAATTTTAGTAAGAGTTTAAATTTCTCGAGTATATTTTCCTAGGTATATAAGTGCAAAAGAAACAAGTTTCACTGTAACATCAGAACTATAAGAGTGCTAATTGAACAGGTTTACTTTATAATGTAGCTGATTTTATTTCCAACACCGATAGTATCACTTGTTAACACTTTGTCACTGTTTTAATATTTACGGGATAAAATGTTATGCACTTGAATGCTTATAGCAGTCAACTCTCCTCTCCTTTAATCACACTGTTGTTCATTATTGTTATGGTCTTGTAGCTTAAGTGTGTAATATATTTTAAGCAGTTTCTTGCAACGTTCGAATATGAGTCTATTTCTTGTGATATTATGGACAAATTGGAAATGCGGGGGTGTGAAGTAATTTCAATGCAACTTCTGAAAACTTCTTATGTTGCCAATCAGCGAAGTATCCGAGTGTTCTTGGTGATCTAACCCCCTTCTTCGTAAGCTCTTTAAACTTTCTCTCGAAACTGTTAATAACTGGTTATGCCCGGGGGCCACAGTTTTCTAAAATGAATTCCTGTACTTGTTCATGGTGTTTCTCGTTCAGTTTCCGTGCCTGGTATATAGGATGGCAGCAATACTATATACCGAGGATGACAAAAAATGTATACACACTTTCACAGTAGATATCTATTGAATATATTTCAAAGTTGAACCGAAAAACAACAGTAATGTGTAGTATGATGTTCTGTAAATAAATGTGACTTACATACATTATAATAGCGTTGCTATGTGACAGGTAAATCAACAATGAACAAATGCAGCCAAGATTATCCTTTGAACACAAGAACGCAATTTTGAAGTGGTACTGGAAAACCGAGAATGTTGTTGAAGTTCAAAGGCAAATAAGACGTGTGTACAGAACAGAACCGCCAACGCGAGTAACAATTCCATCTTACCCGTCATACACTATATGGAAATGGGGAATTTTCTTACAACAGGATGGTGCATCACCACATTACCACCAAGATGTAAGTACATGCCTTGATGACAATCTCCCAAGGCGTTGGATAGGACGAAGAGGTCCGATTGAGTTTCCACCGCGTTCTCCGGATCTAACTCCGTTGGACTTCTGTCTATGGGGAACTCTTAAGGGTGTTGTATACCGTAGAAAACCAGCTACACTGACAGCACTTCGGGAAGAGATTGAAACGGCATGTGCTGCAATCGCTGAGGACACTTTCGCAAACGTTTCTCAATCAGTAGTTCAACGTACTCAGAAGTGTATCGACGCCGATGGTGGGCATTTGAGCGACTGTTGTCACTGTAAAAGTGTAAGATGATTTGTGCTCATCATTTTCTGTTTGTGTGAATTCAGTTTTGTTATGTTAACACAGTTTTTTCTTTGCTTGAAGTGTGTATACATTTTTAGCACCCTCTGTATGTTTAGAGACTGATTTTCCCTTTTTTTTCTTCTTCTTTATTTTTTTTGCGTGTGGGAAGAAGTCCTTATCATCACCAGGTAGACGAAGATCCACTCACAGTTCAACGGCATTTTCAACGGTTGTTTCTGGTTTTTTAGGCATTCATTTACCAGTTGATTTACTGGATTGAGTAATACAATTATATCAGCAATTTCTTTGAGAAAAGCATTAACTATCATAGAGAAGCGACTTGATTGAAGAAGATAGTTTCTCTGCTTCGTTATTAGCAGCAACTTTCATAATTGCACTTTCATTGTCTAGTGAAGAATAAAGAGGCATCTCTCCAGCGAGTGTCTGCAGGGAGACATTGTTTAAAACCACTGTTTTTAGAGAAATATAGAATATTCCTAGTATGGGCATACGCGCAGAATGCCAAAGGCAATGAGCGGCTGTTACCATTTCTGTTACCATTACTAATTTGTCCGAAACGCACAGTAAATGTTCACATTATTTAGCTAATTTTCTTGAATCACTAACCATACCACATAAATCTCTACATATTTCTGGTGACCCTGAAAGCTTCAATAAAACACTTTCAACTTTACACTAGTTCCACATGAATTTTGAACAAGTGTTACGACATTTTTTGTGTTTGTCGATTCGTTTTTCCAACCATTTATGAGCAAAACGGAGCCTGCACTGGATTTTCTCTTTGCATTAGTAACGGCACAATATACTTCATTCAGAAAGTTAACATAAAGTGTTTTTCTAGTTATTAGTTGATAGGTAAGTCGCCACATTTTTGACAGAAGTGTTTAAAGTACACTGGTTCTTTGGATATTGCAGTCATAGAAAACCGAGGCGAGAGCAAGATCTACTAGGGTAGGTCCATAGGTTCATGCTCTAACAATGTTCTAGGTTTGATAAAGACAAAAACTTTATTTCACTTTTATAGTTGTATATATAGTTACCATTTATTGCAATACACTTCTCACATTTTTGAATTAACATTTCAATCCCCCACCAAAATAATCAGAAGTCTTGTGCGGAAAATTGGCATAAACAACATCCATCACTTCTTCGTCACACTTAATTTCCTTCCTCGAAGGTCCTTCTTGAGTTTTCAGAAGAGGAAATAGTCACTGGGGATAGGTCTGGGCTGTAGGGTGGATGGTCGATTTCCTTGAGGCCACATTTCTTCACAGGTTCCTTTGTAACAAGAGCTGTTTGCTCAGGTGCGTTGTTGTGAAGAAGGCGCATACACCACCCAGCTTTCCTCGCCTTTTTTCTTTGATGGAAGCACGTAGTCTGTGCAGTAGGCCAGCATAGTACTCCCCATTTACTGTGGTGTTCCTCTCCTTGAAGTAAATGAAGAGTATTCCTTCATAGTCCCAAAAGATTGTAGCCATGATCTTCTTGGTTGACTGAGTGACCGTGGCTTTTAGAGGCGGTGCATCGCCAGATTTGCTCATCCCATTGATTCTATTATGGACAAGAGATCATAGCACAGGACCATAGTTTCATCTTCTGTAACAATGGTTTGAAGAACTTCTCTCTCATTGCCACGGCAGAGCTCCAAAAATGCCTGACAACTGATGATTCGTTGCTGCTTTTGGAACTGAGGAAAGAAATCTATGCACCCACCTTGCACTAACCTTATTCATGTTTAAATGTGCATGAATAATTAGAAGGACCGTTGTTTTAGAAAAGGTCAACCTTGCTGCTATTTCTATAACTGTGAGCCGCCGGTATTTCATAATTTCTCTTTCCACAAGAGCGATGTTTTCAGCAGTGAGCAAATCCAAGGGCCGACCTGCACGCTCTTCGTTTTCAATGCTTTCTTGACCCATTCGAAAGAGTTTGGCCCATTCTTTTACGGTTGAATATGAGGGAGGTGTTTCCCCATATACACCGTCCAATCGCTGTTTAATTTCATTTCAGCTGTGAAGAACTTAATAAGAGCTTGATATTCCTTTTTGAACATGTCACGATCTTTTACACATGGCCTTCTTTATGCAACTATATCTGAACAACTGAACACTGCGGTGCGGAAGTTACAGCTGCAATTACTTACTTTACATATAAGGTATGACACCAGATAAGACTTTTGTGAAGGCGATAATCCTTACCGGCGAGGCCAGAAACTTATAAACCTATCCTCGTATATTGGTTTTGTGAAAACACTAATTCTGTCACACAAATGTTAACTTCTTTTAGCCATGGAAGGTTTAGAATTTAATGTGTTGAGACATTAAAGGTTATTAATGTCTTTGTGAGATAAGGAGGGAGACTCACTGACAAAAGTACGGACATGGTTGAAAAGAAACCGAGACTTGAGCTTGCAAGTGGAGTTAGAGGATCATCTACTTCTATGGGTATTTCCGATGTGGGGTGGAATTGGAAATCTCCTGTGACAGCTGTAACAGCCGTTTACGAGATTCGGCAGAAGTACAGACTTTTCTGTGAGCTTTCAGGCGTTCCCTTGCTATATTTTTTTTACAGTTACTCCATATTCACAACACTTGGCTCAATTCTTATGTTCAAATTTTAGTGTAATAAATCCGAGTTCATCGTACACGCCATGAAGAAGTCAACCGCCGCAATTCTTAGTGCCTACTGTCGGGATGGGCTGCTCTCAGAGGAAAGGAAACGGATGTTAGCACAAATCCTTAAACTTACAACTGGAGCCAAGACTACGAGTTGAAACAACAATACACTGAGAGAACATGTGGAGTTATTGTTGGTCTGGTTTTGTGGGCGACAGGCAGCAAACTTTGAGATGGGACAATGAGAGCTGACCAGAGTCTTCTCCCGCGCCGATCATGTCGAAACGTTTGTTCTACAGCCGAAATGTTTGTTCTTTTGTAAATGAAACAAAATTGACATGTGGATGTGAAACAGAGCATTGTGATTCCCTATCGTCCCAGATACCGGCACAATAATACGCAGTCTGCACATTTGTTATCACTTTTTTGTTGCTTAATGTCCACAAAGTATTTAAGTATATCTGCGCTGACTGCACCTGCGTTACCTTTCTGACTGTGTGATGCACTGAAGCCGTCAACCTGCCCGGCGTATGGATATCAAAATATGATGACAGCTGGGTTCTGATCTTTTTTGACGATCCCCATCCGCAGCCATCGATTATCTTACGAAAAAGAATCATTTTCCTGTGTGAATGCGAAGATGGGATTAATATGTGGAGTATGATGCCAAGCATCCAAACCTCGGTACCTACATCTATTATTATTATTATTATTATTATTATTATTATTATTATTATTATTATTATTATTATTATTATTATTATTATTATTATTATTATCATCATCATCATCATCATCATCCTTATTATTATTAAATTATGTGAAAAATTGTGTTTTACAGCCTTTTGGTTTACATATAAATCAAATATATACATTTAAATATAGTCATCGCAAAATTCAGGGTTTATGTTATTTATTTTATACTTTTAAGTACTTTAAGCGTAATTTACAACCCTGGTGGCAGGTAATAGCAAATAGAATCGAAAGTTGTTACAAGAAGGGTGCCAAGCAAGCGAAATGTGAACACGAAACAATGGCGTCAGCGGTGAATTTCTACCAACGGTACCTCAATAAAAGTGACCAGTTCTCCAACCGTACTGCCACCCAGGACGACACATGGATGTCTCGTATCACGCTAAAGAACGAACAAAAGTCAATGTACTCGCGACGTAGACCGCCCTGGGGACTGCCTGCCCTCTTGAACCGAAGGTGTACTTCTCGAGTTCCTATCTAGAAGCATACCATCAGTTTTTCGACCGGTACTGCGATATCTTGCAGTAGCTTCCTGGAATGATACAAAACATGCGATAAGGAGGGCAGATGATAACGTATAGCCCCCATACAGTCCTCATCTAGCACCCAGTGCCTTTCACCTCCATCTTCACCTGAAGCAGGAGGACTTTTTGACAATAACAACAGCGGTTCAGGAGATGGCGACTGCTGGTCTGGGACCAGCCTTTGGGGGCAGGATAATGACATCGAATACAGTGCCATGTTAGGACACAGGGACGTATATGTCAAAAATTAGGTTAACTAGCCCTAATAATCGCAGTTTTCTTCTGATGCATTTACGATCAATCGGAATTTACTTTCCAGACTTGAGGAACAGAGATAAAGAACCAATAAGCTAATTAAAGGTACCAGATAGAAAATTAAAAAAATTGGGGAAAAAGAAAAGATGAAATAAAAAAGTGAAACAATAGTACTAAAGTGCAAACAGATTTGAATTATAGCACGATAGAAAAACTGCATAAAATAGACAATATTCAGTTTAAATTCAAGTTTGCTGATCATATGGTCTAGTTTCTATACCGTCAGCAGTAAAGATTTCCAGAACTAGTGTGGTCAGTTTCATGGATTTGTTGGCTAGGGAATCGGTCCGAAGCGGAAGTGCACGGATTCCAATCCTACTTGCATCATTTTGCTCGAATGGGCATTTTTTGGAACTGATTTATCATCACGTTAGATAACTTCATGCACCGATAGCATGTAAGCACATCTGCCCTATTCATTCATTGCATTCGCCATCTCAGAAGTTTCTAGTATAAAAACTACCTAGTACCTTCTCATGCAGGGCTCTTCGGAAATGTTTCAGGTTTCAGAGCATGTTTCCTCATCTAATACTATAAGTTTAGAAAATTGAGTACCCCCAAAACGCTCGCTCTCTTCGGTAAATTAGTTAGAGTATAGAGAAGGTATCCTCCTTAACTATTCTTGCCTTTGGTGAATATTTTATTAAACTTGGGTTCATTACACAGATACATTGCTTTTCCACCACATAAATTACAAACTTCAACCATCTGCTCGTGTTTAATCCTTTAAAACGCGAGCGCACTAAAACAAGGTTTGTGATTTTTATCTTGAGGGGCTTGCGTGCTGGCAAATTCACTCAATTAATCATGCCTGATTTTGCTAAAGGTTACCGCAAGTCCGAGAAGAGTCATAGAGACTAAACAAAAACTCGCTCAATGATCAATGTACCATTTTAGGGACAGGTAGATCAGTGCACAGACACCAAATAAACAACAGGCATTATCTAAATGATGGCCGGCGGTTGTATAGCTGGAATTGTCAAAAGTCGGTTTTAAACGATATTTGGCAGAGGGGTATTGAAAACAGGTATAGCGAAAAAGGTCAAAAGACGTCTGTTTGACATTAAAGGCGCGGTGCATGCAGATGTCATCTCTGTACCAGCAGAACGAAATTAAAAATAGATGGGGTAAGAGACATATATCATGGAGCTAGGCATAAAGCAGAGGTCAGGAATAGCATGGCTTAGACTGGGAGGCTGAAAGGTACGTAAGGTTGTTGACAAGGATGGCAGAAGGATTTGCCCATTATGCTCGGAACCAGAAAACGTGTACACATTTTGGCTAAATATACACAGACAGAAGATGCTAGGATAAAATTTCTCTTGGATTCATTTTTCACTTCCAGTATGAGTCCGGTATGTTGAGGCTCAATTATAAATAGACAAAAACTGACTAAACCTAGGCATTTTTAAAATGAAATATGTAGTTTTAGAGACAAGAACTTTCTATACACGTTGTACGTAAATAATAGGTAATTTATATGAATATCAGAATTATTGTATGCATTTCCGTTTCATGTTTGTATGTGAGTTCGTTCCTGTTAATGTTGTTTTCTTTTGATGGAATTAATTTCAGAAATGAAATACTTTACAAGAGAATGAACGGCCTTGTGGCTCATGCGATTGTGATGTGCAATATATGAACACCTAGTTTTATTGGAATAATAAATAATACTACTACCACCACCACTACCACTACCAGTCAATGCAATTTATCCTGGTGTTAATCATAGCACAGCTTCCAATGAATGAACAGTGCTTAACGCCCGTTTTTGCTACAGAGGCACCACAGGCGTAGACACTGGAAGGTGCCTACTAGAGCAAAGAAAATGGAGGATATTAAAGTGTCTAACATTCCTAATAATGAATATATCTCATACTTTTGGTGAGAAATATTAACTTGACCTAAATGGACCAAACCAAAAACACATAAATAATGTAATGACCTATAAGTAAACATTTTGTAATTTGTTCCTAATGTAACAATTATTTTCTCCTTAAAAATATTGCAGCCTATTGATCGCAGAACCTGCTAAAAACTTAGGAATACTGTCTAATCTTTAAGCAGTCACTGTTAATTATTAAATTTTTCTTTAAAAACTGTAAACAATTGATTGGAAAAAACTTGCTCGAAGCAAAGGAAGAGTGTTATAACCTGCAAGCAACCACTGATATGTGCTTTAGGTGTAAATATATTTTTTCATCTTAAATATATATATAAAGATTGCAAAAGAATCTAAGCCCAAGCCAGAAACATCATTTTACACAGCTTAAAAATAGAAGTTTGTGTCATGTATTAACAATTTACTTGTGAGGAGTTACTTGCCACTTAGTTAAATGTTTACCTTTTTCCTTATTCTGTTTATAACATCATGACTTGATTGTATATCAGGACATAATATTCAGATTATTTTTTTCCCCTCTTTTACGTTCATCAATACAATTTAAATTCTACAGATTTTTAAATTTACAGTACTGATACTATAACTAAACAAAACTAAAACCTCCAAAAATCTCAACCACTACTATTTTAACTATAACCTATAATTTCTACTGTTACCCAGTAAAACTTTACACTTCATTTATATTTCAAACAACGTGCTTTTTAGGTCTTCATTTTTACATTTAATCACATTGGTCTGGGCCACATAGTAGAGGCCCCTTTGTAGTTTGTATTTACATTTTTCTTAGCATTTCAATATTGTGTGATTAATCTAAGAATTCATTTCTAGATAACATTTTTTTATGTATTAGTGAATTTTTGTTATTTGAAAATAGGTATGGATTATAGAAGGAATTGAACCAAAGCCTTCTGAATAAATCAGGAGAATAAAAACTACATTTACTATTAATTAATGTTATACAGTTTACTATCTACAATCTTCATATCTGCTAACGCTCGGTACCGGAATTTCTGCATAAGGACCTGCATATCAATGAGGTTGCTACCGATACTGGACCATGGTATGTTGACTGTGTAGTTTCCTTCTCTTCTCTTTTTCCTTCATCTTCTTCTACTTTTCAACTTTTTTCTCTACCTTCATCATGGATTTGAACTGGTGCGTTTTACGTCTGTGCTTCTTTCTTCCTCTTTTACTTTTCCATATATTTCTTACATTTTCCTCTTTTTGTTCTAGGTCTACTTCTCACTCTCTCAGCTGTTTCCTTTCCACCTGAGGACTATCATTATTCTCTTGTTCTGTTATTTCTGCTCCCTTTTTCTGATTCAAATTATATGTTATCTTCTCCTTCATCTTCTTGTTCTGAAACTGACTCTTTTTGTATATTCTTTCTTGCCTTTCTCTGATTCTCTGGGATCTTCTACGGGAATATAAGATTTTGACAGCTCTTTTTCCTTAATCTTCTTCTACTTTTCAACTTTATATGTACCTTTATCTAGATTTAGATCGGTTGTTGGTGTTTTTACTTCTGTGCTTCTTCTTTCTTCCTCTTCTACTTTTTCATATATTCCTTATATTTTCCTCCTTCTCTTGTTCTCGGTCTACTTTTTTCAGCTGCTTCCATTTCTCCCGAAGACTTCCGTTATTCTCTTCTTCTGTTATTTCTGCTTCAATTTGGGTGTTGTCTTCTTCATCTTCTTGTATATTCTTTCGTGTCTTTCTCCGATTCTCTGGGATCTTCTAGGGAAATATACAATTTCTGGCAGTTAGATTTTCTCTCTTACTTGATTTTTGCTGTTTATATGCTCTTTTGCCATTTTACATGATATTTTATTTGTTAAATCATTCAATACCCTAAAATCATCTTCATCTCTTATGATGTTTCAAATGCATTTCCCTGCAAGTAGCCATCTTTCCTCAGCTACAATTTAATGATATGCAGGTCATTCGATTAAAATATGTCCCGGTGTATCAATCAGGTTACAAACAATCATTATAATGTTTTATTCTTCCTAAAATGGGCCTAATGTGGCTTAAGGGTGTATGCAAGCAGCGATTCAATTATAGAATAGCAATGACCATCTTATCGTTTGCTTTCAGGGAAGCATATAAAACTCCAACAAAGACACACTTTATAATGACATGGAGTTACTATTCTTAAGGATTAGCCAGAAGCTCGAATACAGTTAAATTAAGCTTCATTATCAAATTAATTCACACTAGCTCTCGAACGCGCCTAATATTAAAAAGGGCAATGTTGTTCTTACTGGTTAAAACGGGTGTTATAATGCTGTAAACAGTTCTGTTGGAGAAGCTGTTAAGTTTTCGTTAATCCCAGGATTTTGAGTTCACCTTCGTCACCTCGTTGTCACTAATAGGCTTACAGCTGGAACTTTACACAAATGGTGACTAAAACAAAAGTGAAATGAACGCACTCGACTTGGGGCTTCCCGGACCATATCAACAGCTCGTCAAGCGGTTCTTTCTATTCGCTTTCAAACTAGCACATCTCACAGCTTCTATTTATTGATTAGGTTCATTTATGGACGCTCTTTAACATCTCAGGTCATCAGCGTTCCATTCAATTCAGAGTGTAAAACGACCGATAAATTTTGCTCAGAGGTCTCTTCTTTCAGACTTGAGATTATTTTACGTGCTGTGAAACTATGACATGGGATCCACGGCTTTACTTCGCTTCTGAAGGAAGTCATACTTAGAATTTTACACCCTAAAACATTCATCTACCCTACATGGAGTTGAGTTGCACCCGCTATCTTGGGTCTATGGTTACCACTACCGACAGCTTAGAGTTATAGACTGCTTTTTCGTCAAGTGTACTTACTGGATAACATACATCTTTAGATCTCTTTTTTTCCCTAAAACACATAAGAATTCAAAACAGCATAATTAACAAACTTTGAAATAAGATGAGCTTAAATTCTTATCAGTCTTTCCATAAAATGTCGGTCTTGGCGGTTTGGTTGTAATAATACTTGGCTGGTATACACAAGATTTCGGGTACAATCCTAAGAAGCAAAGTCGTGAGCCCCATGCCATATATTTGCGGCATGTAAAAGAACCTCAAGCCTGAAAGAAGAGGCCTCTGAGCAAAATTTACCGGAGTTCCACGCCATGAATTGACTGGGACGCTGATGACCTGAGATGTTAAACAGAGTCCGTAAATAAACCAAATCAACACGAAATTTCCATAAAATTCCGAGCAAGAGAGATGACTCGTTTAGAAAAAGTGACAATCGTTCAGACAGTCAAAACAACAGACAACTGGGATGTGAAACACTGCAAGGGCAGACTGCCCAGAAGATACCTCCTATCTAAAAATGTAATAAAGCTCTAAATGTTTAGTTTCACTCATTACAATGCTCAGTGTGAACATGGGGATGAACTTGCCGGAGTCGTTCAAATCATGCTCCAGCAGATGTGATATGAGCCGGAAGTTCGATCACTGTTGTGGGCAATGGTATAATCTACTTACTTATCTGTAGTTAACAAGCACAAGAAATAAAAACCGCACTAGCACAGTGCTGGCGATCACTGTAATCAATGCAGAAGCTCATTGAGGTAACCTCGGACAGACTGTTTCTTGTTCAAACTGTACATGAAGCCTTCCTCGAAAAAAAATTAACAAAACGCAGGACGATATGTGTAGATTTTGTAAAACACAGGATACCCCGAAGCAGGTATTATTTGAATGTATACGCTATTTAGAACACGTGAGAGAAGAAAGAGAAATTGTAAGTGGCCATATGCTTAGAAATAAGAGCCTGTTTTGAGCAGGCTGCATTCAAAATAAGTAATCTAGCACGGGAATCGGTGATACCACAAGAGCACATAAAAAGAAGTAATAAAGAGCCAGAGCAAGAAGTAAGAAGATCAGAACGGATACATATACAAAGACAATCCCAAAACGCAAATAATTTAACAAGAATAGAAAATATACAAGACGACTTTAATTAAATCAACAGAAAGAGAATGATAGAGGAGAAGATGAGGGCAAGGAAGAAGGGAGTGATCAAGGAGAAGAACATACCGGAATAAGTATAAAATAGAGGGGAATAATTTTGATTTACAACCTGAAGTAGAGAATGTGGAGAAAGGTGAAGGCTTTTACCTATAAGGATTATGGGACCGGAAGTAGAAAGATTACAGAAAAAGATTAAAGGATATTGAAGATCCACGGGAATGAGTGGCGGGAGGAGATGGAGGATGAAGAAGTGGTGTCCGGAGATGAGGAGCAGAGCGCGAGAAATGGTGTAACCTGGGTCCAGGAGAATCAAGAGAGATGGAAGAAGAGACGGTTGGAAAGAAAAGGTGGAAAGTGACACGATGAAGGCGAGGTGATAGTGTTTGATGAGTTAAATTGTTAGGATAAATAAATGAAACGAGTAGGAAAGATTAATAGTGAAAAATGAACAGTTGTTAGGGAGAAGGTGATTAATATGATTGAGATGAATTAAAGGGACTTGAAAGAATAATAAGTGTAACGTTTATAAATGTTGAGTGTAAATTTAAGAGAAATCCCTGTAAAGTGCTGGTAACCAGTAGCCAGTAGTATAGTAATGTAATAAATTAGGCTGAAATAGCCGGCTACCAGCCATAATTGTTACTGGCTCCCAGTAATGTTGTTAATTTGGTAGATTTTGGAATATTAAATTGGGAAATAGTTTAATAAATTTATATTTGGGTTTAATTTAATTAATTTTGAGTTTTTTACTATATTATTTTAGTCTAGTTATTAGCAAAATATGTAAAATAATAAAATAAGAAGTTATTGTATTGTATAGTTTGTACTAATAAATGGAAATTTTGATATACACGCCCTGGTTTAGGAAATGAGGTATCAGGGTGGCGTACATATTTTTATTTATTTATTTATTTATGTAGATGAAGTCTGTGCTGGTTTATCAGCCAAGAAGAAGAATACATAAACATTTTCTTGAGTAACGGCATAAAACTTCCGGAAAATATATATTTGTGTTCTAGGTAGCTCGCTGTTTTTACCCAAATTTCACATTGTATAGTTCATCTTATGAAAATGCTATAGGTTGTTTCTACTCTGAAAATGAATTTCCTTCCAAAAGCTTCGTGTTCCACTAATTGGCGTTGATTTCTGTCACGGAAATGAAAGGGGTCTTCTTTGTCATTTGCCTTTAAGAACCATAGCAGATGCAAGCGATATGGCTTCCTTGCAAATTCCTCCTGAGAACCATCAGACAATTTTCTTTTGAACGGAAAGTTTCTTATTGGCTATAAATGATGACTTTCAAGAAACGTTTCATTGCTTCAGAAGGCCGAATTTATAAGAAAATAAAGAACAAAGAACATCTCATTCCCTTACCTTGAATCTATTCCTACATCAAGGTGCTTCCTCCTGGATGACAGCAAAGCAATATGTTTACTGAGAGAAAATGTTTTGAGATTGACTTCAGATACATAAAGATCGGTATTGCGACAATGTATACCCAGAAAACACCTCACGGCCTACTTCCACTAAAATATGAATATAATATAACATGTAATTTGAAAACCTAATTATACTTTGTGCATTGTAATTAGTAATGTAAATATTGTGTACACATGTATCATAAGGTTTAAATTCAATATGTGAATTGAATGCCGACAAAAGAGAAAGTTTTCTGGTGTAGCTGCATACGGGAGCCCGAGCGCCAAGGAAGCCATAAACCGCTATTCAAAGGAAGAATAAATTCAAAGGAACCAGTGTTATGCTACTTGTTAAAAGACCTAAAAGCAAGTGTTGATAAAGCCAAGGCACTTTAAAAAGGGGAATGAACATGCAAGCTGTTTGTACAGTTAACTTTAAACCAACCAATGTGAATAAATGTTTTAAAATTTCAAATAGTAGCGGGTAGCATGCGTTAGCTGGTGAGTTTGAACCAGTCAATAGTATATGTACATTATGAATTTTTAAAGCAAGGCACGGTACTTGCGCCTATTTGTATGGTCCTCGTAGCTTATGAAACCAACGATTAGCTAATTCCAATCGAATATAGGTATATAAGATGGCGTTTGCTGCGCTGGGGCAATCAGTTCACATATGCAGTTCAGTTAGGTAGCTCCGTTCCGATACAGCACTCAATTGTAAGATCTCTACGCCGTGACATTAATCTGGGCAACTTAGTTCATATATTAGATATTTCGACGATCAGATCAAATCACATAAGTTCAGCCCATGAAACAGTTCAGATAGTCAGATAATCAGATTCAGTTCATATCCTTGGAAGTCGCGGCAGCTAAATTTATATTCGACGGAGCTAAGTTCTCCCGTACGTAGAACACCAGAGGACGCGCAAGGTCTTACGAATAATAAACTACCATGCATAATCAGATCTACTAATCGCGTGATTATTAACACAGTTGATATCCTCTCCCAGTCCTGTTAAGCAAGAGTCAGAAAATATCACAGCATAGCCCTTTGTTGTCATGAAGCGTGGGCACCAACACAAAAGCGATCAATAGTCAATTAGGATACGTCGCTACAAAATATGGCGACCAACCTGGCTGCTAAACACCAAATCGCTTCAAATGATTAATGGAAATCGTTAACATTTTTCAGTAATAGTGTAATTATATTTAGCTAATAAAATAACCCCCAAATTTCTTTGGTTAAATATGCATCAGTATTTAGCACATTTTGGCGAACTTTTAATGCTTGTGTTCTGTTTGAAGGCGGTCTGAAAAGTTCTCGGCCTAACAATCAACAAACGAGTTTTTTAATTTGAGTATTTAGTTTTATTAGTCAACTTAATCTCCCTCTCTGCAGTGGATTTCCTGAAGTCTGCAAATTGCTCCTGTACAGCTGCAATCGCCTCTTGATTTAATGTAACCACTGGCCAACAAGAAAAAGCGAGCTTTGGAAAGAGATGAAAGTTGGAAGGAGCCAAATCTGTGGAGTGGGGTGACGCTGGAACAATTCATACTTCAAATATATCAGTTTTCCTCCCAGTAAAACCACCTTTAGGAACAAGTACATTATCTTTTTAAAAAATGTTAGTTCCTACAAACTGGGTATTTGCTTATGAATGTTTTCATTTAGTTGTTTTTCGGTTATCATATTATCCTTCTGAAGAAAATTGGTAACCTTCCTTTATTATCCCAAAAGACTCATGGCGTAACCTTTCCTGTAAATGAACACGATTTTGTCTTTTTTGGCGTTGAAAAACCGGCCTTGGTCCACGTTTTGACTGCTATATGTATAATGTGTATCAAAGTCTCAACCACAGTTATAAGTCGAGCATAAGGTTAAGTCCTGTTGCTGTTAAACATTACAAACAATTTTGCCATTGATTAATCTGCTGCAGGCATATGCAGAACTTTTTCATCTGCAAATTTTCATAGAAAATACATCCTTATAACCTTTGAAATGCTTACAGCCTCAACAATTACACTATTTTAACTTGTTGGTCATATAAAAGCATATCTGTTGATGGTTTTACATATTCAACTTCAAAGCTCGTCATTTGAATTCAACAGTCGATGTTTACTCCTTAGAAAATGAGGAAGAAGATATTCCATAAACATTTTTAAATTCTGTACTAATTTCTTTTGGCATTATACCATCTTTTATAAAGAAATGATCGCTGCACTATATTCAAGGTTTGCGCTGTTTTGCCTTTGTTTATGATAAAAGTACTTTGCTATTCACTAACAGGGGAAGCAAAGTAGGAAAGACTCCTAGAGAATCTCCTACGCTAGTTTTGGCGAAAACATTCTAGAGTGAAGTTTTCAAAAATGCAAAGGATTTACCATCGATATCTTTGGGTTATGTTACTCAAGCGTGCTAAAGAAAACAAAGCAACATTCTCATTGACCCCAACACTAGATTTGTATAAATAATGTAAATATTCAGAGACGCAGGTGAATCATAAAGAAAGTAACTTTACAGTTGTTTAGTGGTCCAGTGTGACCAACTTTCCATTTGGAAGCAAATCCCAATGTACACAGAAAGGGTCTGCAGTCCTACTTTGTGGCATAAATAATTCATAGCGTTCGCCACGGACAAGAAATTCAAAGTCTAATGTTTCGAGCGGAACATAAGGCAACACGGTTTCGCTTTTTTTTTTTTTTTTTTTTTTTTTTTTTCTGGACTACGTTTCGTCTCTGAATGTTTTAACACTTTCAAATAACACTTTTCTTAATACCAAGAGTGCTAAAAATATATATACACACTTTCACACTACATATCTATTTAATATATATCAAATTTTCACCGAAAACAACAGTAATGTGTAGTATGATGTTCTGTAAACAGATTGACTCACATACATTATGCTAGCGTTGCTACAACATAACGGAACCAAGATTATCGTTTGGACAGCGGAAAGCAATTTTGAAGTAGTATTGGAAAACCGAGAATGTTGTTGAAATTCAAAGGCAATGGAGACGTGTGTACAGAACAGAACCGTCAACGCGAGTAACAATTGCACGCATTCGAGACAAATTTGAGACTCAAGGTACCGTGTGCGATGTTCACAAGGGCAGATCTGGGAGCCCTCGCACAGCGACAAGCCCCGCGTCCTCGGCACTGGCTAAGTGCCATTTGAGTTTTCACCGCGTTCTTCGGATCTAATTCCATTGCATTTTTATCTATGGGAACTTTTAAGGATGTTGTATACCGTAGAAAACCAGTTACACTGGCAGCACTTCGGGAAGAAATTAAAACGGCAAGTGCTGCAATCGCTGAGGACACTTTCGCAAACGTTGCTCAAACGTTGCTCAATCAGTAGTTCAACGTACTCAGAAGTGTATCGACGCCGATGGTGGTCATTTTGAGCATCTGTTGTAACTGTAAAAGTGTAAGATGATTAGAGCTCATCATTTTCTGTTTGTGTGAATCATTTTTGTTATGTTAACACAGTGTTTTCTTTACTTTAAGTGTATATACATTTTTGGCACCTTCTGTATATATACACATATACAAATGTAATGACCGACAAGAGTAGCCAAAATCGTTAAAAGCACGGTCTCGACGGCCGGTCTGGGATTCGATTGTCAAGAACTGTCCTATGACTGTTTTCCCAGGTTTTTCTCAGTCTTCATAAATGGCAAGTGTCGGGAAGGTGCCCTATATAGTCCTTGAACAGTTCCTTCCTTTAAAAAGAATTTGTTTCCTATTCATAATTTTATCTCGTATAAAAACTATTATAATACTCGTATTTAAACATTAAAATTATGTTACTATATCTAACAAATAATATAATGTAAAGGATAAGAATTAATAAAAAATTTAATCTGAGTAATTTATATATGATTTTTAGAACTTTTAAAATACTTCCAATAGTCAGCATAAATGTATAATGAACTTTTTGATGTTTAAATATTTTTACAAATATATTGAAAATGTCTTAATGAGATTTTGAAATTAACAATATATATATATAAATTATAAATATATAAATTAACAGTAATTATAATAGTAGAAAAGAATAAAACACTAACAAAAAGTCTCACTTGAGATCGCTATATTTCGAACTAGTAGAGTTCTTCTATGGCAAGAAGACAAGTAAGGTGATAAAAGTAAATATTGAGTATCGAAGGTAACGTTATGCATGGAAACAGATGAAAATAGAAATGAGAGTGTGGGGGGGGGGGGGAATTAATACGTAAGATTTAAACCAGGTACGCTCTTAATGTAAAAATATAGCTGCCATTTCTCTATCTCTGAGTAAACTTTCAGAGCATTGTGTAGATAAAGCATCAATAAGAGTTAGACTAAAAACATCATCAAAATCCTTACAGTGAGATAAGGCATGTTGGGCAACCGGCAAGGAAGACTTGGTTTTAATAGAACGTCTATGATTGTTCATGCGTAGCGAAACAACAGTAGAAGTTAAACCAATATAAAATGCTTTGCAAAGCTTACAAGATAACATATATACCACGTTCTTGGAAGAACAAGTAGCAAATATATGTGTGTGTGTGTGTAACATGGAAGTAAAAACACACAGTGTTCCACTAAAATTGAAAAAAAACTTCACATTTCGGAATCAACTTGCCTTAGGCAATTATATACGTTTCGTTTTTTGTTCTAATTCCTCCAATTCTTCAGAAATATTTTAAACAAGTGTGGCTATAATCTAGAAATTCTGTGCTAAATGTATTTTCAGCACTTCCTACTTTCCATGTTTGCTTTTTCGTGAGTTTAAACCTCTCGTGAATGTATGTTAGCTCTACTAAACCTCTGTCAATGTGAGACTTTTTTAATTTTTTAAATCTCGAGCACTGCTTGTTACTCGCCACTTCTCAAGGGATTTTCCCGATTTACGTTTTGCGAAACAAATGCCTGCTCCCGCTATTATTTCCAGTACGCGGGTACAAAGCGCCGCTAATGAGCGCTTGCTACATCCGTTTTCCCTAACTCGCATATGCAGAGATTTCCGTGGACTGCCGTCATACATTAATAATATCCCTGCCCCTGTAGCTACAAAGCTGCAAAGTGGCTGCACAGACAAAGCTTAAGAGGCGATTACTTTGTTATGTTGTAGCACCTCTGGTCTTAATGGACTTTTTTTCGGAGCAGGTGTTATAGCAGTTAGAACTAGGGGATGTTTCTTCTCCCCTGACCTCTCGTTTTCTTTTGTAACTTCTGAACAAAGGACATAATTCGGTGACATATGACACGGGTGTATGTATCAACATGTGAAAAGTTTGAGGATTTCATTGCAAGTGTCACAGTTGGTTGTCATTCGCAATAAGGCATACCTGAACATGCCGCTCTATGTTACGCAATACACGGGAAACGCCCTTGTTGTGGAACTCTTCCCCTCCAGTATGCTTCATATGAAGAAATCTGGAGTGGTACGGTCAGCGATCTTAGTGTTGAGTGTATTAGAAATGACATACTCTTCAAAGAAGAAAACGATTTTAGACATGTTGACATTGAAGGTTTGGCACGCGACATCTCCTGAAAACTGACAGTACAGAGTCCTTCAAATGATTCATAAACTCATGGAAAATGTTTATGTAAACTGCGGTGTTCATCCCTGTTGAGAAAAGGTGGGAGCAGAACACACCACAAACTAATTTTTTCGGCACTAAAACCGCCTAATGCAAGATTAAGAGTCTCACCAGTGCAAATACAATATTTTGATTACTGAAGGGCTCACTTTGCTGAAGCCGAGCCTTGTCGGAGAATCACGTGCCAGAAGATGCATTGACGAATTTGTAGAAACCTCCATGGGTGGCCGATGTCGTTAAGGCGCGTATCTGTGAGCGGGAGGTTTCGCCAGGATAGTCCTCCCTGCCTGAGTTTTTTTTTTTTTTTCCAGTTTTTCCTCAGTCCTCATAAATGGCAAATTCCGGGGAGGAGGCCCTGAACGCTTCCGTTCTTAAAAAAATTAATCTTTTTCCAATATCATTTCATCTCGTGTATTATCCCTGTCCACCGCCTATGGTGCTTCAGTAGTAAAAACGGGTGTTAAACACAATTTAAAAATTGTAGAATTGATGACATTGAGTCTCTGTGTTCATCGGGGGGAGGGGTTCTCTTCTTGTGTAACAATAATACAAAATACTTTCACAATTGCTCTCCACCCCCTTCACTGTGCTTGTGAAAATCTCGACCTTCTTCGATAGTTTATGTTAGCTATTATAGTTTTAGTCCTTTGTTAACATTACTTGTGGCAATTTCGGACTTGCATAAATCCAGTAAACATTGATACATTTTGCCCATGGTTTCTGAAGCTCAAACTGCGCAAAAAATTGTCTTTGGCACTCCTTTAGCAAATTTCCAGCTTCTGCAAACAAGCAGTAATGTACTATAATACTTTATTTTTCGTAATACAAAATCACACGAACTTTGATCCCGTACCAGCAGCACAGTCCGATGCATCACATATTACAGCAAATGTTTTGCACGTCACGCGGGCTAGATAATAGCGCTGCTGTACCCTTCCGTAACCATGCATCTCACACATCATATCGGTGTCAAGGTTCCCCTTATTACTTCCATTAATTTGAATCAAGAGCCGGAAAGGAACGAATCACCACATATTCAGATTTCTGAAACTTACTGACAAGCAAATGAGAAAACATCGTTGTCAGTTTGTGCGATAGCAGACGAGCAAACAAACAAAGAAAAAGTATAGAACGATAGAACGGCATTAGGCGCGAATTTAATGTTGGAATATTTGAAGGAAAGTCAGGGCTTTGTTGGTTTGTTTTTCCTACGTCGAGTTATTGGTGCCATTCGATTCATGATGAAGAGAGGCTTACCTTATAGGCATGAAATGTGGGGAAAATATCAGGTAGATCAAGAGCTGTTTGCTCTCAAAGTTATGGATTAAAAAGGGGAGGGAAGTCAAGCGGAACAGGTAAAAACCAAATTTTAATTTCCCGTTGATCGTATTCTGGTCGCTGTAATAACGGGACTGTGTTTCTGGTGAACACAGCTTTTTAAGTCACTGCTGGTCTTTTATAGGTTATTGGTTTTAACGTTTACAATAGTAAATATGTGTGGTGAGCTGCATTTCAGGTTAACACACAATGAAGAGCCGAAGAAAAAGTTAAGATCAGATGTCTGATGAGGTATAAAATAAAATTAAATAGTCACGTAATTCCGCTCTTTTGTTATAACAACTGAAAAATAAAGGGGTGAAGTACTGCATAGCCTCAATGAACGAAATCTCTACATGACAGGTTTAATTTTGATACTTTCTGAAAACAGAGAAGGCCGCGACAGGATGGAGCAATAGTTAAATTTCATACATAGTTTAGGAAGGTAATGGGACCAAAAGTGAGAGAAATGCCTGTTGTGCGAAGGATTTTTCCCGCCATTCATGTTATAAAAACAAACTTGAATACTTGCAGATTTCCTTACACAGAAGTTTGGCACTTTAACAAAATCTTTCGTATGCAACCATACAGAAAACCATACAGGCATACAGATCCAAGAACTAAAAGAGGGCACAGAACTTAATTTGAAGAAAATGTTTGAAGTTATAAACAATTGCATCCCACAGAAGATCGTGTCTTATAACACATACAGGAACATTTTTAAGGCTAAACTCAATATTTTGTTAGCATAGCCGCACATGCACAATGCCTAAGCTACATGTTGTCACAGGTGTTAACACCCAGTATGCCAGAGCAAGAATGATATGTATATATATTACATATAAGTAAACGGTTATAATTATTAAATGTTTTATATAGCCTGTAGTAGCGAGTAAGAGAATTTCCTGTATCAGGGAAATGTATGTAAGCTACCTGGTTCGTACCTTTCGGCCCCGAGCGAATGGATTGTCTATTGTCACAAAGTTAACAAAGATAAATGTGGGAACAATAGGTCTTTTGTATTCCCACTGATGAAAATGCTCGGAAGTTCGTTAAAAATACCACAGGAGTAGGTGTCGTCAAGGATGACTCCTTTCACTGTGATATCGGATGATCACGAACTCACCAATCAGAGACCAAAGGGTTGAAAAGTTTAAAGTGTGCGCGTATGGGGGAATGAAGCTCACTAATAATTTTTGAATATTTTGAGGACTGAGAGAGCCATGAGCTCCCTTCTGTTGACCCCGTGAGCTCTCAGGACCACGAAGGATACTTTGAAATTAGTAAGGGGAACCTTCCGTGTGAAGAGAGAGAGATACAGTTTACGCAGTTTTCTAGATTTCAAGATACAGTTTACGCATTTTATGGGCAGCGAGGCACGCAGTTATGAGACGCAGAAATGCACTTCGGTTTGGGTAATAGAAGCTTTTAAGCATTTCAAGTAGGCAAGTTGAGTGGTGCTAGTTCGCACAGCTAGATGCAGTTTCGGATTCAGTCCAGGCAGTATCGCGGTTAGTTCATCTCGGTGATGCCCGCTAACTTCGTTGTCAAAGAGGCAGCGAACTAGGTAGCCATCAACGTACCATACGAATAAACACTTGCAGGTGTTGAACGAAGTATTGGCGTGTTATTTAAACCATTTCCTTTTACCTCCCTTCCCCCGTGACTACGAGGGCTCAAAATGCGACTTCGGACCTCTGAAAGACCCGGGGTACAAAGTGGAACCCTCGGCTAGACATGAGTACATTGAGGTGGTCGCGGCCGGCAATAACTAATCACAATTCCATCATTTCGAATTAAAACCGCCCTCGCGAGCCGCCACATCGTCGACAATACTTGCTTTACTGTGATGAATTTTCGTAAAGAAAAAATGCTTGCCCTATGTTGAAGACGAAGAAATTAAGATGCCGCTAGATGCATGCACGAAACACATTTTTATAATTTTATAACAATGATAAAACTCTTGGTAGAAATCTCTAATTTCCTGTCTTTCAGATGACTTACCTGATTTTTTTTTCCAAAGAAAACTAGTAATTTCAACCATATTTCGCTTTTCTTTTCATGTTTTAAATATGCGGGGCTTTAGATAGAACCTTATTCTATGTAATACATTATGACTCTTAATTGTTCAGAACAAATTACATTTTACATTTTAATGTATTTGTCAATTATAATTTTTAAACTGAAAATCTTGTTTTCGGATTTACAAAAACAACTGATTTACCTGATCCTTTCCCCTTGCGTCAGTCCTGGTGGTGTAGTGGTAACCATACTTGCCTTCTAAACCCAAGATCGCGGGTTCAAACCCTGCCAGGATCGATGGATTTTTTCGGGCGTAAAAATCCTAAGTATGACTTATTTCAGAAGGGAAGTAAAGCCGTGGGTCCTTTGTCGTACATTTACAGCACGATAAAGAACCTCAAGCCTGAAAGAAGAGGCCTCTGAGCAAAATTTGTCGGCCGTTTCACGCCCTGATTTGAATGGAACGCTGATGACCTGAGATGTTAAAGAGCGTCCATAAATAAATTAAATCAACAACTTTCCCCTTGTTATGTATATATACACACATACATAATGAAGTTACATTTTGTGTACGTATTTTTAAAAATAAATTAATGATCTAATGAAATTAGTATATATAGTGGACAATTATGAATATAATACAACAATAACCTTGTAGACAAATTAGCTCTTGCTGAAAGTCATCAAGGTCTGTTGTCCTCTTTTCACTGGGGCATTTTCCCTGAAATTTATGAAAGTCTGCTTTTGCCTCGACTTCGTTTTTCCAGGTCGTCCTCTTGCAATGTTAATGACATCATTTTCATTTAACCGCACCGCAATTTCTCTCTTCAAATTTGGTTATATATAAATGCTCCCTGTTTTCTCTTCTTTGCAAAACAGTTGCATACAGTTCCCGAATGTCGCCGCGTAGCGCACAATATCAAGAATAAGGTAAACAAGGAAAACACAATAGTAGCAGTAAAACTTTAAAGCAAAGGTCCCTGCGGATTCGCCGCAATGGCGCAACACCGTAAAATTCCCTTGAAACGCTAGAGCGAAGGGGATAAGAGTAAATTGCCTCTGGTTGTCCAAGATTAGGTGTCATGGTCGTAGCCATAGAGACGCGCCAGCCTGCAAAACAACATGGAGATATCACAAAACTCAAGTTGTTTTATTAAATCAACTATAGCGTTCACCAGAAGTTTGCTTTTAACAGCGAACAGAGAATAGGCAGAGTTTGGTGTTCTCAACATGATTAACAAAGGCAAGATGATTTCAGCCATTGTTTGAACAAAGTGCAGAGACTTAGATTAGAATAGTACACAATGCTTGTTCTTATCGTGTTCAAGCCACTGTACGCCTTGAGTACCAAGCATTATGTTGAAGACATCTGACAGTTGTATAACAAGTAGCGAGTGGAAACTTTAAGCTCATGGTATTACCTGCACATCACATCACTTAAGGGCCTTATTCCACAAAAGAATGGTCTAATTAATTACAAGTGTATTAGCACAGTTATTGTAACTTGCTGTTCCAGGAAAGAATGTGCTTGTAAAGTAGTAGTAAAAAGTTAACCAGTGGAGTCATATAAGAGTAACATGAAGGAACATGCCGCGTGTCGCCTTACCTTGAATTCGGTTATATCCACTCCTTAGTAATAAATTCGTATTTTTCAATATACATAGTGAATTATTGCTAAATAGCTCTGATATTTTTCTCGGATATAATAATTTAAATACTTTATTGCACAATTATCAATATTCAAGCGTAATAGTTCACTTTGAAACGATGATCGAATATTGATATATAACACATCCATTTCAATCGTAAAGATATGGTAGAAGAATGGAGCTTTCATGTTGCGCTCTGTCGTTTATTATATTATTATTCATTTGATAATTAATATTTATGTAAATTTGATTACATTTTTTGGCATTCGCGTTTCAATTAAAAGGAGAAAATTGGGAAAATAATGTCAAAAGAGATTTTAAAAGAAAATGAGGAAAGAAAAAAAAAAGTATTTTAATGGGCGTGTAGCAAAAATTTAACCAAAATGTTTGAAACAAGAAAGGTTAATATCAATCATACTTTAATTTCACTTAACCTAACTTTTTATTATACTTAAATACTGATTGATTGATTGATTGATTGATTGATGATGGATTTATGGACGCTCTTTAACATCTCAGGTCATCAGCGTCCCATTCAACTCGTGAAACGGCCGACAAATTTTGCTCAGAGACCTCTTCTTTCAGGCTTGAGGTTCTTTATCGTGCCCTAAATGTACAACACGGGACCCACGGCTTTACTTCCCTTCCGAAGGAAGCCATACTTAGGATTTTTAAGCCCGGAAAAACCGACTACTTAAATACTGAATTATTCTTTCTTTAAACATGTTGCTACTTTCACATTAGTCACTTTCGTCAATACTTCGCATATTTAGGTCAACTAATTCCAAAAAGTATTAAAAAAATATTAAAACTTTCACTAATATTTGTAGTTACCAATATATCCACACTTATACAGAAATATGATCAAGTTGATCAAAACAAGGAAAAATCATATGCACACTTGAACACGTGGAGTTATAAAGTACAAGTGTAGCAGAAACCTTTGTGGAACAGAATTCTACTAACAACTACAAGTTACAAGTCCATACGTTTGTAATGTATAGACCATACTTTTGTGGAACAGGGCCAAGGAAACGTGAAAATCGAGGATACCTCAGTCTGGTCAGGGTAAGAAGTACGCCTAGCTCTAATCATGTCCCTTTTCTTTATAATGAAACTGATCGTGTGATGGAAAAAGTATTAAATTACAGAAGCATTTGTTACTACTACACTATTAATATATTGGCAGCAACATTGAGTACAGTGCATAAAATAAAACTGCATTTTAACTATAGACATTCTGTTTGTTGTACGCGTCTTTTAAAGAGTCTGTGCATGATAACTAGAAATAAATAATTTAGCTACCAGCTTTATTAGCACTTGGTGAATTTTTTCACAATGCATATGATTTTGGTACAAAAGTATTTCCATTCAAAAAATTTTGCTTCGTTATTCGAAGCGTTTAAACGGTTTAAACTACTCGCGACCACCTCCATCAATTTTTTTTATTTCCACGCTAAAAGCCAGTGGATGAGATTCGTTGCCTTTGGAAATGAAATGTTATGTTTTGCCTTCCAGTTTTGCTATGCGTCTTGCTGTAATAATTAACATCTTATAAGAACTATGGATTTTAATTTACGAAATTGCTGTTGATGTTGAATTATTGGTTCCTACTCAGTTTAATGAGTCGGTCATTTATTATGTGAGCATAATTTATATATTGCTCACAGTTGTACGTTAAATCCTGTATATTAGTAGTTTCTCAAATTTCTTATTTGTGCACGTTATGAGGCTTTTAATCGTTTTCTTTAGAGGCGGGGACTATTTATTGGCCCACACTACCGTAATGATTTATGAATAATAATGTTTGTTAGTAACATTTATCAGCCTTCTCTTACTATCCATTTATTTGTCACAGTATCAGGGGTCTTGGGTAGTGGATAGCTTTCATATTTGCACCGAGAACCATCTGTTATCCGTTATTTAACCGTTAAATACTGCAAAGACTGTTCTTTTTTCCAAAGGAATGTGTGAGAGGGAAAATGCGATGCATATTGGTAGCAGAGCGTAGTTTTTTTTGTCCAGAACGTCGGGCAGCACGCTTCCACTAATGTGCAACATTGCTTAAAATCAATAAGTATAGCTTACTTTTACAAACAAAAGTCCCAATTCTGACTTCTGGAAGCGTGTCATTAGAATATATTTCCTTTTAGAGAAAGATGAAGATTTGTTTATTTTCCTAACTGTACATTTTTAGTAGCTTTTCATTACTCACACAGCATACTTGTTTCCTCAAGCGCCCAATATAAATCGCTTAAAAGTTTCCCCATAAAACAAGAAGTCATTACAGTTTGGCTATCCATGTGAGAACAGTTATTTTCAAAAATTTAATTGCTACAATTACAAACAATCGTTCTTTAATTCTAATTATCTACGCTGCAACCAATGTTTCAATATATATTTTTATTTCTTTTTCTTTTCGTTTACCAGTTTCGATATACTTTCCGGTATAAACCAGACTTTAAAGTAATTTTAACTCTGAATATTAATAATAATTCTAGGCTTAAAGCATTAGCAGATCCAATGATTATGCCAAACAGAGGGACACATGGACAGAGCAGCGGTTTTACACATCATTGGCATAGTCAGAAGCTCTGTCAACAGTAGCGAAGTTTTCTCTTTTGCTGACAATTCATATTCGACACATAGGCCAGTCGTAACATCTCAGGTATCAGCGTCTGTTGAAATTAGGGCGCCGATAAATTTTGATCAGAGGTCTCTTTTTATGGCTTGAGGTTCTTTTTCGTGCCGTACATCTCGATATGGGACCTATGACTTTACTTCCCTTCCGAAGGAAGTCAGACTTAGGATTTTTACGCCCGAAAATAGCCATCCATTTTGGCGCAGAACACTTGAAAATGCAAAAGGGGGCACCGCATTTTTTTAATATATATTTGAGTATTCAGGGTTTGCAAAATGAAAAAGGGAACTATTTTCATTTCACACATCTTTTTTTTTTTTTTTTGATTGATTTGTTTATGGACGCTCTTTAACAGCTCAGGTCATCAGCGTCCCATTCAACTCAGGGCGTGAAATGGCAGACAAATTTTGCTCAGAGGCCTCTCTTTCAGGCTTGAGGTTCTTTTTCGTGCAGTAAAAGTACGACACGGGACCCACGGCTTTACTTCCCTTCCAAAGGAAGCCATACTTAGGATTTTTACGCCCAGAAAAATTCATCGGTCCTGGCCGGGTTCGAACCCGCGTTCTTGGGTGTAGGAGGCAAGCATGGTAACCACTACACCACCAGGACCGACGATACATGAAATAAAATGATATATTGGGAAAGGATATTTTTTAAGGAAGAAAACGTTCCAGGCCTACGTTTAGGGTACCTCCCCAGCATTTATATGAGAAAAACCTAGAAAAAAACCTCAGTCTGGGAGGACGATCCTGGCAGGATTCGAACCCAGACCTCCCGCTCACGAGTCAACGCCTTAACGATATCGGCCACCCGTGGCGGCTCACGGAAGAACAATGTATGGACCTACCCTCGCATCCTGGAGAATATATCACCTAGCGTGTGCATGCTATGGAAAGATCTACTTGCAGCGGTTAATAAGCGATAACATTTTTATTTATGAATGTTAAATGAAATCTGAAGTTTACAGTTATGTGTTGTTCATTATTTAAAATCGATACTTACGTGGGTAGACAACTTTCGCATAGAACAAATATGGAAAGGTTATGCCAAAAGTGATTAGGTAGGTATAGCCTTCCATTTGCAAGTAGGCCACCGATTTATAACTTAGACGCCACAAATAAAATAAATGAACGCTGTATTCGCCTTTTTTTTATTTATTTATTTATTTTTTTTTTTTCAGAAAGTGATGCTAGTGTTGCCCATTTTGTACATATCTTCCTAACAAACTACCATTTACACTCGTCACTTCTGCACTAATAAATCTAATTTCTGGACAACAATGCCAGCACTTGCTAAGACGGGTGAGCATATAATAAATTTATTTTACTTGTAGAATCCAAATTTTAAGAACGTAAAGGTAATGGGGATGTCAATTCGCCACGCCAGTTGCCAAATTTGCAAATAAACGGCCGACTTGCAAACGGAAGACTGAGTATGCGCAATAGCATTTCCTACTTTTGACGTCAGCTGATGTCCAAATTGTCTTTGCTCGCATTCTAGCTAGCTGACTGCTCATTTATTAAATAGCATTGTTTTGGTGAGTTTTGATATTTTCATCTTCTTTTAAATGCAAACTATTATAGAGAAAGAAGTAACAGTTGTTGCCGTACAGTTGTTCCCTGTGACGACAATGGCAGGAACCAAAGGATCAAGTATTTTGTATCATAGTTTCCTAAAGATTTTGATATCAGCATTTAAGCAGAAGGCAGGCCTTTTCTCTACAGAAAGTTTCCGGCATTATTCCGTGCTTTTTGACAAGGAAGATTACGAAAGAATTTTCTTTCTCAAACTCACTCCTAAAAACATCTGCTTTGAAGTACTGAATGTCTGAGAAGTTTGCACGCTTTACCAACCGTACTTTGAATGTAACAATGCTCAGTAAAATTGAAAGCGATGGTAATGGGGAAAATGTTCATTTATTAAGATTAAAGCCATAAAGCTGAGAAACTTAAACTATCCCAAAACAAGTGCGCCTATTGATTTACCTAGAAAGAAATTCAAGCAAATGAAGAAAGCGTGTCACAATGAGTAAACACTTAATTACTATAATAATAAAACAAAAAAAATTTAAGAAAACAAAATTCTAACAATAACTCTGGCTACAATATGTAGGAAAAGAAGAAAAAATAAAAGTCAAGTCTTCGTATTTACACACAGTTAAACAGATTGTTGTTTCAATGTTCATATAAACCATAACTAGAACAATTTGTGTATGAAGGGATATTTGCTTTGTAAAAAGCGATTTATGTGATGTAAACAAGGAACTTTGTGATAGCTTGAGCCAGCTCCACACTATGTGTGTGTTGACATCGCGAAACTCACAAACAGTGTGCTGGAAAGGGGCGCGTGTACTCAATATATGGTACTAAATGTGCTCATTGTAGTTTCTTCCAAACGTTGTATACAGAATGTATCAGAATAACTATTCCTAATTTTCTAATATGATAGAGAATATGAAAATAAACATTTTTCGTAATAAACTATTGCCCGGAAGTGATTCGTTTTCAATATAAAAAACACAGATCTCATCAAACGTTATTGCTGCATTTATTTTTCAGATATTCTTTGTTACTATAAGCAATTGAAGTTATACGCTTCAGCTATACTTGTTACCATGGAAATAATAAACAACTGAAGTTAGCTTCTTGTTGTATGTCACAAAGTATCTTCTATGAGATCTGTTTATTTAACTTTATGGTATACGATAATTCTATAGACATGCATAAGGCATTTGCAGCAGGTTATGACCATGCTAATTTGGCAAAACGAATCTGTTAGTAACAACACCCTTAGCGCTCTATTCTTTGCCATACAATATTTTCAAGAGTGGATCAACGCCTTCGAGATAGTGGCCGGTTCCAGGTAAAGAAAGTAAATTCAGGAGCAAATAGAATTGTGAGAACGTAATACTTTGAAGATTGGGGTTTTGCAGAGGTTTGAAAACAATCCACGAACAAGCACACTATGGAGAGTCTTAAGAGAGTATGAAAAACATCCGTTTCATATCCAGAAAGTACAAACAATAATCCCAGATGATTATTTTAACAGACAACAATTTGCTGAATGATATTTACATACCGTCAACAATGAACCTGATTTTGCTAGACAGATGAGGCATATTTTTTAAGAGATGGTTTTTTAATACACACAACAGTAACATTTGGACTGACACTAATTGTAAAACTGGGTAGAATCTTCGCCATCAATGAGAGTTTTCAGTAAATATTTGTGTTGGATTTGTTGATACCTCTCTAGTGGGGTCATGTGTTAAGCCTGCACGATTGAATGGACATGTTTATGGTATTTTTCTTGCGTAAATGCTTCTTGCGCTTCCTGAGGGTGTCCTCATTAATATTCGGAGAAACATGATCTTTCAACACAACGGTGCACCCGCACATTTTGGTATAAATTGTCTATATTATTTAAATGCACATCTTCCAAGCCTTTGGATAGGGAGAGCAGATTCAGTTGCTTGGCCAGCAGGTTCCCCAGATATGACTCCAGTTGATTTTTGTGTTTGGGTCATATTAAATCATTTGCCTATGAAACACCGGTCGACACAGCAGAAGAATTAGTTGCTGGAATTTTTCTTGCTTTTGACGATCTTCATAACCGACAACAGACATTTCGAAAGAATTGTCGTTCAATCATAAAAAGTTATTCTTAGTGTGTTAACAATGACGATCACAATTTTGAACAGTTCCTATAGTTTGTCAACACCATTTACAATATCTGGTATCAGTTAAAAAGAAGTTAAAGTAACTTTCCAAGTTGAGATCCATTCATTTTTTTTTTTCCCTCCCTTCACGCCACTATAATTTCAAAACGAAGTATTTCTGGACGTTACTTTATTAAGAAAAACGTGTTTATTTTCATATCCTCTATCACATCAGTAAATTAGAAATGGTTATTGTGATACATTCTGCATAAATGTTATTGACTTCTATGAGAATACGACTGCCAAGGGTGGCTGAGGTCGTTGAGGCGCGGATTCGTGAGAGGGACGTCTGGTATTCGAATCCCGCTAGGACATCCTCCTTGATTGAAGTTTTTTCCAGATTTTCCTCAATCTTCATAAATTTCAAATGCCGGGGAGGTACCCTAAACTTAGGCCTGGAACGTTTCCTTCCTTAAAAAATCCTTTCCCAATATATCATTTCATTTCATTTCATGTATCATCAGTGTTCACCGCCTGTGGTGCCTCAGTAGTAAAAACGGGCGTTAAACACGGTTAAAAAACTGAGAATAAGAATGAACAAAATTATAATAAATAATGAAATTTCTGCGGCTGTTGACTAACATAATAAAACTAATTGTAAACGTAACTCAATTTCATTCTATTATTTGTTCCTTATAACAACTGTTCGTCAACGAGAATTCTCACAGATTACCTTACGTTATTTGTTACATGTTGTCTTTTTATGACAATGTCACCTCAGGTTTTATTTAACTAACTGCCAAACACGTCGTTAGATTGATTTGATTTATTTATGGACGCTCTTGAACATCTCAGGTCATCAGCGTCCCATTCAACTCAGGGCGTGAAATGGCCGACAAATTTTGCTCAGAGGCCTCTCTTTCAGGCTTGAGGTTCTTTTTCGTGCCGTAAATGTACGACACGGGACCCCACGGCTTTACTTCCCTTCCGAAGGAATCCATACTTAGGATTTTTACGCCCGAAAAAAATCCATCGGTCCTGGCCGGGTTCGAACCCGCGTTCTTGGGTGTAGGAGGCAAGTATGGTAACCACTACACCACCAGGACCAACCCAAACACGTCGCCTAGTTCATAACCATTCCATAGAGAATAAGTGTAACTTTCTACTTCGGGGAGTTGGTCCTGGTGGTGTAGTGATAACCATACTTGGTTTCTAAATCCAAGATCGCGGGTTCAAGCCCGAACAGGATCGTTGGATTTTATCCGGCGTAAAAATCCTAAGTATGGCTTCCTCCGGAAGGGAAGTAAAGCCGTGAGACCCATGTCGTACATTTACGGCACGATAAAGAACCTCAAGCCTGAAAAAAGAGACCTCTGAGCAAAATTTGTCGGCCGTTTCACGCCCTGATTTGAATGAGACGCTGATGACCTGAGATGTTAAAGAGCGTCCGTAAATAAACCAAATCAGCAATACTTAGGGGAAGGGTCGAGCAGGGAAATATAATGCCAATCTCTGCAAAGATAAAAACCATTCTAGTATAGCGTACAGAAGTACATGACCTCATTAAATGTTGCTAATTAATTTGAAATATAGACCTTCGCGCTGTAAATGCGAGATATTCTTCCAACTTGCTGTCATGGTTTAACTGATATCAGAGCATTTTGGATACAGTTGCCTTTCTGCTCCAGTTTGATTTGATTGGTTGAGAGCGGACCCTATTTAGGTTAGTGAGTTTAGTGCTTAATGAAATTCTCTGCTTTACGTAATTCGGGCAGTGACATAATCCCTAGGGAAGTGTTCCTTCCACTCCTTCACGGCAAGTTTCATATTGACGTCAGCACAGGAGATAAGTTGAGCGGCTGCAAGCCCCAGTCGAGTTATAAACAGGAATTCTGTGTGGCATTTCCATCTCATATTCTCTGGTCACGTGTTAGCGGGGCAAGGGAGTCGTTAATAACAATCAACAAGGTGGGCAGCCATAAACTGAGGCTGCCAAGCAGGAGAGCGGTTAAAACACTGCGATACACAGGTGGCCGTGCTGCAGTGTTTTTCAAATGGGAATCGGCTGCAGCCAATGGAACGTAAAGTTGCCGCTAGCACTTGCATCCTTCCCAATTTCTATCGCCCTCTCTGTCGCACTTATGCAAGCAATATCATGTATGTTATAACCGTTACATTTTCCTTAAAATACATAAATTATATTGTTAACCTGATATTATATCTAGTGGAAATGATAGAGACTCATCGGTGTCCCCATTATCTTCAGCAGTTAACAGTTCAACACTGTCGTCATTCGAATTTTGTAAATGTGTAATTATTGGTTCCAACATGTCCTATCCTATGTCTTCCTCTTGTAGTTTTTCAGCGTGCCGAAGGTAGGATTTCCAGTTGTTCTGTGTCACGTTGTCTATTTCTTCGTTAACGACTTTTTCCACGTCTTTCATATTAAATGTCCTATTTTTATTTGCAGTCCCTTGCTTTATTTGATAGCACACATTCTCAGTTGGATTATAATGACAATGAAAAGGAGATAATACAATTTCCTCATGCCCCACTTTCATTAGCCAGTTGTTCAAGTTCGTGCATTTTAGACTGATTTTTGAATGGAAAAACAAGTTCAAAAGTTTTTTTTTCTTTGCCGAAAACTGAATCCCCCCCCCCTTTTTTTCGCAGCCATTGAATAATATCACCTTTTCTAGTTGATGAATTTGGAATTTGGTTTATAGTGACCGAATGATAACAGACATTATCCATTATTACTATGGTTCCCTCTTCTAGATTATTTAGATCATTCAAAAACCTCTCGTTGAAGCTGTCATTTCCTCATGATGAACCTCCACGGATGGCAGAGGTCGTTAAGGCGCGAACTCGTGAGCAGGAGGTATGGGGTTCGAATCCCACCACGATCGTCCTCCCTGACTGAGGCTTTTTCTAGGTTTTCCTTAGTCCTCATAAATAGCAAGGGAGCGGTACCCTAAACTTAGGCCTTCCTTAAAAAAAATCCTTTCCCAATGTATTACGGCATCCAGAAAGTAAGTCCCAATCGCGCCTAGAGATGGCACCGCTAGTCGGATAGGAATGCGCATGCGCAGGAATAGAGAGGAAGTATGTAGTAATAATGCAGTAAAATTTCAGCCTTGTGACGGCCGTAGTTACCGCACTGTGCTAGGAGAAAATGGGTGCTCTGATATTGTCTCCTGCCAACTGCAAAGTTCGTGCAGTCATTCGAGGTTTGCACGCTCAAAAGCAAAGTCCAGCAGAGATCCATCGCCAATTGTGTCAAGCTTCCGGGAGACAATTTCGTGCACAAGGGAGCGAGACATCGAGGGAATTGACAAGAGAGTTCTGAAATCGTGAAGCCCGGTTCTGCTCAATTGCTTGCCGCACACTTTTACAACACTTCTGCCGTCACCAGGGACGGTCGGCGACTACGGTCGTCGTTGTAAATATTGGTTCGTCCTTCAGTGAACTGCCTGCACCATCGTCTTACCATAATGTCGTGTCCATACACTCGACACAATTGGCGATGGATCTCTGCTGGACTTTGCTTTTGAGCGAGCAAACCTCGGATGACTGCACGAACCTCGCAGTTGGCGGGAGACAATATCAGAGCAGCCATTTCATCTCATGTATCACCAGTGTCCACCGCCTGTGGTGTCTCAGTAGGAAAAACGGGCCTTAAACATTGTTCAAAAAAATCTTCATGATGGTCAGAAGTTGATTTAGAACGAAATACCATTTGCTCTCTGGTACTTGTTGATTGGGTTTATTTACGGACGCTCTTTAACATCATTTAGGCCTGCCAAGTCGTTTTTAACAGTATCATTTAACATTTCCTGAAGAGCTACAAATTCCTTAAATTCTGCAACAGTCTTTGAGTGTCGTTAAACACACTAAAAACAAGATAACTGAAAACTACCATCCACAACACCAGAAATTAACAACACTGCAACTCAGATCAGAGCTCAAACACTGTTAATGGCATAACACAAAGCTCTCTCTAATACCACCATCTTATTGCGTTACATCTTTGATACGCATTGACGGTGTCAAGCTGCAAATACTGCAATGATCTAACCGCTAAGTAAAGATGTCGTTCTCCTTAGACAGGCATCAGGTTCATAGACGGATTCTATTACTAGACATGTAGAGAAACATTGTGAGTTTTAGCATCAGCTGTGGATACGCATTAAAGCAAGATCGGAAAAAACGGACATTTTAAATTGCACCATCACATTTTGGAGTTTGCGTGCTTTATACTTTATCGCATGGCAAGGAGAGAAAGAGGCAGGGTGAAGAGATTGAATATACAAAACGCCTACTAGCAAAAACAGTGATAATATCTTGAAAGTATAAACAGAGGAGTCCATGATAGATATAGCACAGTTGTAATAATGATTATAGCATGCGCTTGGATGTTTATATTAACTTTACTGCTCTGTTTTGGGCAATGCTTCTGAGCCAGCTACATGAAACGGAACATAGGGTAAAGAATAACCCTGTTCCTGAAACAGTAATTCCGAAATTGCTTTATAGTTATAGTATTTAATTATAGTGGAGTTTTAAGCGTTTTATGTAAATGTTTATTCACATATTTTAAAGACATAATTATTTATACGTGATATAAAAATAAAAGATAAGTTTAGTTTACTACATCGAAAATTAAACGTGGTATTGCATAAAATATGCATTAGCCTGTTTTACCGTGAAGTATTTACTGGAACGGAGGGGATGGGGGTCTCGAAAATCCTTAATATGTACCAAATATGGATCCCTACTACTTCGAATCGATCCTGGTGGTTTAGTGGTAACCACGCTTATCCTGTAGACCCAAGGTTGCCGGTTAAACTCCGGCTAGAGTCAATGGATTTTTAGAGCTTAAAAACCCTATGTAGCGTTTGCTTCGGAAGGGAAGTAATAGACGTGGGTTCCATGTCGTAGATTTACGGCACGTAAAAGATCTCAAGCCTGAAAGAAGATGCCTATGAGCCATGAAGTGAAAGAGACACTGATGACCAGAGATGTTAAATAGCGTCCTTAAATAAACAAACTACATACGTCCTACTGCTTCGATTTCCTCCCTAAACTAAATGAATCACTCAGATGAAAGATTTTCCATACAAAAGAAGCATTGCTTTGAGCAACATTATGCCTGGTTACTGATATAAAGAAAATCTGTGTTGCTATTGTCTTCAGCGTTTACCAAACTGTAGCATGGATTTAAATTTAAGTAATGTACATAAATCATACTGACTCTAGCATAAAACTTTTCAGATGTGTGGTCAGTACTTGATTCCAACCCTCGTACAGAAGACAGACAATGCATGAAACTTGGATTCCCAGTGCTTCCTTTTAGCTCTTCTACGTTTTTTCTTAATATATTTGTTGGGCTTCTTTTATTATCAGGCTAAATTGGTCGGGCACATAAGAGGGTAGGTCCACAAGTTTCCGGCATAACCATTTTCTAGGTATGATAAAGACAAAAACTATATTTCACTTTTCAATATAGTCACCCTTTATTACAATACAATTCTCACAATTTTGAATTAACATTCCCATTCTCTCCTTCCAAAAATACTCAGAAGTCTTGTCTGCAAAATGAGCATAAACAGCATCCATCCCTTCTTCGTTACATTTACATTTCCTTCTTCGAAGGCCCTTCTTGAGTTTTGAGAAGAGGAAATAGTCACTGGGAGCTAGATCTGGTTTGTAGGGTGGATGGCCGATCTCCTTGAAGCCACATTTTTTCACAGCTTTCTTTGCAACAAGAGCTGTATGCATAGGCGCGTTGTCATGAAGAAGGCGCACACCATCGAGTCTTTTCTCTTTGATGGAAGCACGTAATCTGTGCCGTAGGCCAGCACAGTACTCCCAATTTACTGTGGCGTTCCTCTCCTTGAAGTCCATGTAGAGTATTCCTTCACAGTGCCAAAAGGCCGCCTGTGGTGCCTCAGTAGTAAAAAAGGGCGTTAAACACTATTAAAAAAAAAACATTGTCAGAAGATTGTGGCCATGATCTTCTTGGTTGACTGAGTGACCTTAGTCTTTAGAGGCGGTGCTTCGCCAGGTATACGCCACACCATTGATTCTCTTCTGGACAAGGGATCATAGTAGAGGACCATAGTTTCATCTCCTGTAACAATGGTGTGCAGAACTTATCTCTCGTTGTCACGACAGAGCTCCAGAAATGCCTGTCGACAGATGACTCGTTGCTATTGAACTAAGGAAAGAAGTGTAGACACCCATCTTGCACTAACCCTATTCATGTTTAAATGTTCATGAATAACTGAAGGTCTATTGTTTTAGTAAGGCCCAACCTTGCTGCTATTTCTGTAATTTTGAGTCGCCGGCCGTACATAATTTCCCCTTCCACAAAAGCGATGTCTTCAGGAGTGAGCGCCTCCAAGGGCCGACCTGCACGCTCTTCGTCTTCAATGCTTTCTCGACTCATTAGAAAAAGTTTGGCTCATTCTTTTACGGTAGAATATGAGGAGGATGCTTCCCTATATACACCGTCCAATCGCTGTTTAATTTCATTTGGAGTAGGCCCTTCTTTTGTGAAGAACTTAATAACAGCTCTAAACTCCATTTTGAACATGTCACAATCTTCTACGCATTGCCTTCTTTATGCATCTATAGCTAAGCAACTGAACACAGCGGAAGTTACAGTTGCAATTATTTACTTAACAGATAAGGTATGACACCAGATAAGGATTTTGTGAAAGCGATAATTCTCATCGGCGAGGCAGTAAACTTATCGACCTATCTCGTATCTCCCGCAAATTTTCTAGTCTAAGGTCAATTCCATAATAAAACTTGAGGTGATATCAAACAAGCGTTCTCATCTATACTTCGAACTGAGCCTAAAAACAAATACAATACTTGGAAATATTGCAATAAGCCTATAAAGCCCTCAAGAGAAGTTGAAGATCTAACGTAAGTGTTTCGTCTATGCGAACGAAGAAAGGTTTTCAACTGCGATACCAGCAAAGTTTAAATTGCTTGCAGCTCCTAAGAACTTGAAGGGAATCCTCATTTCTGCACAGTGGTTACATGGAATAGAGAATCAATACTGTGCTCTCAGAGCTCTCTGAAAAGAGCGGGCAAGGCTCTCTTAAAATGTTTTAAAAATACACATTTTGAGAAAAGTATGAGGTAACTTTTCCTTAAGAGAAAACCAGTATTTAGAAACGAAACTGATGTTCAAAATGAGATTTTTCAGCAGTATTGCCCATGTTTAACCAAAAATGCATTAAAAAAATCATTCTTATAATTCAGGATTCGTTTGCTATCTAATTCTTCACTGGAAAACACAACCCCTAAATAACTATATTGACTACAAAATTTTATTTCATATATAGTAGCATTGTGAAAATAAAAATATAATAGACTTTAAAACAATTTAATAATTTATCAGTATGAATAGCGCAGCAAACAGGAAAATATACAAATTTCTGTATTGAGCCCAAGCATAGGAATAGGACCATAAAGAGTTAAGCTTTGTGAAAATGGATTCAATGAGAAGTTATAAATTTCAAAGATTTACAAACCAGGAAATAAAGAGGGAATAAATTGTGAAAGTAATATAATAGAGGAAATTGAAAGAAGAATGAGAGATAACCGGTGAACGTTTAGACACTGGAATGGAAGAAAGAGAGCCGAAAGGGTAGTTAAAACCTGCCTTGTTAGACGTGGAGAGAGAAGATTTGGAGCACAATTTATATGGATAGGGAGACAAAAGGGAGGAGGCGGGTAGCACAGCCCCTGGCTTGGTTTCGTCAGAGTAATACGCTTTTCTCCAACTTGGCACACATCAGTTTGAAATAGATATCTAATGAACATCCTATTGTAATGAAGAGTCAGCTTTGTAACGAAAGCGTGGTATTATAGGGAATCGTAACATTGACAAAATATAATAAGATGTTAGAGCACGCTGTATATCCTGTTAGTGAAACATACTGTATAAACCCAAACTTAGTAATATTAGAGTAATGAATATTAAGGGGTTTTTTTTTGAGTAGTGTTTAATGCCCGTTTTTTACTAATGAGGCACCACAGGCGGTACTATTAAGGGTGACTTGCCTTGCCACACAGAGGTGACGCGACCTGAAAGGGTCCTTAGAGAAACACTTAACTAAACAAAAGCAACCCTCCTTTCCACTTACTTTAAATAGTATGTCTACGTGTGCATGTTATAGATAGACTTATTGTGCTGATGAAGTATTGTTTAGTTTTAAGCTTAAGAAACCCAAACCATGAACCTCTTAGAATTATGATGTCGGGACCTGGTGACTGTTGGCCTCATGGTGGTGGGAAGTGTTTAACAATAACTCTCATGTCTAGACTGGGTGATTATTACCCCTCCTTGGGCATTACAATTGTATAAAATGTCCCTGAATTTATTCAGAGACAGGAGAGAAGCCTCGGTGCTGGCAGGATCCACGTCCAACTGTATAAGAAAACCCTTTAATAAATATTATACTTTTAACACAACTTTTGGTTGAGTTATTCAGCATTCGTCTGGAAACACCTCGTCTTTCCTGGAGGAGTCGACCTAGCTCGATTCCCCGAAGTGACGCCTATTATCCCAGTATAACATCCCTTCTCGTCTTAGCCATCGAGACTGAATTGGGAAATTGTAGCACCGCATTAAACATAAGAACATCGCCAAGTTGTAAGTCAGTTGACGGACATCACAGCTTGGACTTCGCGTAATAACATCCTGGTGGCATCTCGGCCGGCGGTATTACACTATACTATTTCATTTTCTCATAGGCAGAGTTAAGCTGCCGCAGATTTTTTCCCCCTCACTTGTTTGAATATATGAGAATGTCATCCAAAAAGTTGTTCAGTTCATAAAATGAAGCTTACTCAAAATTAGCCTGTAAAAACTGAAGTTGTGAAATTTATTCTTTAAATAATAAAGGTAATTACTTTTGAAATAGTTAGCCACAAAAAGTTTCTAGCACAGTAAAATAAAACTTAACAAAATAAAAGTAGGCAACATAAACGACAGAAAAGATATTAAAAACTGATGAGGGGCCTAAATAGTTTTTTTTTTTTTTTTTTTGAGTAGTGTTTAACGCCCGTTTTCACTACTGAGGCACCACAGGCGGTGCCTAAATAGTGAAATAATATGAGGGGTGTACAGAAATTCTACCTTTTCTCCACCCTACTAAAGTAGAATCTCAAGCAAATAAGTTCCCGTTAGTGGAGAATATTTCACCTTTATTAAGTTGGCAGTATATCTCGTGGCCTTAAAAACGTATACAGCGAACAATTCCTTTCCACTAGCAGTAAACTTTCGTTTGATTCTTCCCATAATAGTTACATAAATAAAACTTTAGATGACATTGTCATAACAATATACTTAATATCCTTGCAGATTGTAACTAAACTCCCCACCTACATACAGACTGTGCCAGAAAAATGTATACATACTTCAAGCAAAGAAAAAACTGTGTTAACATAACAAAACTGAACTCATACAAACAGAAAATGATGAGCACTAATCATCTTAGACTTTTACGGTTACTTATGCAAAAGTCTTGGGATGAAAACTTTCAACTTTGCTGTTTTTTACGCTGGTTCTACTAATTCCAGTCTCACATACACCTTGCTTTGTAGATTTGTGAGGCGAGTGCTCAAATTGTTCCAAAACCATAGCCCAGGACGCGGGGCTTGTTGCTGTGCGAGGTCTGTCCTTGTGAACATCGCATACGGTACCACGAGTCTCAAATTTATCTCGAATGCGTGCAATTGTTACTCGCGTTGGCGGTTCTGTTCTGTACACACGACTATATTGCCTTTGAACTTCAACATTCTCGGTTTTCCAATACCACTTCAAAATTGCTTTTTGATGTTCAAACGATAATCTTAGATCCATTTTGTTGTAGCAACGCTAGCATAGCGTACGTGATGTGAATCACGTCTATTTACAGAACATCATACAATAATCTTGGCTTCATTTGTTCTTTGTTGATCTACTTGTCACGTAGCAACGTATCATAATGTATGTGAGTCACATCTGTTTACAGAACATCATACTACACATTGCAATTGTTTTTCGGCTCAACTTTGAAATATATTAAATAGATATCTATGGTGAAAGTGTGCATACATTTTTGGCGCCTTCGGTATATTGTTTAATGAACGTAAATAATTATAAATTGATATACAGGACGCTTCGCGCGGTTGCTTACTGAAGTACAGCCGCCGTAAACGGAAAAAATGAGATAGAGACTTAGATAGAGAGTAAAAATTAGTATTTACATTTCTGCTTAAATCATGAAATTACAGTGCATTTAAAACTGATAGTAATAAACAATAATCTATGTTATAAGATATGGTGAAAATGATGCCCCTCAGCGGCAATACATTGACATTTGTTTAGGGATTCTCATATTTCGCCGTAACAACACGTCAGTTAGTGAACAGTTTCTATACATGGAACATGATTGTCTGGATATTTCTTATTAATATTTCTTTGTAAATCCGTTGTCTCATATGTATCATACATAAAAACCCTTTCTTCAAGAGTATATGGCACAACTGATGAAGATCAATTTACAAACAATGAAAGCACCGAGTAAAAAACGAGCGCACAGCCCTTGCTTACAAAGCCTCCCACAAACTAGCTACTAGCTTCTACCTGCACATGCATTATACGGTCTTGACGACTTACTTTTCTCGGTATGTAGCCGTACTCTGTTCGCCCGAAACTCAACTAATCTCACAATAGAATGAAAGTGGTGTATTCTCTCGTATTTGCTTTTATTAAGTTAATCAGTAGCTATTACAATTATTGTCCGTTATATACTTTTTTTTTCTCATGAAGGTTAATAAAGTTTGTATATTTCCGACGTCATCTAAAGCAGTCTGTTTCATTTCCTTTCACTGTGCGCTGCCCTTCGGCCCAAATGTATTCATTTGTAAGGACCGCCACGGGTAATCGAAGTCGTTAAGGCGCGGATTAGTGAGCGGGAGGTTTGTGGTTCGATTTTCAGATGGACCGTCCTCTCTGACTGAGGTTTTTCCAGGTTTTCCTCAATCCTCATAAATGGCAAATGTTGGGGAGGTACCCTTCACAACTATAGCACGACGCTCTAACCATCTGAGCTATCATGCCATGGCGATTGAGAGTGTTATTATCTAGCTATAACTCTGAAAGTTACTCGGCTTGCACCGCTATCTGAGCAGTGATTTGGCACTAGAGCTCTGATAACTCGGAGATGCACTCTACTGGTAGGATAATTCAAATAAACGGGAATGTTATTTTCATTGTTGCACGTGTTTCATATAACAGCAGTTCAAAGTAACGGAGGAATAAAGTCATGATTGAAAATTATAGTTTTAAAAACAGCGGAGAGTTTATTTCAAATTTGCTTTTGGAGTTAAAATGATACTAGGAAGTTAAACTATGAGCATTATAGGCAATAATATATGAATATTTGTTCTGAATTTCAAAATACTTGGTGTTGAATTGCTTTAAACTGATTTCAAAAGAAATGTATACCGATTCTTAAACATTGAAAAACAGACACATGAAATTGCTGCTTTGTAAATATAAGTGAATCAAACCAAAGGGACCCATCCTTAAAAAGTATGAACTAATACGCTGCAGGTGTACGGACTTCTAACGTTCAGTTATTAATAGAATTGTATTCTAAAAACGTACACGTTAACACAAGTGTACAAGTGATCTTTCGTTTTGTTGCACAGGACTATTAGTATTAATCATGCACTTGAAATTGTTTAAGTGTAGGAATATTGGCTGCCAACTTCAAATGCAAGTACAGTTAATATATTTTGAATAATTTAGGGAGTCAGTTGAATTAAATATGTAAAACATTGGTGAAAGTGATGACAATGATGATAGTAGACATGCTTAAAGAAAAAAGCAATCCAGAATTACTTTGAGTAATTGAGTACGATTAAAATATTAGGTTAAGTACAAAACTCATGACTAGCAATGGCCTTTTCTGTTTCAAATGCACATTTCAGGCCTAAATCTTAGTTATTTTTTTTAAGTTCTCGATAAACACCGCGAAAATAATTTCTTTCTCTTTAAAAATAAATACTCAGTTTGATTTCATTTCATTTTCATAATTTAAAACGATAGAAACAAATGTATATAAACGTAAATGAAAATATGTGCTAATAAAATTAATTAGAAAGATGGATTCTTATGCCATCTCTCGACTGAAATTGATGCTGCGACATAGCCGTAAACGAGAAACATCTCAAAGAGAATATTACGCTTGAACATTGACAAATACATTAAATTGCCGTTATTTCTGAGAAAATAAATAGAGCAACATAGCACCTTCCGTACATTCAAAAATACGAATTTATAACTAAGGAGGAGACATAACCTAATTCAAGGTATGACGATGTATGGCTATCAGCTGTTCCTCCATCTTGCTTTTACTGACGTCACTTGTAATTTTTTACTATTACCTTACAAGTGTTAAATGTGCATTCTTATGCATGCATTACAGAACTTGTATACGAGTGCTAGACCATACTTTTGTGGAAAGGGCCCAGCTGGTTAGCACTGATAAATTGCCTTGCTAATATTAGTTAATCGGTCGTCGCTCCAAAAGCGCTGGGTAACGCGCTCATGGTGGGAAGCCAGTAGTCGCTGGCGACGAGTCTCCCTCATTCAGAATACTCTTACAAAAACGTACACGCTTATTCCAAATAAAAAAGGAAATGCTGACATTTTCAACACATATTTTTCATGTATTTTTAAATGCTGCCTGTTAATAAAATAGTTGTTTTTGAGATATTCTTTTAGAAATGCAGTTTTCAATTGCTCTACGGTAAGAATTTTGACATTATCAAAGATAGGGGGCGTGTGGGGTTAGTGCGAGGGGACCGGGGGCATGAATGTTTATTTACACCTCTGACTTGGGTCACCTGATAAATTGCCGCTTTTGAACATCACAGATCATAGTTATTTTACATGATTTCAATTTCAGTAGCTCTTTGCAAGGCATTCGTTTGCTATGAGGGACGCCCGAGATTTTTATTAGTAGATTTCCGCTGCCCATTACTGGTCTTTTTTTGCTTGTACTATTTTATTTATTTATATTCCTTATCCCGTAGTCTTATAAACATTTGCATACCTGTTATGTTGTCAACATTTCCTTTCTACATCCATTCCAAAATTTTCTTGGCCAATCTCTGTTAGTTCAAAATACCATACACATATCGTCCAATATTATATCTGAATTCATGAAAATTATTACTAAAATTGAAAATGAAGGACAATTCGGGTCATGGCTAGGATACAAACCACAGATCTTCAGCCTTCCGAGCTAGGCTCTACCAACTGAGCTACCGTGTCATCCACAAGCGCAGAACCACGAATTGATTCTATATATATCGGAGACCTACCGATTTCTCTACTATGAGAGTTTTGTTCCTTTAAGAGACAACTAATAATGCTACAAATACTTATGATCTAGGCTTCTAGTTACAGAACACGGTAGCTTGGTTCATAGAGCGTCGCTCGGAAGGCTTGAATCCCAGCCTTGATGTCCATTCTGGTGGACTGGTGGTAACCAGTAGCAACTTTTTTTTTTTTTTTTTTTTTTTGACTGATTCATTTATGGACGCTCTTTAACATTTGAGGTCATCAGCGTCCCATTCAACTCAGACCGTGAAACGGCAGACAAATTTTGCTCAGAGACCTCTCTTTCAGGCTTGAGGTTCTTTTTCGTAAATGTACGACACGGGGCCCACGGCTTTACTTCCCTTCCGAAGGAGTTTAGGATTTTTACGCCCGAAAAAATCCATTGGTCTTGACCGGGTTCGAACCCGCGTTCTTGGGTGTAGGAGGCAAGTATGGTAACCACTACACCACCAGGATCGACCCAGTAGCAACTGAAAGTATCGTATTTACCTACAATAATGGTTTTCTTGCTGTCCCTACCAGCCCGCTCTCTGCATATCAGGAGCCGTAAAGTTGTCCGTGCTCTAAATTTGTGCTTGCCATGGACCTTGCATAGAAAGATTCTCTTAAATGTCGAGGGATAACAAGTAGATTTAACTTTAAAAATTAAATATGGCTATTCTTAGTTTGCAAAGCTGTTAGCAATTTTCACTCTGAGATTAATACGTTTATTATTAAAATCACTTGCAGTCGTTTAAATGTTTATGATGCTGTTTACTTTTATTCTGGCCTTTTGATTTTTTGGCTGTACATGACACCCCTGAGTGCTACACGATACAGTTTATCTATTCAAGTGCATGAAAATGTAGACTGCCCACTTTTCTCTCTCTCGTTTCGAAAAGAAAACCAAATCTGTGGCGGTTGGATGAAGTCACAATTACGGTTCGAACTTCTTTTAGGGCTTTTCAGTCGGCAGGAAGTACTGAGTGGGCAGAGTGAAATGGATCTCTGTAACAGCGACCTCTACATATCGACTGGGCAAGCTATGACCTGACCAGCAAATGGGGTCGCCTTGCTCTAAGAGGTTAAATGCTGAATGCCAGCAGTGCAGCTATTTCTTTTCACTCATAGTACACTCCTGTGTGCGTTCTTCATTGTTCACACCCAAGATAGGACTCTCAATGCTTTAATATAGTAGGAAATGGAATTAAAAAAAAACAGCTTTTTAAATGCACTACGGACGTTTCTGCTCATTTCAAAGACTACTCTCTCTCTCTCTCTCTCTCTCTCTCTCTCTATATATATATATATATATATATGTGTGTGTGTGTGTGTGTGTGTGTGTGTGTGTGTGTGTGTGTGTGTGTATGGTTTAATGTTTATCTACTTACTATACAGATTCCCGAACTATATCAAGTAAGGAGAGTAACACACATTACAGATGCCAACAGTAATTTCACTTCAATAAATATTTTTTACGTTTACAGAATCAAGATTAGTTTAACGTTAAACATATATTTTATACTCTGTGATTTTTCCTTCACAGAACCGCTCCATCTACAGTTGGCAGCAGTTGACAAGAACTCAACAGTCCTTGTCTCGTTCGCATGCTTAAAAGCCGGCTTGGGAGCCGGAGGGGAGGTTATTGCGAGTTTAACTCCAGGAACGTATAGACTTTTTTTTGTAGTGTTTAACGCCCGTTTTTACTACTGAAGCACCACAGGCGATGGACACTGGTGATACATGAGATGAAATGATACATTGGGAAAGGATTTTTTTTAAGGAAGGAAATATTCCAGGTCTAAGTTTAGGGTACCTCCCCGGCGTTTGCCATTCATGAGGACTGAGAAAAACCTGGAAAAAACCCAGTCAGAGAGGACGGACCTGGTGGGATTCGAACCCCAGATCTCCCACTCACGAATCCGCGCCTTAAAAGACCTGGCCCACCCGTAAGGTGATCATAGTTCTAAATGTATAGGAATGCACCTCTCTGCGTTAACCCGACCCACAGCATGGTAGTATGGAGGTTGTAAGCATGTTTATGGTGTTATACAATTGTAATGCTATTTTAAGTTCTTGGTTGGTTTTATAGAAACAGAAACTTGTGTGTATATAATTTTAAAGTAGTTCTTGAAGCACTCTAACACTAATGATCTTTTAAAAAAATGTTTGAATGAAGATTTTGTGTTTAGCAAGATATTAAACTGCTGTTTTAAAGTTTCAAATTTCATAAGTGCGGGACTGAATTAAAATTTAAAATTAAATTATGATGTGAGTTGCATGATCTTTTAAAAGTGTTAACGCCCGTTTTTACTACTGAGGATCACAGACGGTCGACGCTGATGAAACATGAGATGAAATGATAAACTGGGAAAGGATTTTTTTTAGGGAAGAAAGCGTTCCCATAAGTTTAAGGTACCTACCTGGCATTTGCCATTTATGAGGTCTAAGGAAAGGCTGGAATGCATGATTGTGAGCAAGCTAAACTTGAGTCCATTTGAATGTTAACTAAGTTTTGTTAATTGTAGAATAAATCACAATAATTAATAATTGTCTTCTCACGTATTTTAAAGTTTAAACGTTACCGTTACCCCGGCTACATCCTGGTGGGGTATTCTCTTTAGCATAATTTCTATGTTGTCTCTTGTCATGGAAGAGTGTCGTTTTGAATATCATAAAGAAATGTCAATAAAAAGACGGACAGGTAGCACATTAAATTAAAAGAACCATAAAATCTTAACGCAATTAATATATGTAGCAAACGAGAAAGAAAGATGTATTCCAACTCTATAGTATTTCATCTAAAACCTTGCCTTAACTTTTGTCCTTCTGTACAATTGTAAAAGTTCCCATCTTGTAAAATTTCAAAATCATCTAATAGGAAACCACCACGGGTGGGCCGACGTCGTTAAGGCGGGGACTCGTGCGCGGGAGGTATGGGGTTCGAATCCCACCGGGATCGTCCTCCCTGACAGGTTTTTTCTAGCTTTTCCTTCGGCCTGTCATGTATCCTTCCTTAAAAAAATCCTTTCCCAATATATCATTTCATTTCATGTATCATCAGTGTCCACCGCCTGTGGTGCCTCAGTAGTAAAAACGGGCGTTAATCACCATTCAAAAAAAATCTCTTAGGAAAATCATTTCAAAATTTGCGGAATCCGAAGTTTATAGTCCATCATTTTCCAAAAGTAAATAATTTCTACTGTTTTAATATAAGAAAAACTGTTTACCACGCTTAAGTAGACAGTGTTTGGTGAAAGATAACATTTTGTAAATTTGAATTTTAAATCAATCTAAGAGCTCGTCAACTTTTTAACATCTGTTGATGAAACTTACTAGATTCGTTTTAAAAGCTAATCTTATCACTATCACCAAGCGGAAGATGGTGCAACTACACGAGATAGTCTACAAGGATACCACACACATAAAATATAGTATTTTTATTCAACATTAACTGGCGGAGAAAAAAAAACGGTTAGATTACTTATTGAACGACCCTCATAGTATATTTTATATAAATGGTACCCTTAATTTCCAATTAAAGTAAGCATTGAGATAAGTGCTTACAGTGTATTTGTTTGTTTTTCATTTTTTCAAAATATTTTTGTTGGGTTTCTCCAGATCTGAGCTTTCGTCATATACATAATTTAGATTTCAGTTCCGAAACCCCCTAGTTAGGTGTTTTAAATTAATTAAATTCACCCGGTGCGTACTTGTTAATGGCACATTAATGTATGCAGCAGATGGGAAAAGTTCAGTGTTTCTGTCTCTCTCATATTCCACAAGCTCTGAGCACCGAACGCCTCAAGTGGTACACATATCCCAGTTGCTATGACGACGTTAATTTGTAACTCGTTCTCAATTCCGTTTAGGTTATAAACTCGCTGTAAATTAAAGAAATGATTCCCAGTTTGATTATCAGTATTATTTGAATTACTAGCCGGCAGAACACGGATTAGGTATTTCAAATAGCCTCGCTATATAAATATGTACATGAACAATAGTTTAGCATTAACGTTTTGACTAAAATAGCTGACTAAAATAACAAATCCTTCTTTTTACTTTTAAGGGCATCATATTGGAACATTTTAACGGATTATTTAAATATTTTGTTGAAATAAGTACTACCAACATAATTCGCCGTATGTGGGTCATGCATTATCAGGCATTATCTATTTTCTCGAGATAATGAAGCCATTCAAGGTCAGCAATAAATAGATAGATAGGGTGTTGGAAACTGACCTTCTCATTTTCTTGTGCTCGTTATGTTGAGTTTCTACATATGAGGTTACTTAAAGCACACTAATATTCCAGGCTTAGTGACAGCATGGAAATGTAGGGTATGTTAAGTAAATATCACCACCTCTTAAATGACTATATATACTCGTATATCATTAAGCACACATAATAAAATAGAACATTTAAACATTATTACATACACTTTTTACACAGTCGAGTGCAGTAAAATGCTATTATCTTTGCGAAATTCTTTAATACATGTTTGAAACGTTATAGTTTTGCTATCCTTGTTTTAATATACATATATCTTATATTAACTTTTATAGACATGTTTGGAGGCAGGAGAGTTACTCAATTTGCAATTTGAAAAGCTCGACTGAATTTAGATAAATTATAATTAGCATTGAAGTACTGTCTTTAGCTATTTGTTTACGTCTAGGCTAATTAACTGAGAGTTGCATTCATTTGAGCTGATACTCTCTAAAACGTGATTATAGATAATGAAATTGTCCTCTCTTGGCTAAATAGGCATTAAATGGGGGGGGGGGCTGAAACTATTTAGCGACACGATTAACTATCGTAATGTTTCTGATTTCAATGCTAATGTTTTTCTTTACATTCTGAAACTCAATATTTACGCCAATTTCCGGAGTTATTTTAATTACGATTTTAACCAATTTTTTCACTATTTACTCTGTTAAACATGACATTTTAACTCAGAAGAATTTAATCAGGAAATAAATATATATAATTCCAAACTCGCAAAGAACTCTTTCACATTTAAAATAAACTTTATCAAATAAACATGTGTTGATTATGAGTCAATAGTATAAGCTTCTTGGCAAATTAATGTATACTACCATGAAAACCTTTTGGGGTAGACGTTCAAGGGAATGAATAACAAGGAACATAGCCGGCGCTGGTATATCAAGAAGCCGAGATCGTACAGGATTTATAACTGAAGTCTTGCCATTCTCTTTCCATTCCCGGAAAAGAAAAAAAGCCATTCCATTTGAAAAAATTAATTTGACCTTGAAATAACATTCACAATAGCATTTCAAGGATGAGTTAAGGCCGCTGTGTTATATTTCCCTAAGAGTACTTAAATTTTTGTCTGAAGTATTTGTTTTTTTTTTTTTATTTTCCCCTTGGTTTCGTAAGAAAATGGCCGCGACACTATAACTCCCCATTTTGTATATATAAAATCCATTCAAGAGTATGTTTATGTACTGACATAATGGTTACCACTACACCACCAGGACCGACTAATACACGAGATGAAATGATATATTGGCGAAGGATTTTTATTTTTAAGGAAGGAATATTTCCAGGCCAAGTTTAGAGTACCTCCCCGGCATTTGCCATTTGTGAGGAATGAGGAAAATCTGGAAGAAGCCTCAGTCAGGGAGGACGCTCCTGACGGGATTAGAACCCAAACCTCCCGCTCACGAGTTCGTGCCTTAACGACCTCGGCCACCCGTGGCGGTGTACTGAAAAGAGACTTCTAGCTTTGAACCCATGTTTCCGTAAGTTACATTTATTTCTTCCTCGGCTTCTACTTGGCCTAGAGCTTTCAAAATTTCAGGAATTGTTCTTCTGTTACCTCTGCATAGTTCAACATGGGCATTTACAAAAAAAAAGTTTATAAATATATATCGGTTGCATATACAAAAATTTGGGGGAAATGTTTTTTTTTTTTTTTTTTTTTGAAAAAGTAAAAATTCGCTTATCAAAAAACGCCCATGTAAAAGTGAATCAATATATGCAACTTTATTTCATAAATTTTTATTCCAAATAAGTCCTTAGAAAAAAAAACTAAATTTTAATAGTTTAACAATGCTACCGAGTCCCCTTAAACGCATGAAGTAAACAATCAACTCTTAGCCATGCTGCAAGCTGCAAGATCCACTGCAGGACGCAACGGAGAGCGCGAAGGAAAAAGAATTGCAGCTTCTTTATATTAAAGGAGCTGGTGGTGGTTGAAAGCATAAATAGCATTCAGTTTATATATAATAAAAGCACCAGGGTAATATACTAATGCACAAGCACTCATTGACAATGCCTATCTCAAACTACAAGCTATTTCCTGCGCATGCATTATTATGGCCTTAACAATTGGCTTCTCCCATTATCCAGTCGCGCTCTGCCGGCCCAAAATTCAAATATCCTCAGTGTTAAATGTACATAGTTATCTATAAGGAATATTGCTCTATGCTATAAAGATGAAATGCCCAATGAAATAAATGCAATCTATAGAAAACTCCTTTCTGTGTGGTGATTCCGTAATTCAAAGGTTCGCTAGAGACAGATCCATCCTTTGCCCTGATTTGCTACCGCACGTCTCTTTTCATCAGTGAAAAAGCTGCAAATTCGGTGTTTTCAAACGAATGCTGAAGTAGCAGAAAATCATGGGGGCAGTATTAAAGCGCCTGAGCACGGAATTTTTGCTGAAGAGTTCGTTCGATAACTTGGTACAGCATCGGGACAAATGCTTCAACGCTGGTGGAAATTTCATGAGAAATAATTCAAGGATGTACTTATTGAAATATATATAACTTTACAACTAGGGAGAATGGAGGGGAACTCAGCATAGTCGTTGTATGGGACTTCCATGACGTAAGTGATACAAATAAATATTAACACCATTTTGTTTATCGGCATGTGTAGACGAAAAAAAAAATCTAAATTGTTGTTCATGTCCTGCAATATGCTAAAAAGGTGTTATTTATACATTCCGCAAAACAAAAATAAACAGTAAAATTATGTATTTTACTACACTTTCAAAACCCATGAAGCAAAATATTCTGAATGTTTTATGTAAATCATTTGAGTTCGCAAAATTAAATTGGTATGACTGAGCTAATATTGTTTTTTTTTTTTATTAGTGTTTAACGCCCGTTTTCACTACTGAGGCACCACAGGCGGTGGACACTGATGATACATGAGATGAAATGATAAATTGGGAAGGGATATTTTTTTTAAGGAAGGAAGCGTTCCAGGCCTAAGTTTAGGTACCTCCCCGGCATTTGCCAGTTATGAAGACTGAGGAAAACCTGGAAAAAACCCCAGTCAGGGAGGACGGTCCTGGCGGGATTCGAACCGCAGACCTCCCGCTCACGAGTCCGTGCCTTAACGACCTCGGCCACCCGTGGCGGTGGATAATATTGTTGACAAGCGTTGATGTCAACCAAAATTTAAAATTTGAGCTAGTCTTTCTATTGTACATAATGCACATTATATTAAGACTACTTTTCATTTTCTTCATGCTACCATCGAAGCTTTCAAGGCATCGAAATAAACAAGGATAGGTCCATAAGTTTCCGGCCTAGCCATTTTAAGGTATGATAAGGACAAAAACTATATTTCACATTTAATATAGTTACCCTTTATTGCAATACACTTCTCACCCACATCTTTGAATTAACGTTTCAACCCCCACCCCTCTCCAAATAGTCAGAAGTCTTGTCTGCAAAATGGGCATTAACAGCACCCATCACTTCTTAGACCCATTTAAATTTCCTTCCTCGAAGGTCCTCCTTGAGTTTTGAGAAGAGGAAATAATCACTGAGAGCTAGATCTGGGCTATAGGGTGGATGGTCGATCTCCTTGAAGCCACGTTTCTTCACAGCTTCCTTTGCAACAAGAACTGTGTGCACAGGCGCACATTTCCACTCAGCTTTACTCACCTTTGCTCTTTGATGGAAGCACGTGGTCTGTGCAGAGGTCAGCATAGAACAGCATGGGGACATTTACTGTGGTGTTTATCTCCTTGAAGTCAATGAAGAGTATTCCTTCATTCACAGTCCCAAAAGATTGTGGCCTTGATCTTGGTTGACTGAGTGACCTTGGTCTTTAGAGGCGGTGCTTCGCCAGGTTTACGCCAGGTTTCTTTTGGACAAGGAATTATAGTAGAGGACCACAGTTTCATTTTCTGTAACAATCGTTTGCAAAACTTTTCTCTCGTTGCCACGGCAGAGCTCCAAAAATGCCTGACAACAGATGACTCGTTGCTGCTTTTGGACTGAGGAAAAAGCCTAGGCACCCATCTTGTACTAACCTTATTCATATTTAAATGTTAATGAATGATTCGAAGGACTGTAGTTTTAGAAAGGCCCAACCTTGCTGCTTTTTCTGTAACTTTGAGCCGCCGGTCTTCCATAATTTCTCCTTCCACAAGAACGATATTTTCAGAAGTGAACACCTTCAAGGGCCGAACTGCACGCTCTTCATCTTCAATGCTTTCTCGACCCATTCGAAAAAGTTTGGCCCATTCTTTTACGTTAGAATATGAGGGCGATGCTTCCCCATATACACAGCCCAATTGCTGTTTAATTTCATTTGGAGTAAGTCCTTCTTTTGTGAAAAACTTAATAGCAGCTCTAAACTCCATTTTGAACATGTCACAATCTTCTTTACGCAACTATATCTGAACGACTGAACACAGCGGATCGGAAATTCCAGCCGCAATTATTTACTTAACAGGTAAGGCATGACACCATATAAGGGTTTTGTGAAGGGGTACTCCTTATCGCCGAGTCCGGAAACTTATGGACTTATCCTCATAACTTCAATGCAAGTCCAAGTTATTCGACATAGTCGATAGTTATAAGTGAACAAGATGCGGTGGCGAAGTGGACTTTAGACATAACACTGCTTCAAGAGCCCGAATATTTTTTATTTAAACTATACAACATAATGCCAAATGACTATCACTAACATTCAGCTGTCAATTAAAGAAATCGCACTGATCTCCGCTTCGAACTACGAGAAAATAAGAACGGAAAGGTAATTAGTGCAGATAATAAATCATCCTTCAATTCTCTGTTCCTTTTCCTGCTCTTTTCTGCTCGGTAGCTTAGAAGCCACGGGTACCTGCCAAAATAATATATTAAATTGCTTAAATTGTGTGTAACACTTGGGGCAGTCATTAAGTAATGTAATATGTTCAGAAACGCTATTATATTGGAAATAAACAGCAATTTAGGGCCCGTTGCTACAACTTTTGCTAATGGTCACCCGATTTTCTGCTGTTCTTCAATATATTAGCTTCAACCTTTTCTTTTTTCCACCAAAATATTATTAAATTTTATCAAAAGTTCATAATACAATTACTACATAATTTATCTTCGCTTGGTAGAATGTACATTTCCTATCACAAATTTCTGGTAATGTCTTTATTAACTTTCTCCTTTCAGAAATCTGTTTAAGTTTCACCAAGCCTATCTTATTTTGAGAAAATTTCGTTGGCAACCCACAAATGTCCACTGCCGTATGTTTTATGAAAAAAAGCGTATGTTTTTCAACATTCTTAACTGAAAATAAACTATGAAATTCCTCCATATAGTTATTATGCAATTTTAAACGTCATTTCCCCATGACACGAGAAAACATGGTGCGCAGAACCTAAAGAATATACTAGCTACGTCACTACCCTCTTTTCGTATCTGAAAACTCGGGATTTTTTTTTATCTTGCAAAAAAGAGAAATTAAGTACCTACATCTCGAACCAGAAAACGTTCATGCTTGGGATAGAAAAAGTACTGTAACATCTTGGAGACCTTGCTCAACTGTGGATTCATTGTCTAGTTCGTCACTCTTGTGTGGAATTTTACTATTGTTTTAGTGTCTAATGTTATGTCGGATTATCTGTTACAGAACAGCCTTAATGCTTACTTATTTTGATGCCCAGTCGGACTTTGAGTATTTGAAAGCCTCTTTAACAAGAACTTATTCAGGGGCATGTGAGCCATGAAAATAGCTCCAGCATAACAAGGAAAGGGTTTTCATTTTCATTAGCAGCGACCTTGAATAGCAGGGGAAGTAAACAGCATTAAAAGCCGCCAGACCGACGTAACACAGTTCTTCTTCAGTGCCATCAAACTTGACGGCTGCTGATGCAGTGCAGAGCTCAGTATCTCTTCGGGCCTACAAGTTGCTGCGTTAACTCTTTCGCCACTAATGGGATGTATGTTGTTATTATTATTATTATTATTATTATTATTATTATATAGCTTTCTTTGTTTATTGGCATTACGAAATTTTTGATAGAAGGTCTAAACTTCCGTTTTAATCTTTGAACAAAACAGGATAATATTGACTTTCATGACTTCCTGCCAACTTGAATATTCCATAAATTTATTTGTTGTTTAGCAATAAATCTAAAAACAATGTTGTGCGTGTTATTATGTTAATATATATACTTTAACTAATAACATTTTTATTTTTATTTATATACTATAGTGTACTTAGAACAAAGTAGAAACAGCGGCTTTTAATGAACTGTTTAACAGTAGGGTTTACCTTTTTTTTTTACATATGCGGTTAACACAAAAGAAAGAAAAGGCAGCAAGAATATTTTTTATAATCTAGAAACAACCTAACAGTATTTGAAAAAATTGCTGGCGAGTCTTACAGATTTTAACTTTCGTTCTGAATTAGAAAAAACGCAAATGCGAAAGGGATAAATAGAAGCATCTGACAATAATTGAAATAATAAAAACGCATCAACACAGTTTTGTGATCTTTGTGAGCACAAATGCACACTAAGCTAAATATTAGTGAACTAAAAACATGACTTCACAGCATTCTTATATATATATATATATATACCGATGGTGCCAAAAATGTATACACACAGTAGATATCTATTTAATAAATTGCAAAGTTGGACCGAAAAACAACAGTAATGCGTAGTATGATGTTCTGTAAACAGATGTGACTCATACATTATGATAGCGTTGCTAGATGATAGGTAAATCAACAATGAATAAATGAAGCCAAGATTACCGTATGATGTTCTGTAAATGATGTGACTCACATTACATTATGCTAGCGTTGCTACTACAAAATGGAGCCAAGATTATCGTTTGAACAGCGGAAAGCAATTTTTAAGTGGTTATTGGAAAGCCGAGAATATTGTTGATGTTCAAAGACAATGGAGACGCGTGTACAGAACAGAACCGCCAACACGAGTAACAATTGCACGCATTCGAGACAAATTTGAGACTCATGGTACCGTATGCGATGTTCACAAAGGCAGACCTGGCAGATCACCACATTATCACAGAGATATACGTGCATACCTTGATGACAATCTTCCAAAGCACTGGATAGGACGAACAGGTCCGATTAAGTTTCCACCGCGTTCTCCGGATCTAACTCCGTTGGACTTCTACCTATGGGGAACTCTTAAGGATGTTGTCCGTAGAAAATCAGCTACACTGACAGCACTTCGGGAAGAAATTGAAACGGCATGTGCTGCAATCGCTGAGGACACTTTCGCAAACGTTGATCAATCAGCAGTTCAACGTACTCAGAAGTGTATCGACGCCGATGGTGGGCATTTTGAGCAACTGTTGTAACTGTAAAAGTGTAAGATGATTAGTGCTCATCATTTTCTGTTTGTGTGAATTCAGCTTTGTTATGTTAACAGAGTTGTTTTTCTTTTCTTGAAGCGTTTATACATTTTTGGCCCCCTGTATGTATGTATGTATGTATGTATGTATGTATGTATGTATGTATGTATGTATGTATGTATGTATGTATGTATGTATATATAAATTATTTTATGTAAAAAAGTGCATCGAAGCGCGTTTAAAATCTTTCTGTTCTAACACCGCCTTCTTGATCGCAATTTTCGGCAACTTTAACAGCGTATTAAGTAACTCAGGGTAGAAAAGCTTAGTGGAATGCAGGAGTCTTAACGTGTTGTTAAATTTTTAAGAAAGTGTTAACAAAAAACATGTTAGTATATTTTAACCCCTTACATTAGTCGCAGTTTTTTTAAATATTGTTAAACGACCGTTTTTATTGCCAAGGCATCACAGGCGTTGGGCCCTGATGATGCATGAGATGAATTGGGATTTTTTAAAGCAAGGAAACGTTCCAGGTCTAAGTTTAGGGTACACCCCAACATTTGTCATTTATGAGGATTGAGGAAAGAAAAAAAAAAAAAAAGAAAGAAAAAAAGAAAAAAAAACGGGAATCAAACCCCTGAACTTCCCGCTCACGAATCCGCGTCTTAATGACCTCGGCCACCCGTGGCGGTAGTACTATCGGCGTGACACCGTCATACAACCCAGTAAGCACGCACTTTTGTAAATGTTGCTGTTTTCTCCGCACAGCAGGAGAACATGATGTTGCAGAAGCCTCTGGTAGTACGTGATATTAACAATCTGACTCTAAGAAAATACACATATGCATATTCTTTCATCGCACCACCTTCATATTTCCGCAGTTTTTAGGTCAAGGAGATAATGGTTGCAACCATTTACTGCCAGGCGTTTCAGCTCTGATTCGTAAACCGCACCCACATTTTATCTAGTGTTCTCTTTCATTGATGTTTAACGACAGTTTTATTGCTATAGCATCTCACTGATATATGAGATGAAATGATAAATTTCAAAAAGGAAATTATTTTTGGTTGAAGCAAGCTTCCCAGGCTAAGCTTAGTGTGCCTTCTGGGCATTTGCCATTTGGGACTAAGGAAAAGCTGGGGAAAAATCTGTCAGGAAAAATAGTTCTGGTGCAACTCTCCCTTTGAGGAGCTTGGTTATTCATGCCGGCTGTTCATTTTGTACGCTTACTCTGTCGATGAATGAGTCTAAATGCTAAATATTCCTCTTAATATCTGTAAGGTGATAAGACAACCAACGGAATGCAATTTTGCGAAACTCGAGCAAGTTTTTCAACATGTACAACACTGTGAGGTGAATTATTCCTACCCCTTCACAGCACCCATCTCCAGCAGACACTGATTGGTGTGCTGCAGTGGCAGGATGATCTAAACGCGACGCATCCTCCGCACTACTATTACACGGACAAGGCGTCACTGCTATATGCTTCCCGTGCATTCTCACTACATTCTTTAACGTTGCTTCCATACGAAACGTAAACTTTTATCCACGCTCATTCCAAATTAGAGAAGCTGTCTTTAGGATGATGTTGTTTGACATTACTAATTTTGATCTCATACATGCCAGTACGTTGATTTGTTGCATTTACCACTCCTCCACTCCTGTGCGGGCTCTGCGGACCTGAGTACCCGAGGTACTTCTGACAATGCTAGAAATAGCCGGGCTAGACTATTTGATTCCTATCCTTGGGGAGTGCTCGGGATTGGCTGAACTCAGCGACCCGCGACTCATGGGTAATTGAGTACCTGCGGCGGCAGTGTGCCCCCGTGGGAGTGCCGCTGGCTGTACTTAGGAGGCACGGGTTAAGTCCTCAAGCGTTGCTTGTCGTGGGTGAAGGGTTTGGTGGCTACCTTAATGCTCCAGTTAAATATGAGGAGGCCTAAGTTAGACGTGATCATCCACCTGTGAGAATCTGGTAGCTAAGTGTACTTAGCGCTTATTTAGCGACCGGCCGAGGAGTGGATCGGTTTTGGAAACAAGATGCCGTGCTAAATGTAAAAACTCCGGTATATTCCTCATAAGACCAGGGGAGGGACCCCCGCGTGAACTTCGTTCACTTTGATCCTTGGGAGTGCTTAAGGCGTGGACTTTGCTGGCAAAGGTTAAGTGCTCAAGCGCTGTTAGTCGCAGGGAGGTTGATGAGCTCCCTAACTGCTCTGGTTACCCCTCTTGTAACATTTTTTTTAACCATATGCTAGGTAGATCGACTTACCAGTGAATCTTGGGAGATGTAATCGCCTCCAGCCGAACGGCGGGTCGGGTTAGCTATAGGTACCGTCCTAATGGAAAATACTCACCAACTTCTCCGCGGGCCCGAGGGAACGACTCGATAGGCTTTGGGGTGGGAACCCTCGCTTCTGTTAAACTTGATATCCAAGTCGATTATCTACCAGTTAGGATATTCAACAATGTGTGCTAAATGCATTCCTCAAAGCCTAGCTGCTGACCATAAGAATAGGACCTGTAGTCTCTTCAGGGTCATCGCTTGCTTGTTACAAAGCTAGTCTTGACTTGTATTGTAACGGGAGAGAAAACATTTGACTTACTACTTACAGCTTAACAAGTGACCCTAACTTCACCTCGGGTGGTGAAAAAAATAGCTAATTGCACTGTGTATCAATAATAATTTGAGAACTACATACTGCTGTAGACATCTCAGAGCTCTAACTTTAGAAAGATGTTGTAGGAAAGCTCCCAGGTTGTGGCCATGAAACGGCGACTCAACAATGCGGCAGGAGAATGGTACTCACTATAAATATGATTTGTTAAACGACACAAATCATTTGCATAACTAATGAAAAATAGTTCGAATTAAAGATTATAAGCTGTAAAAAGCATTTTAACATACAGAAAAAAAAGTAATAATGTATTGAAAATGTAAAGAATGATTAATACTTTCAAAAGTAATTTTAAAAAAACAAGCACTCACATAATAAATCTTGAAAGAACTGCCTCATTTAACTAGTAAGATATATCAACTACGGGGCAATAAATTACAAACACTAGAGTTGAATAAATCCTTTTATTTTAAAGAAATAATAGTTTAAAACCTTGCCTAAGTTTCATGTCTTGACAATTGCCCTAACGGCACAATTCATGGCTAAAAGGTATCTTAAGCAAGCTTACAAATAATACAACCTTTAAAAATAAAACAACCTCGGTAACAGTGAAGAACCTCGCAAAATTTTATTAGTTATAAGGCCGAAAACACTCACCCCTAGAGCTATTTCACTGTATCTTAACCGAAAAGCATTAGGAAAGTTATATGAACTAGCTGCAGTGAACTACCCTTAATTCTGTTACTTACCAGGGTAGGACCATAAGTTTCCGGCCTCGCCGATAAGAATTATCACCTTCACAAAATTCTTATCTGGTGTCATACTTTATCTGCTAAGTGAATAATGGCATCTATAACTTCCGCTCCGCTGTGTTCAGTTGTTCAGATATAGTTGCATAAAGAAGGTTATGTGTAGAAGATTGTGACATGTTCAAAATGGAGCATCGACCTGTTCTTCACGAAAGAAGGACTTACTCCAAATGAAATAAAACAGCGATTGGACGGTGTATGTGGGGAAGCACCCCTCTCATATTCTACGTAAAATAATGGGCCAAACTTTTTCGAATGAGCAGAGAAAGCATAAAAAACGAAGAGCCTGCAGGTCGGTCCTTGAAGGTGCTCACTCCTAAAAGCATCGCTCTTGTGGAAGGAGAAATTATGGAAGACCGGCGGCTCAAAGTTACACAAATAGCAGCAAGGTTGAGCCTTTCTAAAACAACAGTCCTTTAGTCGAATTATCCATGAACATTTAAACATAAATAAGGTTAGTGCAAGATGAGTGCCTAGATTTCTTTCCTCGGTTCAAAAGCAGCAAGTCATATGTAGCCAGGCATTTTTGGAGCTCTGCCGTGGCAACGAGAGAAAAGTTCTGCAAACCATTGTTTCAGATGAAGTTATGGACATCTACTGTGTTCTCTTGCCCAAAAGAGAATGAATGGAGAGGCGTATACCTGGCGAAGCACCGCCTCTAAAGGCCAAGGTCACTCAGTCAGCCAACAAGATCATGGCCACAATCTTTTGGGACTGTAAAGGAATACTCTTCATTGACTTCACGGAGAGAAACACCACAGTAAATGTGGAGTACTATGCTGGTCAGACTACGTGCTTCCATCAAACAGAAAGGGAGAGAAAAGGTGAATGATGGTAAGCCCCTTCTTCACGACAACGAGCCTGTGCACACAGTTCTGTTTTAAAGGAAACTGTGAAGAAATGTGGCTTCAAGGAGATCGACCATCCACCCTACAGCCCATATCTAGCTCCCAGTGACTATTTCCTCTTCCCAAAACACAAGAAAGACCTTCGGGGGAAGAAATTTAAGTGTGGCGAAGTGATGGATGCTGTTTATGCCCATTTTCCAGACAAGTCTTTGAACTATTATGGGGCAGGGGTTGAAACGTTAATTCAAAGATGTGAGAATTGTATTGCGATAGAGGGTAACTATATTGAAAAGTGAAAGTGAAAGGCCGGAAAATTATGGATACTACCCTCGTAGCGATAGGCTACGTCAATGGGCAAGCACGCTAAAGATCAGGCTATGCTTACGTCATAGCTCAAGGAAAGGAGAAAGGAAGAAGTAAAGAAGAGAAACTTAAGACAACAGAATATACGTAAAAACCGCAAATTCTGGCCAGCAGAGTGATGGCCACATCCTGCTGAGCTTCCACATTGATGAGTTCAATGCCTCGTAGTGAAACAATTGACTTCGGAGCTTCGAAGTAAACGTAAGAACTCTTGAGCATCTGAGCAAGTGATTTTGGCGCATCCGTTGTGTGAAAGATTAGATGAAAACACGACGCCACACGCCCGAGAAGAGTCGCTGAACTTTGGTGCACTGACTGACTTCTCTTAACCATCCTGCAGCCTGGATCTTTCAGATATTCGGTTTTTTAATACATGGAAACATCTGGAGGAAGTTTCAGCTGACAAAGAAGTCACGTTAATGCAGCTACTAGTTCTCGGATTTGCGCAGAAGAAATTACCTGGAGACGGTATCAATATTGGTTCATGAAACTGTAGTGTTCAATGCTTCTGACAAGGAAAGCAAATGAACACGAATGCAAGATTAGTGCATTAAAGTGAACTAAGTAATAACTGCTATCTGCAACTATCTGAACTTAAACACTGCCCCAAGATGGCGTTAGTTATGCGCAAACTGAAGTACCTACATTTCCTTTACTGCTTTCCACTAATCGCGCTTAATAGGCCCATTAAGAGTATGTGCTTCACTCAAGGGAAACTAGTAAATAAGTCATACCATTAAATGGAAACTGAAAAATACTCCAGGTTGCAACCTACATCATCAACAGATTGACATTCCTGTTCATGTGATGTTCTTTTAGTTAACACCGTTTTATGTTTTCGCTGTCTCCACATTCTGGCACACTTTCATATTTTACTTATATAATCAAATCGGCGTGTTTTGCACAAACAGAAAAAAAAGCAGTGAAACGTTTTAAATGTTGTTCCAGATCAGCACAGGTAATTCAAGGCATGTTATAAAAATTGTTCCTACTTTCTATTAACAAAAATATCTCCCTCGCTTTTCCCTCAATACTGTAGTGCGGAATCTTCATATGTTTCTTGCAATGAAGTCTATGACGAAATTATTGGAAAAAGCAAGAGTTATACAGTGAGTGCCAAAAAAAGTATACACACTTCAAGCAAAGACATAACTGTGATAACATAACAAAACTGAATTCACACAAACAGAAAATGACGAGCACTAATCATCTTAGACTTTTAAAGTTACAACAATTGCTCAAAATGCTCACCATCGACGTCGATACACTTCTGAGTACGTTGAACTACTGATTGAGCAACGTTTGCGAAAGTGTCCTCAGCGATTGCAGCACATGCCGTTTCAATTTCTTCCCGAAGTGCTGCCAGTGTAGCTGGTTTTCTACGGTACACAACATCCTTAAGAGTTCCCCATAGGTAGAAGTCCAACGGAATTAGATCTGGAGAACGCGGTGGAAACTCAATTGGAGCTCTTTGTCGTATCCAGTGCCTTGGAAGATTTGTCATCAAGGTATGTACGTACATCTTGGCGGTAATGTGGTTGTGCACCATCTTGTTGGAAACAAAATTCCTCATTTCCGTAGAGTGTATGACGGAATTCCCGTTGGTGGTTCTGTTCTGTACACATGTTTCCATTGCCTTTGAAATTGAACAACATTCTCGTCCTGGTGGTGTAGTGGTTACCATACTTGCCTCCTACACCCAAGATCGCGGGTTCGAACCCGGCCAGGACCGATGGATTTTTTCGGGGCGTAAAAATCCTAAGTATGGCTTCCTTCGGAAGGGAAGTAAAGCCGTGGGTCCCGTGTGGTACATTTACGGCACGAAAAAGAACCTCAAGCCTGAAAGAGAGGCCTCTGGGCAAAATTTGTCGGCCGTTTCACGCCCTGAGTTGAATGGGACGCTGATGACCTGAGATGTTAAAGAGCGTCCATAAATAAATCAATCAATCAAACAACATTCTTGGTTTTCCAATACTAATTCAAAATTGCTTTCCGTTGTTCAAACGATAATCTTGGATTCATTTGTTCATTGTTGATTTACCTATCACGTAGCAACGCTATTATAATGTATGTGGGTAACATCTTTTTACAGAACATCATACTACACATTACTGTTATTTTTCGATCCAATTTTGAAATATATTAAATAGATATCTACTGTGAAAGTGTGTATACATTTTTGGCACCCTCTGTATACATGTATATATACTTTTTACCGTCTATTCTTCTTCTTCTTCTTCTTCTTCTTCTTCTTCTTCTTCTTCTTCTTATTATTATTATTATTATTATTATTATTATTAAATAGATATCTACTGTGAAAGTGTGTATACATTTTTGGCACCCTCGATATACACGTATATATACTTTTTACCGTCTATTCTAATTATTATTATTATTATTATTATTATTATTATTATTGTTGTTGTTTTTGTTATGAGAGGGTTAGAATAATTGTATATATTGCTGTTAATACTGATGTTTACATATTTATATTTATCTTTTTACGTATATACATTGGATATTGTTAAACACCGTCCTAAAGAAAAACCTTATAATATATTAAGAAGTGTTAAACATGGAGGGAAACTAAACTCATAAATCCAAGTATTTTGACTCGACCTTACAAATAGAAGTTACCCGGAAGTCCCGAACCGTAGCGATGAAAACCGACTGGTTAGGATTTCACACATGGCTCTGTTAATCCCAAATATTTCTATGTGTGAATAGAAAATGTTTTGTAAACAGAAGGTGTTAGTGTGCAATGTGGTTAATTATTTTAGCCGCACTTCAAATTAAAAAATATCTCGCTTATTCACTTCGAAATACATGCAAAACTTATACTGTAAAACCGTATACCCTTATAGTTATCATTTCCTTTGCTACATTACAGTTTTCCATTATCTTTCGTGTGATTAAATACTAACATGACTGCTACAAAGTCCACTTCCAGCCATTTAACTACATGGCATTTGTTCTCCACTACCGCGACTTGCGGGTACCTTGTAAGATCGAGTGGTGTTTATTGCATGTGTAGATAACTTAGAAAATATAACACATTAAAAAATGAGAATGATATAATAGTGAAATTTGTTAATTATGCTCAATTGAACTTAATAATCATTCAGATTCGATGAAATGTAATAGCCCGTTCTTTTAAGTATTTGCTAAAAGTGAACGAGTATAATTGATATTAGTTTATGCATTAATATACGCACTACTAGAAGCGTTCAATTAGTAATTAAACACATTTTTCTTTGTTGGGATTATTTTAGTTTAGTTAAGTTTAATTTTTGCTTTCAAATACACTATAATGACCTTTACGGCGATTTTTTCATTACAATGCTTGCAAATGTATGGCTGCGCCATCTGTATGTCAACAGCCAATAACTCGTGGCGGCACCACTCATGTCTGTGTCTCAGGCCATCTTCGTGCTGCGGCTATGACTTCCCCATCAGCCAAATTTTGTTCAGGAATGCATCGGAAGAACTGGAAATGAGACGTTGCAAGGATCGGTGTCCCAGCAAAGACTAGTGCTCTCTTCTCGGGTGTGTAAACTTGCATGTGGCTTCACGTTGTCAACTCAACTTTGGGAAATCGGATTCGCCAACAGCGCTTGTTCAACTGCAAAGGAGTTTTTTTTTTTTCCTCCCCCCACATATTTTGAAATTATGAAGTTTACTGTTTCACTATGAGGCACCCATTAAAATCTCTTTGTAGTCGCAGCTAATTGGCCCGAACTTCCCTCACCGAGGAAAAATTTTGTGTTCCTACTTCGTCAAGCTCGTAGTCGTGAATTCATGCTTCATCTCCTGTTAAAATGCTGGTCAAGAAATTTCAGCCTTGTAACAAACTAGCAACTTTGAAGAGATACCGCCACGGTGGCCGAGGTCTTTAAGGCGCGGACTCACGAGGGGGAGATCTGGGATTCGAATTCCGCCGACCGTCCTGCCTGACTGAGGTTTTTTCCAGGTTTTCCTCAATCCTCAAAATTGGCAAATGACGGGGAGGTACCCTAAACTAGACCAGGAACGTTTCCTTCCTTAAAAAAATAATTTCCCAATATATTATTTCATCCCATGTATCATCAGTGTCTACCGCCTGTAATGCCTCTGTAGCAAAAACGGTCGTTAAACACTACTCAAAAAAAAAAAAAAAAAAAAAAAAAGCTCTTAAGAGATAGCTGATTTCTTTACCTTATTATGGCGGTCAGACTTTAAGGGAATCATCTGGCACAATTTTGGAATATTCTACGTTGATATCAAGAAGTTTAATAACTGCTTGTCTGATTGTTATTCTCCGATTGTACCAAATGGCTGTTCCATCATTGCAGATATGACTGCAGTGTGCGGCCGCCCAAAACCTGGGTGCTTTTACCCACTGACACTGCACATTTCTTAAATGTTTATGAATGTTGGTATAAAACTACATGAAACAGTGTGAGAAGCTACAGAATATATACACAAAATATTGTATTTTTCTTAAAAACAAATAGGCTGCTTTTCGAATGTCGCTCGTATAAAACGTGTAACATTAGATAAAAATTAGTAATAGTTAAATAACAATTTGTTAACACATTGTGGCTCTTTCAATTTTCTAGCTTGAAAGCTGAAATGAGGAAAATAGACTATCTGTACTATATACAGTATACCTAGCATAATAGAGGTAGTGTCCTAGACCAAAATATCATTACTTGTTATTGCAATACTGTAAACGGAAAACAATCTACGCGCATTTCAGTTACACGCGAAGCGTTGTGGCTATACACTAAATATTATATACGATAGTCTTTGTGCGGTTATAGAAATGTGTTATTTTTTACTCTTATTACATTTATTCGCTCACCTCTTTCATCCTCGCAATATATTTCCACCTGCATGTGCTATATCTATCTCTTACTCTTATGCTTGGCTTATCTGGAGACATGCAGCAAAATTTAATACAGGGGAACAAAGGAACAGAGATATAGAAAGCGGAGAGCATGTCTAATGCACATTCTCTCATCTTGTTAGGAACCGAGAGGGCGCAGTTTAGAAAATAGGATTAATGAGGGGTTATTGACCATCACATAGCTTAGGAAATTAATTTGTCCAGTTGAATAATGCTTCGCGTCTTTATGTGGCGTTTCAGAAATTCGTTGCGGTCATTGGGCACGGCTTACCAGCGAAGAGAGGTTCAGGAATGCGTTTCTGATTCACGTTACATTCCATTTGGTTTCACTGTTGAGAGTTTTGGGAAATTTCCTTTCTGTGAAGTCCTTCGAGAAACAACAGCACTTCAACTCAATAAATCACTGGGTCTACAGCTTGTTGTATTGCTATAAGAAATAGTAACTACTGTCCAAGTTTTTGAGCTAATGTGATTCAACTATTCAAATAAAACATTGACATATATGTATATACATATGTGTGTGTGTGTTTGTGTGTACCTCTATTAACAGAATAAGAAAAAATTCTCTAAAGACATAAAATACATAAACGGCGCAGAGACGTTCCAATATAAAAAATTAACTCTTGAAGCTAAAACAAAACCGAAAACTAAAAACACGCACGATATTTCGAGCTAGGGTCTTGTATGCGCTGTAAGACAAGACGAATTGACATGACTTACACAGGGTGAGGCATTTATAGTGTCCCGGCCATTTTTCTCCAAAACGAAGGGGAAAATCAAAAAGTTTCAGACAAAATTTGAGTGTTCTTAGAGAAAACATAAGATAGTGACCTTAACTCTTCCTTGAAATGTCATTCTCAATTTCATTTCAAAGTCAAATTGATTTTTTTCAAATGTAATGGTGTATTTTCTTTTCTGGGAATGAAAAGAGCATTCAATTTTCAGTATAAAAGTTCTAGTACATCTGTCAGCTAGGGATGATAGGTAATGTGATATTGGGTAAATAAAACAGCAAATGTTTTTACTCACTTTCAGTTCTCTTTTATTTTGTTGTTGCTACGAACGAAACTCATTTGTTTATATGCAGATGCTCATTTGTTGACATCGGTACATAAACGAGTGTTCATCATTGCCAATTCAAACCTCAAAAGACATTATCCTCAGCCAGTTCCCCTTCGTTTTCAATCATGGATGTTCGATACACAATCGGTGAAAGGATCGATATGATTTAAACTTATGGTAAAGCTCATAAATGCTAGAATAGCTTGCAACTTATACGGAGGTCGATATCCTGAAAGAAGGCAGCCATCTGTTAGAAATTCTCAACGACTTGCGAACGTACTTTCTGAAACGGGAGGTGTCGCACCAAGAAAACACCATCGAATGAAAAGTGCTACTGGAAGTCACCAAATTAGCTGCATTTGCCGCTAATTCTCACCGAAATTCCTATCAACTGGAACGTGATTCGGCAATCTCTCAAAGGAGAGAGAATAAACGTCACAAATACTCCATATCACATCAGCCTACAGCAAGTCCTTCATGGGGAGGATTTTCAGAAACCAACGGCTGTACGACAAATTCAAAACGGTAACTTTTCCTACATATGTAAATTGATACCAGTAAAGTGAAAGTATGAATAATTTCCCCTTATTCTGACTATCAGCTTCCTTTTTTCTGTTAAAAAGAGTCAGAACTTAAAATACACATTTTACACAATAATTTATTGTTGGTAAAAATAAATTGGACTGAGATGAATTATAAAGAATTTAAGTTTCCAATTCCCTCAAAAGCAACTGGAATATTCCAAAAATGCTCGCAAAGAGGATGTATGGATGAACGTTATCTGTATCCAGGTCGCTTCTTTAGTCTTTTGTTCAAGAAATCCCTTGTTTCCTTGGCAACTCCCCAGTGATTAGGGCTAACTACATGACAAGCTTGTCAGGATGGGAACAAAGGCTCTAAGTGGCATTCCTCTCAACTTCTGCATCCCACACTCTCCAAACTTCACTCTTTCCGGCAATACTATCGATTGTCTGTTAAGCATTATTAGGGACGCTCGAGTTCTATTCCTCGATCATTATGATACACTGAAGGATCGATCGCCAGGGGCTCCATTAAAAAAAGGGGGAAGGTTAAAAGTAAGTTTCATCATTAGAAGAGATGAGTGTGTTATGCTCGAAACCTATTGACTATGCCTCAGGCTAGGCATTGAATATGACCAATCCAATTTACAGCTCCTTCATTTTCAACCAAACACCGTCATTGCAATGTGACGAACAGAAATTACAACTGACTAACAATTGATTTGCATTTGCTCCTGGGTCATAGTTAATTATAAAATATTTACTGAGTGGTTACTAAATTCATTATGGTAGCAAATTGAAAGATAAAATAATACTAAGGTATATATTCTATTTTATTAATATTATTTAAAAAAGTATGCGGCAAATAGTCTCAGGAAATACTACTCGTAGTTTCATAGTTTCCCTTGTTCTGCCCCTCTGCACTCGTGGAATTATTAATAATATCAACTTTCTGGTGGTATTGATTATGATAATCGTGAAAAACACATTACCGCTTTAAAATGTTTACTTATTGTCTATTTTTAAATACGAACATATTAAATAATATTAATGTACGAGGGTAGGTCCATAAGTTTCCGCCCTGACCATTTTCTAGGTATGATAAAAACAAAACCTTTATTCCAATACACTTCTCACATCTTTCAATTAACATTTCAACCCCCCCCCCCAAATACTCAGAGGTCTTGTCTGGGCATCCATCACTTCTTCGTCACACTTAAATTTCCTTCCTCGAAGGTCCTTCTTGAGCAACTATATTGAAAAGTGAAATTAGTTTTTGTCTTTATCAGACCTAGAAAATGGTTAAGCCGGAAACTTATGGGCCTACTCTCGTACTCCGATGATCCCGAATAAAAATGTCGTCATATTCCATCATTGCAGATGTGATTGCAGCGTACTACTTGCTTTCTTCTAAACCCAAGAACGTGGGTTCAAACCCGGCCAGGATTGATGGATTTATCGGGCTCATTTATCGTAAGTATGGCTTCCTTCGGAAGGGAAGTAAAGCCGTGGATCCCGTGTCGTACATTTACGGCACGATAAAGAACCTCAAGCCTGAAAGAAGAGGCCTCTGAGCAAAATTTGTCGGCCGTTTCACGCCCTGAATAGAATGGGACTCTGATGACCTGAGACGTTAAAGAGCGTCCGTAAATAAAACAAACAAACAAAAACAAGAAACAGGGGGGAATAAAATAAAAAGCCATGCTTTTTATATAACATAACTACAAACGGAGTATAAATAACTATTCTTTTGAAGTTCTGCAAATAGTACCTCTGGATGTTTGGTAACTTGAAGCATTTACATAGTTCATCCTTAAACTGGAGGATGAACTACAGGCCAGTGGTTTCCGGGTTTATGTAGGGCATAAGAACGAATGTTCCGGATCAAGTATTTCAATTCCCAGCGCTTATCCTCATTAATAAGTTTAGCATTCAAATTCAGAAATTCGTGAAAAGCTGAAGATGCACTGAAGGGAAAAATTATCATTCATCACTTCTTTTTGCCCTGTAGCAGTAAAAAGTAGCGCATCTCAAATCTCCGGTAGTGGTGACGTTGTTTCCCCCATAGACAGAGTTTAATTAACCCCCGGAGTTGATTTGACGAAACAGCGGAGCGGAAAATTGCGGTAATAAAACCTGTCCGCAACCCAATGGGGCTGTCCCAGGGAGTAAACTACCAACCGCCTTCGTCCACATGAGCCCACCACACCCTTGCATCTAATTCATTGTCATTTTGTAAAGATCGATTTGTAATTAGTGAAAAAACGCACACTAAAGTCATATGGTTGGTAATGGCAACAGCGCAATGAAGATATTCAAATCTCCCACCCGTTATACGATTCGTTCCAGTCAGCCATCTGCCGGCCATGCGTATGGGTAGCAACGGTCGCTGACAAACAAATCTTCGGCATTATTGACTCGAAATCTGTCCTCTCGTGATTTTTTTAATAGTTTTTAACGCCCGTTTTTACTACTGAGGCACTACAGGTGATGACACTGATGATACATGACATTAAATGATAAATTGGGAAATGATTTTTTTTTTAAGGAAAAAAGCATTCCAGGCCAAGGTTTAGGGTACCTCCCTGCTATTTATCACTTGTGAGGACTGAGGAAAACCTGGGGGGGGGGGGGGAATGCAGTCAGGAATGGTCCTGGTGGGATTCGAACCCCAGACTTCGCTCAAGAGTCCGCGCCTAATCGACTTCGGTCACTCGTGGTGGTTCCGCTCATGATGATGGTATAAGCTTTGTCAACAAACTATTTTTTCTTACACTGCGTTAACAACTATTCTCGACTTATTTATTGTGTGCGAATTAAATTTAATGCAATGAAATAACACTTCACAAGTTAATACTAGAAAGAGGATATTTTTAAATGACACATTTGAAAATATAATCTTGGAAAGGAGCGTGTAAATATTTGTAGAGAAATTTCCTGGTGTCACGGTTGAACATACAGACACTGTAAGAAAACTTGTTCTTTCAATTAGGGAAACAAGTTCCATGAAGATGGAATTGCTAACTGAAAATTATGTTCTAAAGAAGGAAAAACTTGATGAACCTTGAGACGCATTAGAGCTTTATCCATGGAAATCTCTAGTTGTGTATTACGAAATAGGCACTTCAAAAAAACTCCAAGCATACAGTCACAATATGCTAAAATTGAAATATTACACATTAGTTCTAGTTCAAAAATCACAACCTCTTGGTTACCAAATTGTGGATGTTACTATTTGATTTTGCACAATATAGCTGATCTGCAATTAATAATTTTCTCCTATGAAGTTTGGTTTCATTTAGATGGCTTTGCTATTCCGCAAAACACAAAAATTATGGGGCATGTTATACATTATGAAAACATTTGTATACGGATGCTGTAAATGCAATAGGAATATTTGAGCTTTTTCTTCACCCCCTCTTCAACATAGGACTGTAAATTCAGAGAGATAATGCACGAAAATTGCAGCGGTGTTAATTATGTTAAATGTGTGCGGGGAAAGATTTTGGAAGAATTATATTAATTTTTAGATTAAGGATTGGATTAATGATTGAGATCTCAGGGTAATTTTCTTCTTCTCCTCTCCGTCGATTAGCGCCACGGGTGGCCGAGGTCGTTAAGACACTATTCATTCATTCACTCATTCATTCTCCGTCGTTTGGTTTCCGCCGACTTACCGACTTATATTTTGCACGGCTGCTGAGTCGCTGGATACCTTTATGGTCCAGTGACCATAGGGAATGAATGAATAGTGTTTTACGCCCGTTTAGCTACAGAGGCACCACAGGCGATAGACACTGATGATACATGAGATGAAATGATATATTGGTAAAGGATTTATTTTTAAGGAAGGAATCGTTCCAGGCTTAAGTTTAGGGTACTTCCCCGGCATTTGCCATTTATGGAGAACTGAGGAAAACCTGGAAAAAATCTCAGTCACGGAGGACGGTCCTGGCGGCATTCGAACACCAGACCTCCCGCTCACAAGTCCGCGCCTTAACGACCTTAGCCACCCGTGGCGGTGTGACCTTAGGAGAAGGAGTCTTGGAGATAAGTAAGATTTCTCGTTATAGGAGACGAAACACAATTTATTGTTCCTAATCTATTCCACCAAAAAATGTACCCCCGTTATTTTCTGAAGAATATGTGCCACTTTTGCACTAACTATGGCGATCACTGTGATGTTAACGCACTTTAATAACTCTAAAACTCTGATCATGAACTCCACTAAGTTCAACTAATTCTGAGACACAACTGCCTACTCCTTACTGCCATAAACATGGCAGTCTGCCGGCCGCACGAAGCTATCTCTTTATTCTTTCAAATATGTTTTAAAAAAATCTAAAATGTATTCTCCCATCTTAGCATCTCTATTGGGTAATCTGTTTCCCTCCGATTTTTTCCTGCTACATTATTGGGCTGATGGCTTACGTGACTTCTTATACGTAACCCAGATACGTATTACATGCAACCTTAGGATCTCCCCTTCAGAGGTTGTCAGCCTATCTTTTCACCCCCGTATGTTTATTGCTTTCGCCTTTAGATAATATGACAAAAACACATCTCCCTAACTGTAAACGAAATAAACAGCTTTTCAAGAACCCTGCTTAAGAATTCTGAGCTTGGGTCATATTTTCCAAAATATTATTACAATAGGCAACAGCAATCTTCAGGGCAGATTTTATGGCTGGGGTAGAAAACTACATTACAAACTATAATCCAACACTTGTACAGGAAAAAGAAATAAACTACACTTATGATTAAAATAAGAAGGTTACATAAAATTACTTACTCTAATCACTCTAACTAAATTTAGGGGGGGGGGGCAGCTTATAAGTACTTTCTCAAAATACTCGCGGTGTTTTTTTGGGATAATTATCCGTTAATGCCAGAAATGAATTTTTTCGTGGATATACCCCAAATTTCCCGTAATTCTTGGGAGGTTCTAGAGGAGATTTTTGTGCATGTTTCCCACAGAGTTATAGCTCTGATGTTCCCCAGATCTTAAAGCATAAATAAAAATAATTTTCACATTAAAAGCGATTCATTTCGTGAATATGATTGCAAACGAACCACATTTTAAGCAGGTTTATATACAGGTTGGAATTCGAGTTTTGCCTCCTGCTTGACCGGTGGATTTAACACAGTACTGCTGCATGCTATTATGGAAATATTCAGAAAAAATAATCGTGTACTTTTATTTTATTATTTATACTGTACATCCTATGGCTATTTCCAGTTCTCTCTCTCTCTCTTGTTTTTTTCTCTCCCAACTATCTCTTATCTTCTCCATTTGTCCTCTCGTTCTCTCTTTCTTTATATTTATTTTATTTATGCCTTTGTATTGTATTCAGATTACCACAAGACTTTTTAGATGTATGATGTGTGTTAATGTGGTAAAATGTGACGACACTGCGAAACAAAGTAATTTTTCATTTCACTATCAAGTAGAGGTAAAATGGGGAACACTGGGAAAGGGAAAGGGGAGTAATTTGTTCCAATGGAGTGTTGAACACACGCTCTTATATTTCATAGCGATCCCTCAATTTAGATTCAATGAGTGTGTCAGTCAATACATTAAAAGTATGAGAATTTGAACATAGTTAAAATGCCATGTAAAGCTACTGTTCGTGTTCTCTCTCCTTCATCACCCTATTATTACTGTTTTCATCGTAAAGTTTGCGTCTCTCTTCAGCAAAGCGCTCTCTTGCCATGCAAATGGCAATGAGAACAGAAGGGACGAAATGTAAACAACACGCAGTAACGCCGCTGCTGGGGTGGCAATAGGGTTTGCCTTCAACACAACGGGCCACTCGCTCACGACGGTCGATGGTGAAACGTTTCGGAAAGGTCATGCGTGTTGTACCCGTCCACTCGCGATCTGCTTGCTAAGCACGAAACACTAGCGTACTGCCGTAGGACACGGAATTTCCTCTTACTAGGAAAAGAATCGATTCTCGGATCATTGCTCATCAACAATGCGGCAATTGTTGCGTCACGCGGTTACGTCATCTGGGTCAGTCCCGTATTGAACCTCGGAGGGACTTGGCACATGCTCATCTCTGCATTGTAACAAACACTGTGCTCCAGGCGTCCAGCCCAAAATTCATGACAACACTCGGGTTCTAGAAATCATCACATCTTCGCCAGAAACAAAAAATTCTTAGACAGAACTACGGTTTTGGACTCGTGGAAAGAAATACGCCCTACTGCATAACGGAGCAATGAATGGAATGGATAACTATAGATTTTTTTTTTTTTTTTAATGGTGTTTAACGCCCAGTTTTACTACTGAGGCACCACAGGCCTCACGACACACGAGATGAAATATTAAATTGGGAAAGGATTTTTTAAGGAAGGAAACGTTCCAGGCCTAATTTTAGGGTACCTCCCCGGCATTTGCCATGTATGAGGACTGAAGAAAACCTAGAAAAATACCTCAGTCAGGGAGGAAGGCCCTGGTGGGATTCGAACCCCAGACCTCCCGCTCACGAGTCCTCGCCTTAACGATCTCGGCCACCGTGGCGGTAACTATAGATATAAAAGAATCCGCGATTTGTTTATGAAATTTACGCTTAGGCCAGTATCATCAACCATTTCTCCAAACCGGATTCCCTAGTTACTGTTAAAAAGGCAGAGTATGTATGTATGTATGTATGTATGTATGTATGTATATATATATATATATATATATATATATATATATACAGAGGGTGCTAAAACATATATACACACTTCAAGAAAGGACAACACTGTGTTAACGTAACAAAACTGAATTCACACAAACAGAAAATGATCAGCACTAATCATCTTAGATTTTACAGTCATAACAGTTGCTCAAAATGCCCACCATCGGCGTCGATACACTTCTGAGTACGTTGAACTACTGATTGAGCAACGTTTGCGAAAGTGTCCTCAGCGATTGCAGCACTTGCCGTTTCAATTTCTTCCCGAAGTGCTGTCAGTGTAGCTGATTTTCTACGGTATACAACATCCTTAAGAGTTCCCCATAGGTAGAAGTCCAACGGAGTTAGAAATGGAGAACGCAGTGAAAATCTCTTCGTCCTATTGCCTTTGAACTTCAACAACATTCTCGATTTTCCAATACCACTTCAAATTTGCTTTCCGCTGTTCAAACGATAATCTTGGCTCCATTTTGTTGTAGCAACACTAGCATATCATAATGTGAGTCACATCTATTTACAGAACGTCATACGATAATCTTGGCTTCATTTGTTCATTGTTGATTTACCTGTCATGTAGTAACGCTATCATAATGTATGTGAGTCACATCTGTTTACAGAACATCATACTACACATTACTGTTGTTTTCGGTGCAACTTTGAAATATATTAAATAGATATCTACTGTGAAAGTGTGTATACGTTTTTGGCACCCTCGGTATATATTTAATGACTGTTTAGACATAGGTCTACAGATTGTGAATGGAATCAATTAATGGTGGTATAACTAAAAACCAGAGCTATTGGCGCCTAAAAGCATTCACATTTTCAGAATGGGCAATGTCCAGAAAAACTCCTATGTGAAGATTTTGCCCATATCAGGAATTGAACCATATCCGTCGGTTTAAAGCAGGCATTTATGCCTGAGTCACTATCTGAACATAAGTATGAAGGAATTTAATAATGGCAGCAATGAGTCTAGATAAGTTATCTGATCACAGGACGGAATAACACCCCAGTAAGTAGGAATGCAATTAATAATCGACACAGGGCTCACATGTTCATAAAAAAGAGACAATTATCTCAAATCACCGAAACTTTTCCCTTAGAGAAACAATTAGGAATGTACAAGCTTCACCTGGCGATTGTCATAAACATGAAGCCTATAGAGTCCTTAATACTAACAAGGGTCTCATAATGTCAATGAATGTAACGACACATTAGATGCTTGACCTTTAACATACAACCATCCATTTTTCTGTATTGCTTAAGCCAATGTTATTCAGAGCTGTGCCTGATGTTTCAGCCACGTAATTTGTAATTTAATATTGAACATTTTGATGTACCAGCCATTTGTTTATGCGGAATGAAAGCTTGACATAATTTATGGTAAAAAAAAATACAGTAAAATAACGGGGCAGGTACATACATTATTACAACTAATATCACGAGAGGGCTGAGATTATCGATAAATTTACGGACGTAGTGAATGAATCTATTTGTAAAGCTCAGACCCTCTCGTGATATTTATTAGGACTATTTCGTAAATAAAATAATAATTTAAATATAATTCCTCTAAACTTAGCTTACAAAATTGTAATAATTGTATATTTGTACTTAACCTTTTCAAGCAACCTTGGGACAGATGAATGTCAATTGCCAGTAATGCCAATAGAGAAGAGCAAAATAGGGGTTTAGGACTATTTCATGAATAGAATAAGATAGATAAATAATATGATATATGTTTGAAATTCGTGCACAGAATGTTGACAATTGCATAAAATGTTATACTTATGAACATCTATTCATCTATTAGAAACCGTGAGAATGAAATAAGACGAAAGTCGACTATTACAACAGCTGCAGTTCAATTTTCTATTACCAACTGAGGAAAAAAATGAGATAACATACAGTGTCTGTATTTTTCTTTGTATTCTATGCTTTGGAATTCCTAACGATAAGTTCACTTTGCACATTTGACGCATCACCAAAACACTTTGACAACCCTCCATTTTGTATTATGATTGTCGATCGTCCACGCTTTTGTGGCTATCAATAGCTCCCCACCGCTTCTAGCAAAAGGGGTCAGTGATGCGTGTTCAGGAATTATATAGTGGAGGTATAGAGCAGCTACACTGACCATAAGACAAATGCACGTCGTGTGATCAAATGGATTTGATATACATTCATATATATCGACAATTTCACTCCGTAATCCGGCTGTGATTGGTCAGAATTCAAATTTTTGTTTCGTTTCATTGGTCAATTTTAAGATGTCAAATGAGTGAAATAGTCAAAGTAAATATTTTTAAAACGTGTAAGATTCTTGCAGTAATCACACAGCTTAAAAGTAAAGTTAGATGCTATTATAACATGACCGCTGTAAAAAGCAATAATACAAACTACAGAGAAGGAAAGACAGGCTATCAAATACTACCAGGTAGGCCAGGTAGGGAGCCTGTGCCTTCTTTAAAATGAAAGCACATTTATTTGTCTAAATTAATGTATCAAGATTCTATCCAAGTAAAGAAAGATAATTAGCATCTAAGGATAGAATATGAAATTGTAATGTTCAGCTGTTAGAGGCATGGAAATACTTTAAAAGCATCTCGAGCAAGTAACTTAAAAATACACATAAAATTGGTGATACGTATTTAAGATAATAATTTATCTTTCGATATTCAGCCTACCTACGAATTATGTGTAAATGGTGTAAACACAGAAAGCCTAGGAATAATTTTCATTTTTCACACTTCATATAAATAAACATTACCATTACAGACTGAAATGCGGATAATAGGGCATTAGCTCATCGGTACTGAAGTAATCCAGTACTTATGGATAAGGTTAAAAATTCAGGCTAAAATATTTAAATCAGCCTTTATCCGGCTAAAGAGAGATAATCCTTTAATATTCAGATAATAGCCCAAGCTCACAGATTCCATTCCCGTCAATAACCTAGAATAGCAATGTTGTTTCAATGACCCCCCAAGTCGGTCCTGGAGGTGTAGTGGTTGCCATACTTGCCTCCTAAACCCAATATTGCGGGTTCGAACCCGGCCAGGACCGATGAATTTTTTCGGGCGTAAAAACCCTAAATATGGCTTCCTTCGGAAGGGAAGTAAAACCGTGGGTCCCGTGTCGTACATTTACGGCACGATAAAGAACCTCAAGCCTGAAAGAGTGGCCTCTGAGCAAAATTTGTCGGCCGTTTCACGCCCTGAATTGAATGGGACGCTGATGACCTGAGCTGTTAAAGAGCGTCCATAAATAAATCAATCAAAAAAAAAATGACCCCCAAACAGTATTTGTTTAAAAATTACTACAGTTATAGTTTGGGAAAAAGAGTCTTTTAGTGACAAAAGCATAACGTTTATGTAACATCAACTGTATATAATACAAAATAAGATGGAAATAAATTCTTTTTATTAATATTAAGTATTTTTAAAAAGTTGCTGCTCTCTTTTGGGAAAAATTGCTTGCATAAAATTATAGAAAGAGAAAAGCTACTTTTGCTGCATATTTTTAAATACTGTGCTACATTGGAATAGGTTTTTCATGTCATACATAAGCAACACCAGTGTAATATATAATAAAATATGGTAATAAATGTCTGTTGTTTTACATCTTACCAAAGCAAGCCAGCCAGCAAGCAAGGATTAAAAATGAGACTGATATCCCCCCATATGAACAAAAGAAACGCTGTCACAGACTGACGGAATCGTTCATTTTGTTATTGTATTAAGTTTGCATGCTTAAGCCCATTATCATAAAAGAAACCAAAACAAGCAGTTAAGTAATAAATACACATATATTTAATTTTATGTTTTGGAAACTGCTAACATTATTCAATCAGGCAATTGAAGCAGAAAATGTTGTCTCAAAAGTTCATATCTTAATAATAATTGTTTCTGATGGCAATTATAATAATAATAATAATAATAATAATAATAATAATAATTGCGTTTAATTTCAGGTGTTGTTTAATAAGGTCAAGAATGACATAAAAATCAAAGCTAAAATATTACAATTAAGATCAGGATTTTAATATTACGAGTGTTAGTGTATGCATATAGATATGCCTTTTTGACTAATAAGTAATATTCAAGTTATCGTTCTGTAATGTTATGATTGACATTTTTTTTAAATATTGTTTAATGCCCGTTTTAACTACTGAGGCACCACAGGCGGTGGACACTGTTGATACATGAGAGGAAATATTGAGAAAAAAAATTTTTTAAGGAAGGAAATGTTCCTGGCCTAAATTTAGGGTACCTCCCCGGCATTTGCCATTTATGAAAACTGAGGAAAACCTGGAAAAAACCTCAGCCAGGGAGGACGATCCTGGCGGGATTCTTACCCCAGACTTCGCGCTCACGAGTCCGCGCCTTAACGACCTCGGCCACTTGTGGCGGTTATGATTGACAGTGTATATATGTCTTTGTTATATGTCTGTGATAGGGACGGGCATGCTGGCCTCCTGCTGCCTGTAGAAAGTCTTAGGACAACACGATTTGCCTCTAAAGGTTCTCTTCTTTTGTTAAAGAGGGACGACCCTTTCCTCCCATTGCCAGCCATCCATAAAGGGTTGCCGACATCAGGCCACAATTTTTTTTATTGCCCCGACATGGAAAATCGACAACAGAACTTGCCATCAAAAGAAACTCCGCATGTGGAAACACGTGCCTTAAAATAAACCCAAATTTTAGCTATTTCCGACAGTTTCAAAGGGCTACAGCTTATTGACCAAAACGCGCCTCATCGCAAAATTTTAATGTGTTAGGAAATTGAAAAAAAATAGCGGGTAAGAAAAACTTCAACCAATAAACATATTTCAAAACCTAGCGAATAGAAGCGAGCATTTTTTTTTTTTTTTTTTTTGAGTAGTGTTTAACGCCCGTTTTTACTACTGATGCACCACAGGCGGAGGACACTGGTGATACATGAGATGAAATTATATATTGGGAAAGGATATTTTTTTTAAGGAAGGAAGCGTCCCAGGCCTAAGTTTAGGGTACCTCCCCGGCATTTGCCAGTTATGAAGACGGATGACAACCTGGAAAAAACCCCAGTCAGGAAGGACGGTCCTGGAGGGATTCGAACCGCAGACCTCCCGCTCATGAGTCCGTGCCTTAACGACCTCGGCCACCCGTGGCGGTAGAAGCGAGCATGTAATATAAACGATAACTATTGTAGTCCAATAAGAAACTAGAATTAAACCAAGTTCAGTAATATTTAAAGGAAATAAATTTTCGCGAGGGGCGGAGCGAATTGACACAATTAATATAAAATACAAGGAGTAAGTTTGAGCAAGAGTAACTCAGTAACTAGAAAGCATATAGATATAGAGTAACGGGACTATACGATTGATCACGACCCTGGGCAGTATAATACAGTGATATTAGTAAGGCAATCAATAATTGAAAGATATAACGCTACAGTTCAGTGAAAGAAATACGTCGTCATTAAAATAATATTCAGTTTCATTAAATCAGTTTTAAAGTACGACAGTCGAGTTATTCTTACGGCAAAGCCCTTACATTTAAGTGATCAGTGTTAAAAGAACTTGCCAACAGCAAAATTATAGGCGACAGTCACGCGTAAATTTGTTACGGAGGAATGCAGTTAAAATCACGTGAATAGTGCATTTAAATCTTAGAGAGGTGAACTTTAGCCTAAGGGCAACTCCACTGTAAATATCAAAACAACCACAAGACAAATGCACAGCATGTTTCTAAAACCTTTAATTGCCCAACAAATTAAAAGTTCAACTAGAGCCGAAATGTGTACTATTCCAGTTAAGAATCCCCTCCCTCCCTAATGACATCATGTCATTGAAAACGGTCCAAAGTTCCCTGAGGTTCCTACCTTCTGCAATGGAACCAGAGAACTCCAGACGTCAAGAACCGAGGCAGCGCAAGAAAAACATCTAATCATCCAATCCAACTAATTCTGTAACCTTTTCCTCACTCTTCGATCCGATACGCGTAAAGTAATGGCATGGTTCCTTGCCGACCGGCGTGAATTCCTCTGTACTGATGCCTGTACTCGAACAATGTTTTATTCTGAACATACAGAACTATGGCGCTCAGGCGATGATTTGTTGTCACGTCACCTTCTTGATTATATTGTTGCATCCTTAAACTTGCTTCACCTTATTCATTTTCCATTAAAATGTCCTTTGGTTTTCTGTGATGGAACTAGTTCTGATGCGCTCCATGACTAACTAACACATCGGAGAGAGAATACCAACTGGAGAACTAATTTCCAAGGCCGACTCTACACCCCTGCCACATATTCGCAACAAAAAAACCGCCAACTTTAAAATAAAATTTATTTCAAACCCGCTTATTGTTTCTGCCGCATCCTGTACGTGTATTGTAGCATTGAGGCGGTTAGCATTTAGAAGTGAGGGTTGGAATCTGTAGGTAAGAAAATGTGCAAGCGCAGATGGGGAAGGTTGTTCAACGATTTTCAGGGAGTAGAGAGTTGGAACTTGAAGAGAGATGGCTACCTTATGATTTAACTTTCAGAAATGTTGATATTTGTATTTTTATCGGCCCATTAATTCCTTAGTTTTATTTCATTTTTATTAAGGATTGGTAGGGTGCTTCTACATAAGACTGCGCCCTTAGTCCGGTCATGGACGATGTAATGAATATAAAATGTCATTTATGATGGTAACTCGACAGAGGAATGCAGCATATTGGTCATCGGCATTAAGTATTTAAAATAGGCTGTGACAACATTTCTTGAAAGAAATTACCGTCTGTATGACTTAACATACCCCAGAGTTTGTCGGTGAGGTCCTGATATGCACCGTATGTAAGTTAAATAACGGCAAAATGAAATTTTGACATAATAAATGTAGCAATGGAAGAAGGTAAACATATTACGATATGCTGTGTATCCTTCATACTTTGAAGAGAATAGTGTTAAAGATTTGACCCACATTTGAATCATCACGTGAAGATACAATGCAATCGATACAAGTCACAGGCTTGTGTTAAACCAAGTAAGAGTGCTATGTGCACACCTCCGTGTAACATAACAACTAATATGAAGATTTAAACCAGGAGATGTGGTTTATGTTAAAAAAATGCAGCCCTATCTAAAACCATTTTCAGAGACATGGGTGGATACTGCATCCAGTTCAGACATTTATTTTGGTTAGAATCGCAGGCAAAAAGTTTTAAAGTACTGAATATAGGCGATAATATAATTAAAACTGGCTTTATTAAAATTAAAAATAGAGTAAATAACAATCATCATTAATAGGAATAGATATTTAATATACTTAATAACTTCTTTATCACATAAAGTACTTACTTGGTTACAGGCAATAACAAAAATTGTTTTCAACTGTCATAGCCAGCCGCTTATCACAGAGAACATTTTTCATCATGGAAAGAGAACGTTCTACTTGCACTGAAGTGTTTGAAGCGCTATTTCGAAGGACTCATTCCAGTTACAACAGAGCATTCACCTTTCAGGACATCATGGAAATGTTGATCAAGTCAAAGTTAGGCAGTTTTAAACAGTCCTGGGAAATGAAAAAATGTGCATTGGTTTCTGATCGATTTCATTTTCTGTGTATACGTTTATGCGGGAATCAGATTAGTTATCTCTTTGTCTCCGTACGGAACACATTGTAGGGACGGTACCGCTCTCACCTTCCTCGCTTGCAATTGCTTATTACATTTATGCAGCTGAGAAATTTCCTAGAATTGTCTCGCCCAAATCGATATAACATCATTCGCCAGGACTATTCAAAACTACAGTACTTCGCTCATCCTCTCTGTTTCCTGGTATTCGTATGCCCGAGGTAACCATGCGTTTCTTTCACTAATTAAGTTTCAGCTATAGCTTAATTGAATGGAGTGAGAAGAAGGTTTTTGGTTGCTTGAAAAGAATTAAACGTATAACAAGATTCTCAATAGACATTTTTGTGAGGTGAACAATTTGTTTAATTTCTATAAGTTTTTGTCACTTCGATTTATGTTTTTGAACTACTTAAATAATCGCGAGAAAAATCCATAATTATCCACCAGGCAAAAAAAAAAAAAAAAAAAAAAAAAAAAAAAGAGGTTTTAAGACTTAAAATAGGCAACAGAAACCAAAATAGACAAAAATAAAAACTGGTCCTACTGACCCCAAATGCACAGAAACATGCTCATTTCTATCTGACTCTTAAATATGTCCACCCAGACAGAAAAGGAAGCAGCCAAACTTCCGGGCTCCTTTTTTTTTTTTTCTTTTTTTTTTGTGTGTGTTTAACGCCCGTTTTAACTACAGAGGAATCATAGGCGGTGGACACTGATGATACATGAGATGAAATGATATATTGGGAAAGAATTTTTTAAGGAAGGAAACGTTCCAGGTCTAAGTTTAGGGTACCTCCCCGGCATTTGCATTTATGACTGAAAAAAAACCGGGAAAGAAACCTTAGTCAGAGAGGACGGTCCTGGCGGGATTCGAACCGCTCATGAGTCCGCGCCTTAACAACCTCGCCCACCGTGGCGATCCCCAAATGTACAGAAACATTGGCCATTTCTATCCGATTCTTAAATATATCCACCCAGATAGAAAAGTAAATTGTCACACTCCCGGGCTCTGATCATGAGTGTTCAGCCTGCGGCCCTCTATCAGAGCTCGTGTATCCCAAGTCACGTTTGTACACTAATTAAATTCCAAAATAAAACAAAATTGTTAAAAATGTGAATTTAAAACTATGGGAGGATTTTTCCAGTAATTTTAAATTCCTCCTAACATACTGTTTTATAGTCGTTTGTGTTAAGAAGTAACAAATATAACCTACTGCCATCCTTGAAGAGAGAAGCAGGGAAAATTCTACGTGAAAATTTTAACGGAGTGTACTGCAACTTCAAATACCATTATTTAGACACCGCTAACCACGCTGCTGTTTCCATGTGTACCTTTCTGTTGGAGTTGTTCTCTCGCGCTGCGACATTGTTTGTGAGAGGTTATGCGTTTGTTTTTCACTGCAGTTATACTGAGTGGATGCTACGCTATTAATTTTAATTGTTAACAAAAGCAGACAATATCATCTAAATCTGGTAGCAAGAAAGGGAAAAAAAATCCAAACGAAGGCAATGTCATTTCAAATAAAGTGATTAGTTAGTGCTTATTTATTAAAAATGAAGTTGTTTCATAATATTACGCGACAACATGGCATCAAAATGCTTTCTCACGATAAACTTGGGAGTCAATTTTGTTATGACAAAGTGTTTGAAATTAAAAAAAAAAAATGAAAAAATTTCGAGATAGCATGCATGATTTACGAATGTGTCTTCTCAGTTCCAATAGCTTATCGAGCGAGCTGTGCAGAGGCGGAAATGCATAGAAATGAAATAAATCAAAGCCATTTTCGGAGGACCAGTTTTGATATAAAAACGGTTTGAAAATATGTACTGAGTATATATATATCTATATATATATATTGCAACAAAAAGCACAGCTTATCCCAACAGACTGTAGCTCTCCGCATACATACATAAATAAGTACTTATCTGTTGGACAGTTTTAAAACGACGAGTCACAAATGTTTACTTCTTAACCTTGCAGTTCGACAAGAGTTATGCTTCTAATTAGCAATACTCGAAGGAGGCATTGATAAAGAACTCAATATAAAGGAAGAATTAGCCACTCTTTTCCCTCTTAAACGTCAATAAAAGGCAATTATATAATAAAAGATCTCAATGAAAACGTGAATTGACTCCTCTGGCTTGGAATTTATAAAACTTACTGCTCTCTGGCGTTCGAAGGAAAGCGAGAAAGGCTGATTAAAGTGGAAGCATTAAAAATAGAAGATGTTTCTGTAATCCAATACCACTTCTTAATATACCAAGAAAATCTTTGTGCTAAATCTTTAGTATAAATAATATTTTGAAAGATGCCAGCGTAGTGAATTTTATTTCTTCGAAGATTTGTGGCGCAAGGTTGAAAATTAAATTACTCACCCTTGGCAAATGCTAAAGCAAATGTTGGTCTCAAACAAAAAGTACAAATATTAACGAGGAAAAGGGAAAGAATCTATTGCTGGATTAAAAGATGCGCAGTTTATAAAAACACGTTTCAGCAAATAGATCTCACGATTCCAAGGTAAAGTTTAGTTAAATTTTTAATGCTTTATATTTAATAAAAAGATGTGGTTATAAATGTATATTGGAGATCAAGAAAATGATGATACCAGAATGGTGTGGACAATAGGAAAGGTTTGCATAAGGGACTGATGAAAGCAAACAATCTGCCGGCGGTTTTCAAAAAATGAGGTACTGGAAATTGTTCTTAATTAGGAAGTGAATTAGAAAGTGTAAGGTTATTAATTAATGACGGTGAAGGAGAGGAATTAATTGATTGTTTGATCAGTTAGGTTGTAGTAATTAAAATTGAAGTAAACCTCTTCTTCTCACGGTGTGCTCCTCGAACTGACGTCTGTGCCGTGTCTAGTTGTTCAGCATGACTTCGGGATTTTTCTGGGGTTTCGTAACACGTTCGTGTCAACGGGAAAGGGCATGGTCTTACACAGAAACTCGTAGGATGTAATTGACACGATTTATTAATAATTGTTTTATGTCTTTTTACACTTCTGGGCCGCCGTTGCGTCTTGAATGTTTTATTTCTTTCTTTCACTCTTGCACAGTCTTAGCAAACCTACTCCGATAAGAACTCAGTCCTCATAAATGGCAAATGCCGGGGAGGTACCCTAAACTGAGACCTGGAACGTTTCCTTCCTTTAAAAAAATCCTTTCCCAATATATCATTGCATCTCATGCATCATCAGTGTCCACTCCCTGTGATGCCTAGTAGTAAAAAATAGACGTTAAACACTAATCAAAAAAAAAAATCAGAGAACGAGCGTAACGTATGTATGACTGAGCGAGTTGTAACTGAAGAACGTATATGTGAATGAACCTAACGTAATACTGAGAAGCGCTATACAGCCTGAACTTCCTGATCGGAACTGTAGCTGCCATGTGGTAGAAAAACGAAAAAGGGGCTTTGTTAGATTTGCTTCTCCTTATACATGAAATCCAAACCTCATCACCTAGTTTCAAAGCGTTACGTGGGGTTTACAGCACAGCGCCCACGGCTATCCAGAGCCTTTGAAATATTTAAATATAATTGATGAGTTGTTGAGCTGCCAAACGCGGCTATTTTAAATTCATGGCCTCTTTGACGCCATATTGGAGAGTTCCCGATCACACGATGTGAAGATTTTATCGCCGACACCTGTTCCCCCTTCTACCTTCAACGAATTTTGAAGCATCTTCAGCAACTGAGATACAAAAAGGATCTATTGTATGCACTTAGCTTTCTTATAGTGGAGAGATCCATCACTATAGCCATTACCAGCAGAAGAAACACAAAAGCGCACAAAAGGTAATCTTTTCCTTATTGTCATAGAGTCAAACGTCCAGGAAACCGTGAATACATTTTCGTACCATGAAATGTACCAGTTTGCTAGTATAAGTTTTATATATATATATATATATATATATATATATATTATAATTATTACTATTTACATTATGTAAAGGCATTTACTCTTGGGCATGCGTGGTTGTGGGGACCTGTCACAACCTGAAAATTAGCACCGCAGTCTATTTATAACCCTATATTTCCATAGAAACCAAGGCTGGCTAAATTTCAATGCATGTTTGGATCCCCTTTAAATATTTAGTCATGATACCGTAACTGCCGTGAGTATTATAGGCCGAGATGTTACGAAAAGCTTTATATGCTTGAAATACTCTCTATTCCCTTTACTAGAGCTACCCTCATATTTCTGCTGTGCTTGCTGTTGCCGCATATTTCAGAGGCTCGTCTTGTCATACAGTCGGTTAAGAGTCTTGTTTCACATTCCTAACCCTGCTGCCCTATGGAAGGGTTCTACTTTCTGATGATATTTACAAATCTGCAATCCCCTATTCACCACCGGTTTAATGTATGAATACTAAACAAAATGCGTTGATTAGAAGTTTTGTAGACAAAGACAAAAACAATACGAACAGCGTGATCTGTTAATTTTGAACCAAGAATAATATGCATATGAAAAATGTAACGTCTGACCTGTTAAGAACAAATGCAAAGGAAATGCTGATACCTAATGTTGGCCAATATATTTGCCTCTTTAAATAGTGACAGGGTCAGTATAAGGTGCTAAGGAAAAACTGTGAAGGTAGTTCAAAGTAACATTATGAACTTAGGTAGGTTATTTTCATAGTGTATAATAAACATAAAAGAATTACACATTTAAAAGTGTGTCCTTTCACAAAATGAGTATTTATTTCATTATTATTATTAAGGTTTAATAAATTATGTAAACATCAAAATAAGTAACGACAAAACCTCACTAAGGCACAGAGGAAAAAGTCTTAAGTGTATATACTTAAAAAGCTACCGCCACGAGTGCCCGAGGTCGTTAAAGCGTGGACCCGTGAGCGGGAGGATCCCGCCAGAACCGTCCTTCCTGATTGAGGTTTTTTCCAGGTTTTCCTCAGGATGGCAAATGCCGGGGAGGTACACTAAACTTAAGCCGGAAACGTTTCCTTCCTAAAAATAAATCCTTTCCCAATACATCATTTCATGTATCATCACTGTCCACCGCCTGTGGTGCCTCTGTAGTAAAAACGGGCGTTAAACACCATTCATTCATACCTAAAAAGCTGTCCATTTCTTACTATATTGCTTATTATACCTAGAAAAATAAGTAATTAATAAAATGCCCTCAAAATAATGGTGTAGCTTTATTTTGTGCATCTTCTGTAAATTGTGCTAAATTACTTCAGTTGTATAATACATAACACTCAAAAACAACTTTTCTTATTCCTGTTGTGATGATTATTTTATAACAATTTTTAAATATAATGCGATATTTTAGAATGTTTATCTAAGTTTAGTGAATCAAGAGTGTTTGAATGATGTGTAATGTAATTCTACAATTTTTATGTAAATGTATGCTTTCAAATTGCGTTAAGAATCTTTGTAAATCGAATCATGGTTTGGCCTATGGCTCTACCTACCCCCAAGGGTGACCGAGGTCGTTAAGACGCAGACTCGTGAGCGGGAGGTCTGGGATTCGAATCCCACCAGGACCGTCCTCCCTTACTGAGGTTTTATACCAGAGTTCTCATAGATAGCAAATGTCGCGGATGTACCCTAAAACTTGCCTGGAACGTTTCCTTTCTAAAAAAGAGTACTCTTTCCCAATTTATCATTTCCTCTCATATCAGTGTCCACCGCCTGTGGTGCCTCAGTGGTAAAAACGGGCGTTAAACACCATTAAAAAAAACATCCTAATTTCTCCAAACCAGCGTTTATCAAAGATGAAATGATAGGGAGACTAGGAAGCAGGCCTATAAATGGGTTATGGTTTAAGTTAAAGAAATAAATGCGGTAGTTTGCATTCTATATATACAGAGCTAATCATTATTTCTTAGCTGTATTATTCACTACCGGATAATGAAAGGAGAAAAAGTATTTTTCCAGATATCAAACGAGAGATAAATTCTCAAGGGTACCTCTCTTCTCTAAACTAGGTCACCGGGCTCAGCCAGGGTACAAATGCAAGCAAAACCGGCGGTCTCGGAAAGGAGAACAAGTTTTGTGTGTTGGATTAGGCAAAAAACAAATACTGTGGTGATAGTATAGCTAACATTAAACACGAATATGGAAATAAAACACCAACGCGCAACAGCATAAAGACTTGATAAAAGCTGTTTTAAGAAGAAGGTTGTATGTGCTCGAAAAAGCACTCTAGACAACCTGTTCCTTCTGACGAGACGGTGAAGAAGGCGGAGTCCTCGTAAGTCAACAATCCGTGACTACTTATAGCTGGAAATATCTCAAGTAGTAGTACGGAGAATTTTACCCAGGTCAAGCAGTAAGGCAACTCGGGAACAGTTCCGTGAGAAAACACGAGTCTGTCCTGAAGTTGATAGTTTAGCGACTGAAGTAACTTATCACTTATTCGGTAACATGAACTTTCATATCCATCAAGTAGCTCAGGAACATCGACGTTAATGTGCTCTGTGGATTGTCAAAGGAGAAGGTGTACAGGCCGTTTTTCTTCCGCGAGGTAAGCGGAACCGAATTGGCGTATCTCGATATGTTACAGTAGTTACTGATCACGCAGTTTGACGATTATAGTTTTCAGAAAGGTGGTGTCCCACCATATGCCATCATTTGATCCATGATTATTGTATGACATTTTGTCAGCATTGGATAGAGCGCATAGCCAGCGCTGATGCGGCTTTGATCTCCCCAAGATCGCCACTGACTAATGCTGACTGTCTTGTTTGGAGACGTATGTACGCGAAGAAAAATGTTTGAGTTCCTTCTTTCCAACCTAATTTGATGGAACTGCGATTTGTATCACCAAAGTAGTTGTAACCACGATGTATGGGATCGCGGGTTCGAACCCGATCAGGACCGATGGATTTTTTCGGGCGTAAAAATCCTAAGTATGGCTTCCTTCGGAAGGGAAGTAAAGCCGAGGGTCCCGTGTCGTACATTTACGGCACGAAAAAGAACCTCAAGCCTGAAAGAGAGGCCTCTGAGCAAAATTTGTCGGCCATTTCACGCCCTGAATAGAATGGAACGCTGATGACCTGAGATGTTAAAGAGCGTCCATAAATAAATCAATAAAAAAAAAACGATGTATGGTCAGAAATTAATTATTCCCTGAATCTCTGTTCCATTACACAAGATGTACATATAAAACATTTATGAGAAACAACTTGATGTTTTCTTTTATTTGATAGCCCAAAGTCCACTAACCTTTAGTTCAGTACCCATTTAGGAATTGGTAAAAAATTGGAAAAGAACTATGATTAATTAATAACATAAATGCGCAGGCATACACGCACGCAAACACACACACACACATCTATAACTAGATATGAAGTAAAAGGATAAAACACTTGAAAAGTCACAGATTTACTATCACAATATTTCGAACAGCTCGTGTCCTTAGGCAAGAAGACAAGTGAACGTAGTAAAAATAAATACTGAATATCGAAGTTAACGTAATGCATGGAAATAGATAAACAAGCAACAAGAGTGAGTGAGTGAGAGAGAGATAATATAAAATATATTAATTCGTAAGATTTAAACCAGGTGGTATACGCTCTTAATGCAAAAATATAGCTGCCATTCCTCTATCTCTGAGTAAGAGTCGGTAACGCATCAATAAGAGTTAGATTAAAAGCATCATCAAAATCCTTACAGTGAGATAAGGCATGTTGGGCAACCGGCAAGGGAGACTTGGTTTTAACAGAACCTCTATGATTGTTGATACGTAGCGAAACAACAGTAGAAGTTAAACCAATATAAAATGCTTTGCAAAGCTTACAAGATAACATATATACGACGTTCTTGGAAGAACAAGTAGCAAATGAAGAAATGGCAAATTCTCTGGATAAATTAGGGCTGTGGAATGAATGGCAAGGCATAATTAGCGCACAGGTTTTACATTTACGGCGTTAGCAAGGATATGAGCCAGAAGGGATGTGGTAAATTCGAAGGAGATAGGTTTGGGGGAAATATACTTTTAAGGTTAGGGGGTGTTCTAAAAGTAAGGCGAGATACAAATTTACAAAAATCAGTTAAAGATGGATACATTAATAAAGTATCGTGACATTCTTTCAAAATAGATCCGATGCTCTCAATTCCTGGCACTTAAGTTGTGACACACACACACACACGAGGACTGTTCAACAAAGAATTATCATAACTTTTTTCCTTTTTTCTCACGCTAAAATTTAACTTCACAATATTTTGTTAGCTTAATGCTTGGTACTAGTTGCATTGTTGTCGCTTCCGGTTCCCACCTGTGAGAGGTGTGCAAATTGAAACATATTCACTTCCGCCTACAGCAAAAGCGAGGTGACATGTGACGAACAGTATGTTGCTCTGATTTTGCTTTCGTTTCAACAACTGAGGCCTATGCAATGTTGCAGGAGTTTGTTGTTCTCTACAGCATAGCTCGAAAATGGTTCAAAACACTTAAAGATTGGAGGCAATCTACTTCAAAGGAAGATGAACCCAGCTCTAGGCTGTGCTCGAACAGAAGAAAACCTCTGCTGTTATTATGAGACAGAGAATAACATTTCAAAAATTTTGAAAATTTCACTGAGTAGCACCTATATGTTGGTAACTAAAAAGTTGCAAGTGAGACGTGCTTGTAACCGGTGGGTTGCAAAATGCTAATTCCCAAATAAAAATATATTCATATACAGGTTTGCAAAAACAATGCCCAGGGTAAATCGCTGCTGATAAAACTTAGGTACATCATTTCAATCTTGATAAGATCTGAGGGGAAATATTTAACCATCACCAACACATTAAAAAAAAAACTTGCCTCTGCTGGGAAAGTTATGGTTATCTCATTTTTCCATATTAAAGGAATGGTTTTCACGCTTGGTGTACCGCCAAGGGTGGCCGAGATCGTCAAGGCGCGGGGGGTCTGGAGTTCGAATCCCGCCTGGACCGTTCTCCCTGACTGAGGTTTTTCCAGGTTTTCCTCAGTCCTCATAAATAGCAAATGCCGGGAGGTACCCTAAACTTAAACCTGGAACGTTTCCTTCATTAAAAAAAATCCTTTCCCAATATATCATCAGTGTCCATCCCCTGTGGTGCCTCAGTAGTAAAAACCGGCGTTAAACAATATTTAAAAAAATGCCTGTCTTACCTGTACGCACAGCTGTAACATAGATGTTCTGAAAATACTGCAAAACCACATCACAGGCAAAATGCCTCATTTCCGTGCAGTAAGATGGATGCTGCATCACGATAATGCACGGCCGTACATAGAAATGTCTCATAAATTTCACTTGTCTATGAAGACTGGCAGAAACGCTGGGACAGGGGACTACGTTAAGAAATATTATCAAAGTTATGAGAATGAGTAAAGTTATGTTGTCAATAAAAAGTGTGATCATCGTTTATAGAACAGACCTCGTAGTTTTATGAAAGAACGAAGTATAAGCTTATCATTATATTTAAAATATCTACAGAGAGAGGTCCTGGCGATGCTCCCTTTCATGAATGCTTCCTTAAGCATGCTCAGCTGCCTGAGCACCTCCATGCGTAACTTATTTTGGATATTTTATTTTTCTTCTTCTTGCATTTTTCTTGCTTAAAGAAAAGTGCCATTTAGAAATATGAATAATTTAATTTCGGACTTGGTGGGTCCTGAGTGGGATTTAGTCGGTCGCGAAATCTCCCGATGGAGCAAGAAACACAGAAATGCCAGCGTTTTAATAAAATTTTACTCTTGGAGCTTAATTGGAGCAATTTTTATTTTTTGTATTGGAGTGCATTAATTTAATTTATGATTCCGTAATGTTTAATGTCCTTCAAAGTGGGTCACGGATTTAAAAATGTTGAGAACAATTGCTCTACTGCAGGACTTTATTATTATTTTTTTGCTGAAAAACATATAAATATAAATGATATATATACCATATTTAGGCACTTGCAGAACATTATAAAGGAGAAAGGGCTTATCTACATTATAAAATTATAAAAACTATATATATATATATGATTTATTTATTTATTCATTTGTATGGAAGTAGGAAGCAGATTTTAGTATATGTAAGGCACAAATAAATTTTAAATTTTGAACATTTTAAATCTTATTATCCCATTGGAATTAGACATTTTACACGGTCATTTATTTATTTCCATTATGAGTAGATACCTAATTTAAGACGATCGTATATCAATATCTAGAATGGAGCAGCTAGCCCCTTCCACCTTAAATTGTGGATTGGGGGATAACATCAATTAAGTTTTTTTTTTAATAGTGGCAATTTTGCTTTTTCAGCTTGGACTAAAATTTCTTATGGTAAGTCCATCTACGTTAACAACAACAATAGACAAACAAAATAAATAATCTCCACCGATATAATGAAGCTGTAAGTACAGTAAAAAAAAGCATTTACTTCAAATTAATTCATTAAAAAATGGACATTAATAGTAATTTTTATTAATGTTCTTTTTTAATTCTGGATACAATAAATAAGTATGAAACTCACTTATAATATTATATAATTATTGTTAACTCGCTTTCGGTTGCTTAAACATTTTGCACATATAACTAAGTATAGTATAAATTATTATCATCAATACAGAAAGTGCCAAAAAATGTATACACACTTCAAGCAAAGAAAAAACTGTGTTAACATAACAAAACTGAATTCACACAAACAGAAAATGATGAGCTCTAATCATCTTGGACTTTTACAATTGCAACAGTTGCTCAAAATGCCCACCATCGGCGTCGATACACTTCTGAGTACGTTGAACTTCTGATTGAGCAACGTTTGCGAAAGTGTCCTCAGCGATTGCAGCACATGGCGTTTCAATTTCTTCCCGAAGTGCTGCAAATGTGGCTGATTTTCTACGGTATATAACACCCTTAAGAGTTTCCCATGGGTAGAAGTCCAACGGAGTTAGATCCGGAGAATGCGGTGGAAACTCAGTCGAACTCTTCGTCCTATCCATTGCCTTGGAAGATTCTTATCAAGGTACGCACGTACATCTCTAGGTGATATGTGTTGGTGCAACATCCTGTTGGAAGTAAAATTCCTCATTTCCATAGAGTGTATGAACGGCGGGTAAGACGTACATGCGTATCATGTTTCGGTACACTGGGCCAATCACTGTTACTTCAAAAGGAATTCGCTTGCTTCGTTTGTTCATTGTTCCTTTACGATAATCTTGTCTTAATGTGTTCATTGTTGATTTACCTGTCACGTACAGCGCTATCATAATGTATGTGAGTCACATCTGTTTACAGAACATCATACTACACATTACTGTTGTTTTTCGGTCCAGCTTTGAAATATATTAAATAGATATCTACTTTGAAAGTGTGTATATATTTTTTTTTCACCCTTGATATTTAAACCACAATTGCCTCTCATGAGCCTTGATTAAATGTTGCCTATGTTGCTATTTTTTAATAGTGTTTAACGCCCGTTTTTACTACTGAGGCACCATAGGCGGTGTACACTGATGATACATGAGATGAAATGATATATTGGAAAAAGGTTTTTCTTTTTAAAGAAGGAAACGTTCTAGGCCTAAGTTTAGGGTGCTTCCCGGGCATTTGCCATTTATGAGGACTAAGGAACACTTGGAATAAACTTCAGTCAGGTAGGACAGTCCTGGGGGAATTCGAACCCCAGACTTCCCGCTCACGAGTCCGCGCCGTAACGACCTCGACCACCCTTGGCAGAATCTATGATTCTATGAGAAGATTCCTTTCTCTAATGAGGTTTAAGACATAGTATCTTATAACAGTCTATATGTGTACTTTTGTCGAAAGTAAATATATTTATTTTAGAAGCATTAAATAGTATGAAGATTTTCTCTTATATCTCACTATAACTGCCTTTAGTTTGCTATATAGTAACGGTCTATATTCAGATATATATGAGTAGGTTTCTAGGTCAAACAATAAGTCCCTCTGTTTGTTTCTAATCATTACAAAAGAGAAGAATCTTCCCTTGGAGTGCCCCTGCTTAGAAATGGCCCTACGGAGACTAGAACTATAAACAGAGCAGTTGGCAGAAGTTACTTTTAAAGAAATATTATTCCCAGTTCGCTTTCCACACTTCTCTTTTAACAGAGACAAACAGTTTTGCTCCGGTTCTTCAAGACAACATTGTAATACATCCGGGCCGTCACGTGCAGCCCTATGACGTCCCATTGACGTCACCGCTTCTTGCATGGCGTCGCCGTCGTCGTTAACATAACGTGGTGTCTGTTTTTTCTCTCGGCACAGCCCAGCACAGGTTCGTGTCGAGTTGCAGTGCGCTTCAATCCGATAAACCTTATGCAGTGCAGTAATTGCAGTGAAATACTATACAAAGTACAGCACGCCAGTCGCGGTGTCTTGTACTCGAAGCAAGGGGGGAAAAAATACACTCAACTTACTAGCCGGTATAGTAATCCTGTAAATTCTTGAATCGCACTGCGGAAATACTGCATATAAAGGCTACAACAGAAATGAGACAAATTTTGCTCAGAGGCCTCTTCTTTCAGGCTTGAGGTTCTTTATCGTGCCGTAAATGTACAACACGAGACCCACGGCTTTACTTCCCTTCCGAAGTAAGCTATATTACGACCCGAAAAATCCATCGATCCTGGACGGGTTTGAACCCTCGATCTTGGATTTAGAAGACAAGTATGGTTACCACTAAACCACTAGGACCGACTATATCAGAAGATATTGACCTGTATCTCAACTGTAGTTTTTTTTTTTTTTTTTTTTTTTTGAGTAGTGTTTAACGCCCGTTTTTACTACTGAGGCACCACAGGCGGTGGACACTGGTGATACATGAGATGAAATGATAAATTGGGAAAGGATATTTTTTTTTTTTTTTTTTTTTTAAGGAAGGAAGCGTTCCAGGCCTAAGTTTAGGTACCTCCCCGGCATTTGCCAGTTATGAAGACTGAGGAAAACCTGGAAAAAACCCCAGTCAGGGAGGACGGTCCTGGCGGGATTCGAACCGCAGACCTCCCGCTCACGAGTCCGTGCCTTAACGACCTCGGCCACCCGTGGCGGTCCTCAACTGTAGTGGTTTCCGGATGTATAATTATAGGAATATTTATTCTAGTTTTGACAAATCCTACATCCTGTAGCAATATGGAATACCATTTTTAAATTTTCAGTATATTGTTTAACGCATTGAAAACTATGAAATACGAATCAGAATTTGGTTACCGCAGTGCGGAGGTTAGGCCACAACAATGGTCTAATATTAATTCTTGCAAATAACTATATATACAGTACTATTGATCATCAATATTGTCTACTCAGTAACTAACCTTTGATCCCCTAACACATCAAAGTACGAGGGTAAGTGAATATGTAAGTTACAAATTAATGTGGGGTATTACATGTCTGTTTGAATGAGGTCCCGGAGGCTATTGCCACAAGATGGCACCATTAGTCATGTGCAAATGGTTGACATTCGAGACGAGACAATTGATGCTTATAACAGCGAATCAGCAAGTACAAGACGGCGAGCCTTTGAGTGAGTGTACAATCCTCTAAGAGGAGTTTTGTTAGAAAAAAGTGTGGAATCAAAGCGTACTCATAAAGAACTAATGCTTCCAATCTACAGTGAGAAGTGCTTGTCTCGTTAAGCTCTTTACAATTTAGCCCAGGAGCTTTGTGAAGGACGGGCATGTACTGATGATGAACACCGCGTCGGCCGGACAACTCAGAGTTGGAGACTTAATTCGAGCAGACAGAAGGGTAACTATATCCGCAATTGGTTGTTCATATGGCATGCACTACCTCAAAAATGCATCAAGGGTCAAGTTTTCACAAAGTCTATGCACTGTTAGTTGATTTGTTTATTTATGGACGCTCTTTAACATCTCAGGTCATCAGCGTCCCATTCTATTCAGGGCGTGAAACGGCCGACAAATTTTGCTCAGAGACCTCTTCTTTCAGGCTTGAGGTTCTTTATCGTGCGTAAATGTACGACACGGGACCCACGGCTTTACTTCCCTTCTGAAGGAAGCCATACTTAGGATTTTTACGCCCCGAAAAACTCCATCGGTCCTGGTCGAGATTGAACCCGTGATCTTCGGTTTAAAAGGCCAGTATGGTTATGCTACACCACCAGGACCGACGATGCATGCTGAACCTACAACACAAAAAGCATAGAATGGATCTGGCATTACGCCATCTCTGGTCGGTGCTGGTGGTGTAGTGGTAACCATACTTGCCTCCTAATCTCAAGATCGCGGGTTCGATCTCGGCCAACACTGATGTATTTTTCGGGCGTAAAAATCCTAAGTATGGCTTCCTTCGGAAGGGAAGTAAAGCCGGGGTCCCGTGTCGTACATTTACGGCACGAAAAAGAACCTCAAGCTTGAAAGAAGAGCAAAATTTGTCGGCCGTTTCACTCCCTGAATTGAATAGGACGCTGATGCCCTGAGTTGTTAAAGAGCGTCCGTAAATAAACCAAATAAAACAAACAAACAAAATCATTACACCATCTCAATCGCCCCCACGATGAAGGCCAAGATAAGCTAGCCCGAGTAGTTTCAAAGGATGAGTTTTCAGTTCACCATAAACTCCCCTACCTCCCCAGACAAAGCACAAATAAGATGCGTCGCTTGCGAATAAAGGAAGTTTTAAACGACACCATCCGTCAAGGAAGTGATGTTCAATCTTCTGGGATCACGAAGGGCAAACCGTAAATACCGACACCTACTGTAACATCCTCAGGAAACTTCCTAAGGTCATTCAACGGAAGCAACCAGTTCTCCTCGTCAAAGGCGCTTTGCTTGTGCATGATAATGCGCGTTCAAATAAGCCAACAGACAAATGAGACGCTGCAAAAGTTCAAATGTTAACTCCAATAGTATTCTCCATATATAACCTTGGCCTTACTCCCTCTTCCATTTGTTCGACGCTCTTAAATTTCATCTTTGGGGTGAACCTTTTCGTAAGCCCAAAGAATTTTATGCTGCTGGATTTCAGGGGCATGTGAAACGATGAGAAAAGCACTGGAGGTTATGTTCAGAAATAAAATTATTTTTCAAATCACACTCTTATTTGCTTAAATTTTATATTCATTTTAAACGTATTTGATGACTTACCCTCATACTACATAAAAACAAAGAGAGGAACATAGCGAATCAGATTAAAACAAAAATGTGACGTCTAGAGCTGAAATACCCAAGTTCTTCTTTCCTCATTAGGGGAGAGAGTTTGAGATATTTCAGTTCACTGGATTCACATTGTCACTTTGTTGTTCTCTATCTTTGCTAGTACTGTTTATAGACTTAGTTGATTTTCTGTTATCTTCTAGTTACCTTGCTGCTACTATAGTATCACACTTGCGCTTGTCACGGGAAAAAAACTTTGAAATATTTCATCCCGTTTCCGAGGCTCCCAACTCGTATAATTTGTAACACAGTACCGGCATCAGGGCTTATCTAATACTTGTTGATAAAAACTTATGCGAAACAATAAATATCTTTTATTGTTATTACGAGAAACAACACCGCCAGATATACCATATTTTCAAAGCAGATAGCATTCATTGTTTGTTGTACCAAACGATCTAAAAATGTTGATTGCAGTGTGCCTTTAATGGATATGCTGTGCAGTTGAAAGTGTCTCTTTTGCTTTTGATTCAAATAGTTGTGTTTTTAATCACAATACAATATATGTAAACAAGTAAAAAATAAATAAAAGTAAAATTAATTAAGTTTATTTTTAACTAACGTGTTTTGTACAAAATATTTGTATGGCAATTTATTAGGTACTTTTAAAATTATTGCATAAAAACTTGGTCTGAAACCGCCTCTGCTTTAATGGAACTGAGCAGGTCTGGCTGATGGAGTAAGTGAATGGGAATTTTGTTAAACCCCATCAAGTGTGCAGTTGTTTAGACCAACAGCAACCAAACCCCCACTTTCATCCTCGCCGATTTTAACCCGTTAATCCAGTTGCTCGACACAATTCCACGTCGCACACAATGCGCATGCCCACTAACGAGTCGGTCCTGGTGGTGTAGTGGTAACCATACTTGCCTCCTAAACTCAAGATCGCGGGTTCACTCCCAGCCAGGACCGATAAATTTTTTCGGGGGTAAAAATCCTAAGTATGGCTTCCTTCGGAAGGGAAATAAAGCTGTAGGTCCCGCGTTGTACATTTACGTCACGATAAAGAGCCTCAAGCCTGAAAGAAGAGACCTCTGAGCAAAATTTGTCGGCCGTTTCACGCCCTGAATTGAATGGGACGCTGATGACCTGAGATGTTAAAGAGGGTTCGTAAATAAACCGGAAAAAAAATTCCAAGTACAAGGCAGTGGAGAAGCGACTGTTGCGCTGTTAAATTTTGAGTGCATGAGTTATGATGCAATCACAAAGACTTTTTGATTGTTGCAACTTTATGAAACAGAATATTCTGCTTTGAGTCTGGAACGTTCTTTTGAAACCGATTCACGTAATAGGCATGCAGTACATAAAGTATTCAACAAATTCAAAACTACACAGTGGTAAAAAAAAGTTAAGATATGTTTTAACAAAGGAAAAGCTTGATGATATTGATGCCTGACTAGGACGTTTGCAAAGAAAAAATCTTAGATAGCATAGCTAGTAGGAGTCGGTAACAAAATAACTCAAATACAGAAACAACATTGTTGCAAGAGCAATAGTTTTTATAAGATTAGTTCTCCGCTTTCTACTAAATAAATGATTGCCGATGGACATTAACTAATAACTGACCATAGATGGACAATCTTAATTGTTCAAAAAAAATCTTCTCGTAGATCACTTTTTCTGCTAGCTCGGTATCAATCTCGCGCCCAGCTGTTTTTCTGCATTGTCGGCTACTCCGTTTATCGCGCCAGAATGTTTTCCTGTATTGTCGTCTACGCTACTCTATTCCCACCTTCTCTCTTAGCTCCACTCTTCCAATACCGTCCCCCTAACAAGCAATGCTACTTTCCAGTGCAACCTTCAAAACATAGGATATTATGGATGGTCCTCTACTCTAAAAGAACTCTTAAGTTTTCTCACCCCAACAAAAGTAACGGTCTTAACACAAGTGATAACAAGGGAGCGGCAGGTCACTTGCCCTGCCTATCATAAAAGTAACCTTGGATGTTTATTGCTTCCCTGGCAATAAACCTCTGCAGCAAACACTTTGGTGTTTCTGTTGAATACAACCTTCGTACATTTCAAATATACACTGTGGGACATGTGTGCTGAGAAAAATATATTAAATAAATATGTAAACTTAATCTAAGCAACAATACATAATATGCATACATACGCTTCATTCAGATGGCAACGATAATTGTCTAGAAGGTTCGAATCCAGGGAGTCTCCGTCTTATTCAGGACTAAAATAAGTACATGCAAAGCTAAGAACACTCCTAGGCATATTTCTTTTCGAAGATCAAGTTGTATCTCTGTGGTAGCATCCTTGTCGCCTTTCCATAAATAAAACTGTAGTGCAGCAATTTAGCGAACAGAGTTATTTCAGTTTCAAAGAGTGCTGTGCAGCAGTCGTTAGACGAGATGTTTGTTTTGTTTGCAACCGCTGACAGTGCGTATTGCGAATGCCATGAGAGGGGAACTTTCACTTGTTTCCCCTAGCTTCACTTCCTACCTCTGAATCACCTCATCGTCGCATAGCACATTCCGGTCGAAATAAGCAACAGTAAGTACTTGCCTAGTCGCTGAAGGTATTAGCGAAAGTCCTTAAGACATGACGAGTAGCTGCAAATAAGAAGTAACTCAATTAAATAGTCGCGGACCGAGTAGCGAGTATGGAATGGCTACGGTAGAAGGAGTAAATTCGATTAAATATCGAAATTTGTATCACCCTCGCAACCTCAAAATTATCGCAGGCTTTAATTCACTAAAGTGGTTAGGGCCCATATAATAGCCAGCCGCCTCCAACCTGGTTACTTAAACTTTAGTCTCAATAATGAATATTTCGAAATGCTTACATTAGGTTATTATTATTATTATTATTATTATTATTATTATTATTATTATTTCCGTTTATTAATAAAATAGCAATAAATATATTTGGCGTATATTCAACTATGCCATCTCTTTATTTGTGCAGATTCATCTGTAAGAGAATATCGTTAGTGGAGACAATTTCGTGACGAGCGCACTCAGAATTTGTTCTCTCATATACCCAGTCGTCTCTACTGTTCGAGTGAATCTCGAGTCCTTCCCTAGTTTCGGAGATTGATTGATATAAAAGAAACCGTGCCAGATATAGCGGAAAGGCTTATATGATTGGAAGGAGTGTCTCGGTCCTGGTGGTGTAGTGATTATCATACTTGCCTCCTAAACCCAAGATCGCGGGTTCAAACCCGGCCAGGACCGATGGATTTTTTTTCGGGGCGTAAAAATCCTAAGTATGGCTTCCTTCGGAAGGGAAGTAAAGCCATGGGTCCCGTGTCGTACATTTACGGCACGATAAAGAATCTCAAGCCTAAAAGAGAGGCCTCTGAGCAAAATTAGTCGGCCGTTTCACGCCCTAAGTGTAATGGGACGCTGATGACCTGAGATGTTAAAGAGCGTCCATAAATTAATCAATCAATCTCCAAGTTTGCATTCGTAAGATGCCATGTGGTGGTTGTAGATTTACCCTCTGGAGGGCAGTGATAGAGAAAACATGTGTTCACTGGTGCACATAAAGCTTTCTGTCTGTTACAATTTGCCAAATGCGAGCCGATGTGACAGTATAACGAGGATAACAATTAATGCATGGTACAAAAAGTTTGAAGCAACTGGCGACTTCTGTGATGGATAACGAACAAGCAGGCCAAGAGGGTTGTTTGACACCGATGATGTGTGCGAGAATCCCTAAAAAGTCGCGCGAGCCAGGAATTGCAGATTCCGCAGTAAACTATCTGGCGTATTTTAAGTCAACGACTTAAAGTAAAACCCTACTGGTACATCTGTTGCAGGCGCTGAGTCCCGAAAATCACTTTTTTTTTTCTTTTTTTTGACGAGGCCGCGTTAGTAGAACACTTTCATGATTCCCCCAAAGTCAATGTGTTTTTTGCTGTTTCTTGGTCAAAAATGTACGGCCCATTTTTATTTGCGGAGAAAACTATTTCGATCCAGTTATCTGGACATGCCACAATTACATGAGGATAGCCAGGATTTCATTTATCAGCAAAATGAGGCTCCACGGCATTTTCATAATGACGACGGTGGGTACTTCGATGCTGATTTTTCTTGTCGTTGGATTGGGCCGCTCGAGATGACTTTCTTCTTCTTCTTCTTCTTCTTCTTCTTCTTCTTCTTCTTCTTCTTCGACTTCCATGATTACCTGACATAACCTCATGAGATTTATTTTATAAGGTTAAGCCAAAATGTTGGTGCCGCCTTTGCCATATGATTTAGCAAGATTTCGAAAGAGGATCACACATGCATCGCTGGTATCGACAGTCAGATGTTGGGACGTGAGTGGCAAGAGCTTGACTGCAGGATGGATGTCTGCCGCGTTACCAGCGATGGACATATGAAACTTGCAGATATTCTCTATTCACTAATATAAGCGTTTCCGCTTCATCTGTCCTATCGACCTCCGAAACCAGAGAAGGACTTTATGTATATAGTGTGATACTGCAGTTTGTCATCTGTCAACAATCTGTAAAAATAAGAAGTTATATTGATAATATGGCGGCTTCTAAGATTTTAAATGTTTTGTTTTGTGGTTTTCCCACAGTAGGCTAAGAAAGTTTCTTTTTTTATTTGTTAATGCTCCTTTTATCATTTCTGCTTGCTGTCTTTTCATTTCTTTTCTCTTCTCTTACTTTAGACAAAATCTATTAAAAGCTATTTAAATTAATTTAGAAATATTTTTCTAATTTTTTTAACATGTAAGCTCAATATTTTACTTCTAAGCACTTTCAGGTGTAAGTTAATACGACCTCAATATTCTTTTCTCTCATCTAGCATATTTGAAAACAAGACATGTTAGATACTTGTTACAGCTAGGAGCTGTTTACATATTCGATTTTTTTTCTAAAAATCCTATATTCGAAATTCCATATTTAAATTGCCTATTGACGATATTCAAAAGCCCCATATATGTTTACTGTGCAAAAAAATGAGTGTTATAAATAATTGGCTGACAAAGTACAGCTTTATCTTGAAAAGTGTAATAGTATTTAAATCTTATAAACGGATATTAGTATCTTTAAAACACGCTTTGTCTTTTTTTTCACACACTTTGAGAAATATCGCATATTATTGATCTCATATTTTTTGTTTCATGAACATCCCAGATAAGTTTTATTATTAACAGTTCCAAGTAAAGCGTTAAAAAGAAATGAAAATAGCCTGTCTAAAGCGAAGAATTATGATAGCAGATATCTTCAAAGAAATTATTTATAAACAGCTATATACTCTCTTTAAGTTTTAATTTGTATTTCATTTTCAAACCGTTAGTGACACAAAAAATGTTATTAATATTTGAAAGGAAGTAAATAATGTATAAATTAGACATTTTAATTCAACAGAAAACGTTCTGTTCGGTTTTCAGGCTGATTTTATTATGAAAATATAAAGATATTATAAATTAAATTAGTATAAACCAACGATCACGGCAAAATATTCCGGTAACGATTAATTTCAATAAACTCTTATTTCACTAATTTCGTTCCTTGTTTTTGTTTTTAATCAGAATTGTTTCATTTATTAAATTTGTTAGTTAAATTAAGTTGCGAGCAGAGCTCGATCTGTAGGCACTAATGTGTAAAACATTTCACTATCTTTCAGTTTTCTACTTGAAAAATATTTTGTCTTGTGATAAATCCCAGAAATCAATGAGATTTTTTTAAAGTAGTTTTGGAACTTATTTCTTTCTTTCATATATTGTGACAATTCATTTCTAAACTATCTGTACCGCCACGGGTGGCCGAAGTCGTTAAGGCACGGACTCGTGAGCGGGAGGTCTGGGGTTCGAATCACGCCAGGACCGTCCTCCCTGACTGAGGTTTTTCCAAGTTTTCCTCAGTCCTCATAAATAAGGCAAATGCCGGGAGGTACCCTTAACTTAGGCGTGGGATGTTTCCTTCCTTAAAAAAAAATCCTTTTCCCAATATATCATTTCATGTCATGTATCATCAGTGTCCATCGTGCCTCAGTAGTAACAAGGGGCGTTAAAAAAAATAATAAACCATTAATTCTGCCATACAACTAAAGCAATATGCTCGCTGTTAGCTCTTTCGCATAAACCATGCCGGAAGTTACAGTTAACAATGTTTTGTTTCATAGCCGAAGCCTTAATTGTGTGGTATGCAGAACTTCAGTGTTGACCTCCCATTTCTGTACTAGGAAAGTACGTTTCGTGTTGACTTATGACGCCATCGTTACCCCCTGGAATAGGACAACACTTAGTATGACGTCACGTTGAGGCCTGTGCCAGGTTTATTTCCATCGTCTCACAGCGGCTGGGTAAAATTAAAACTCTTTGCTAGGTCGACAGCTCTGGAAAGGTAGGTGCATTCTCCTCCAGAAAGATTAAGGCCTACAAACTGCACACATCTTAAACTTCTACAGTGATCCCAAGACTGCCAAGTTAGGACTCTGAAATAAGCCGGCAATGGTGTTAAAAATGACAATAACAAACTTAAATATTATTATTTATTAAAAGGTGTAAGTAAATAGATTATCATAATTACAATATTACACAATAACAAAGTATTATTAGCTTTGGAAATATGAAAAGCAAAACAAACACAGGCTATCTTTTATGAAATACTTTTATTATACTCTTCAATGATAAGTTTGCGTTAATTATGAATTGAACTGAATTTATTTCCACATAATAATACAACCAGCTTCCACAATACTCTTTTACAATCACTCAGTCACACAAGAAAATGCAACCATGGTCACTCTAGCAAACCTTCCCGAGTTGCTACGTAACCAAGTGGATCAAATAGTTTCAACCTTGCGGTTACTCAACTATCAGGCAACATCTACAAAATTAACTCATTCAAAAACCAACTTAAATTATGTTTCTACCCGATTTGATTCCTTATTTCTTATTTATTTTCTTCAGTGATTTTCTTTTAACCTTACCTAAATAATTCCCAGACTCCAAGATTTTCTGCCATGTTTTCATATTCACCAACTTATTTCCCCATATTTCTATTGGCAAGATATCCGACTTCTCTTTTGCTCTCTTTTCTTTAGTTTCTCTAGTTTAGTTTCCATTCCACACATCGAACATTCCTCTATATTTAAACCTTCTCTTATTCCTTTCAGATTCACTACCCCTGTCCAGGTCCATGCAATTCCCTCCATCGTCCACCTGTCACTTTCATCCACATAATTCTCTCTACCCCATATTTCCTTTAACCCCCCATAACCCCTCAATGACTTTTTACTACTAAAACTACCTGATATCTCCTGTTTTTCCATATCATCTGCTCTTTGTTTAATTTCTCTCCATAAACCCTTTTCTTACTTTCTCTATCATGCCACACCATACCCCTGCGGGTGGCCGAGGTCGTTAAGGCGCGGCCTCGTGAGCGGGAGGTCTGAGGTTCAAATCCTGCCAGGACCGTCCTCCCTGACTGAGGTTTTTCCAGGTTTTCCTCAGTCCTCATAAATGACAAATATCAGGGAGGTACCCTAAACTTAGACCTGGAACTTTTCCTTTCTTAAACAATCCTTTCCCAATATACCATTTCATCTCATGTATCATCCGTGTCCACCGCCTGTGGTGCCTCTGTAGCAAAAACGGGTGTTAAACACCATCCATCCATTCATGTCACACCATACCCAATCCAATTTTTTCCATACTCTCATTGATTCTACTAACCCAAATATTTTCTCCTCTCAATTTCTCCTGCGTCAATAGACAATGTTTCAAAATGCAATTCTCTTCTAAATTCTTAACCTAAACCAACACCCAGAGTTCTTGACATCATTCTCCCTTTACTCCGTACTCTCCTAATTCAGCAACCCCAGTTTGGTTGAGTTTATTAACATATTTATCATTAAACTGTTGCTCATAGCACTTTACTTCATAATTCATTTTTGCAACATACAGTTGAAAACAGAGTTTTATCTACGAGTACATTGAAGCTATATATAGTGCCTGATTAAACTGAAGACTTTCTCTTTAGTTGCATTACTGTGCGACATTGTCATAACAAGTTATACAACTTTACATATGTCATACTTTGGATTGCCAATGTAGTTCATTTCTTAGGAAAAATTGTTCCACTATTCTTTAGAATCAAAATTATGGCAAGATCTTTCTGTTTACATTTGTAAAGCATACAAGCAGTCCATATCATTATCTGAGAAGTAAAGAATGTCTATTTGCAAAAATTATAAACTGGGTCATATTAACAGCGATATGGCAAATGCAAATAACAACACTGAATGTCAAATGCACTTGAAAATGTTTGGAGGTAGAAAAGAACGCTCTCATCCACCTCAAAAATTATTGTTCTGGTTTTCTTCAATACTTACATAATATATTAGCCTTCTGAGAAACTGCTTACTAATCAAACCAAAAACAAATTCTGAATTGTACAGCTGGCTTAAAAATTTAACATTTACAAAATTAGGCCTAGGCAAGGCTTCGGTTTTTACAAATCGACAGAGCAATGTATCAAATATTTAAGAAAAATATGCATGGTGATACTTTTTTTATAGAATATTTATAGAAAAGTCTTGTCCCTAAACCATGTATTTCATTTAAGAAAATGCCAAGGTTTATCCAGTTTTGTCTATTTACAATCAAGTCCCAGCATGCCAGCCTCCCCATATTGCAAGTCAAAAATGAATCCGGTATAAATTTTATCCTAGCACCTTCCGTCTGTGTACACTTGGGCAAAATGTGCACCTTGTCATCCAGTTCCGAGTATAATGGGCAAACCCTCCTGTCTTCCTCGTCAACAACCTTGGGTGTCTACCAGTCATGTTATTCCCGACCTGTGTTTCATGCCCAGCTCCATGATATTCTCTTTACCTCCATCCAGATTTAATTTCGCTCTGCAGGTCCAAAGATGACATTTGCATCGCGCCTCTATTTCCTGCCGATTTATGTCAGGAGGCGTCTTTTGACTTTTTTCATTGCGTCATACCTGTTTTCAATACCCTCTGCCAAATATCGTTTAAACCGATTTTTGACAATTCCCACTGTATAACCGCAGCCCACCATATAGGATAATGCTTGTAGTAGCAGTAGCAGTAGCAGTAGCAGTAGCAGTAGCAGTAGTAGTAGTAGTAGTAGTAGTAGTAGTAGTAGTAGTAGTAACAGAAATGGTATTAATTAATATTTTTCTTGCAGGCTTCTGTGTAAAAGGTTTAGCTCGATTTTTGGAAAGCCTAAAATACAGAGGTTGTCCAGTGCAAGGGGAATTATATTTAAAAAGGAGGAGGAGGAATTTGTTGTTTTTTATGAAGATTCTATTTGTAGGGTGGGATTTTATAAGTTCTCTGGCAGTATTTATATATCCTAAGAGCCTACCACCCATCGTGCAGTTCGTTCTCTTCTGACAGTAATTAATATATTTAAGTGTTAATTTTTAGTTATTTCATATGCACAACTTTTATTATTCCTAACGCACGAAACCCCAGCAATGTAATATTAGTATTAGTAAAAGGTGGTTTCCATTTTCAAATAAAGGGGGTTATTTGTTCCGCTTGGCAAACTTGCATGCTAGAACGGTAATACTATAGTCATAAAATTTATACTTTCACGCGATGTTTCACGTTTCGGCACATATGTATATAGAACCGGCGGCGGCATTATTTCAACTCTGCTTCCCCCCCCCTTTGTTACGTTCTTGTACATCGTTTTCTATGTCTACTCCCTGCGGTCTCGCTGCATTATATATTTATTTTACATTTAGATTTTTAACTCTAAGTGATCGTATTCTTGTGTATAAATATTATTTTAAATACGGATCAGATCGTCTGAGTTTATTCGGAACTTATCTGGTTTATTGCCTCCTATCAGAACAGGTATTGTGTACAGCGTGAATCTGCTAGTTCAGTTCAAAACAAAAAAATAGTTTTAACATAGGAAAAGTGGCAAATTTGACGAACTTCCACCAACTTCGGAAGTGGAAAGGGCATTAAAATTGGAAATATTACAATGTCGAAATTGATCATGTTAATCAGAATGGATTTTCGCAATACAATGTCTGTTAGACACGCAGGAGAATTTTAGCATAATCTATAAGGTAAGATTGTATACACGTTTTCGGAAGCGTGGTTGACGCTGCGGCATGCTAAACAGCCGAGACTCAAACGAACACTCCATTAGTTCATCATCGGTTAAAGCGTGAAAGGATACACCTATAGTTCCTAATGAAATAAAAATTCCGTCACAGCTCGAATTCCTCACCTAGGAAAGAATCTTTCAAAAAGAATATGAAATGCAAATTATGGCCTTATAAATTAATGAAATGAAACAAGTTAAGCTTTACTGTGTGGTATTAATAGAACAAAATTAGAATTCCTGCAATCTACAAGTATCACCAAAGATAACCCACATTTTAAAAGTATTATAATTATTGAGGTTAAACCACAAAATTAATGGTATATTATTAATTACATTAAATGTATCACAACTGATAGACAAACTATACAGTGTGGATATTTCTAAATGTAACCATGTTTATGAACTGATATCATCTTTACATTCACTAAAACAGAGAAATACCAGAAAGTTTCGAGTTACATTGTGTATTCAAGATGTTCGTATGTTTCAGTAAAACAAAAACATGTTACTATTTGAAAACAATTACAATATGCTAAGAAAATATATACAATCAACAATAAAGAATCGAAAGTTACATCGATTTTCATAGACTTTGAAATGTTTTTTAAATGCTATTGTAGTAAAAACACGTAACGCAAGGTTATTTCAGAGCAAATATAATTCTCAAACACATATTAGATTAATACTTCCCATTTACTTTCTTCACGACCATGCTTTGTTAAATAACAAACATAGGCATAGTTATAAATTTCAATTATAAATATGGTGAGTTAATTTTAAAACAATATAAAGAAAATCAAACGCAACAGCGCTTTTTTAATTTAGGTTTTCAAATTCAATTAGTTTTCAAATATGCCCCTACTCCTAATGGTCTAATTTCCCTAATTTTCAGAAATAGTTTTTCTTATTTTATTTAAATGGCACATACCAAATTTTGTTGTGAAGAAACAAATATTGGTACCCCTACAGCGATTTTGTAAATTTTGTGTCTCAGGTAGACCCCCTCCTCCTAATAGTCCGATTTCACTGATTTTCGGAAACTGTTTTTCTTGTTTTTTTTTTTTTTCAGTGTCATATACCGTGTTTCCTTTAACGTTTTTAAAATTGCGACCTCTAGAGTGATTTTAAAATTTCGCTTTAACCACCACACATTTTTCAGGTATATTCCCACTTCTAATGGCCCCTATCAGTTTATTTGAAAGAAATCTACCGAGTTTCGTTGAGAGAGAGAGAGAAAATGCGGCTGCTGGAGCGATTTTTCAATTTTTTTAAACATAATCGCCTTAGGTTAACTCTCCCCCCCCCCCAAGGTAAATTTTTTAAAGAACTCGACAAATGGTTTCTTAATTGATGGTCATATGCCGAGTTTCGTCAAGAAAAAAAAATGCGACCGATTGCGTATTAAGGGACACACACACACACTTTTTTTAATTATCATTTTCGGTACCTACTAGTAGGGTCGATGGGTATTTGAAGACATTTTTCAAAATCGCTTCATGGGTGCAACCGCAATAGCTACATTCTTTCGGAGTTCGCTAAAAACGTGAAAACAATGCTTCTCTTGCATTGCAATTATTTGTTTTTGCATTCCAAGAAATGTCAATCGTGTTTATTATATTATTTTCAAGCCATAAGAAAGCATGATAAAAATGGTTTAAAACATACTATGCAGCAGACTGAGAAGAAACCATTTTAATCAAACGTAATGTTCCAGAACAGTCCTTTCTGCCAGCGCCGCAACATAGCATAAAATGTTCTCTGGAAACGCTCTCTCGCGTTTACCTTCCAGCCGTTATCCTGCCTGACGTTATCTTAAGACCAACGAGAACAGGAAAATTTCCTGAAAGGCTTACAGATGTAATGGATGACGGCAGGCAAAGTAAAACGCTACGGAAAATCCGCCTTTTTTGGGGGCCATCAATAAAGGACCTCTTAACTCCCAGAGACAGATTGACATTGAAACAGAGGATTTAAAGAGATGAAAAATTTTCCACATTTACCAACAGACATGTCATAGATTCACGTCTCCATGGAAACAAATGCATCTGCCAAAGAGCGGAATGTGTTGTCGTTGAAATAAAAGCGAGCATCGGAAAATAAATGTCACTAATTTTTTGAAGCATATATTAATCATTAATATGATAGCGGATAGAACTATAAATCAAATTGCTTTTCTCTGACCACAAACCTTGAGATTCAAGGCGTTTCCAGCCTCGGTGGATAAAATTTGATGAAAATATATCGATTATCGACAAAAGAGTGAGGCATTCAGAACTCGATAAAACGCTTCTGCATAATGGTGAGATGGTATATTCCATTGTCAAACAGAACTGATACCGTCTATTACTGAAATTATGCTCCCTTCCCTGCCAAAATATTTAACAAATGAGATTCAAATATAATTAATGAACAGAACCTCATGCAATCAATGTATATACAACGAAAAATCTTATATTCGGACACAAACCAGTTCCTTAGAAATACACAATAAATGTGCGCATAAACCTGCGCAATAGCCCATAAATCATTCGAATTGCACCGTGGAAGAATAACGAAGTAGAGGGAGTGAAACTTTCGGAAATCTACAGCAAAAAGAATGATCAATATGGAGACAGTTGTTTGAGTAGGGGGAGAGTATGTAATGCAAAACGTCAATGATGAACACTAGAGTGGGAGAATATGCGTTGCAAATGAGGAGGCAAAAATACAGCGGATCAAACAGCAAATATGTGACTACAGACGATTCATCGTTGATGGAACTATAATATAATTCAAACGAGTCATTACTCTTCATGATAAAATCAGGTATAGAAAAGTGTACACAGATGGGTCCCAAGGCAGCTGTGATGTGCAGCAGATGATTTGTGATTAAAACTTGAACCAGCGCGTTCTAAAAGAAGAGGTTTTTATTGATTCTAATTATGACAGAAGACTCCTGAGTGTTTCATTATGAACGAGAGAGCTAAAAAGAATTGATTCAATTCAAGAAAAATTCAAGAACAGATTTCCCCTCGGAAAGTCTTGCTGAAGACCGTTAGTGATGTCAATTGCCCTTTATTTTGCACTTCCGTGAAAAGGGTCCCACTGTGTGATATGCTTGAAAAAAAAAAAAAATAGTCCGGTCTTATACGGAAGCGCATACAAGTACGATGGTAGGTTCTTAAGTTTCCGGCCTCTCCGAAAAGGATTATCGTCTTCACAAACGCCTTTTCTGTTAAGTAAATAATTTCAGCTGTAACTCCCGCTCCGCTGTGTTCTGTTGTTCAGATATAGTGGCATAAAGAAGGCTATGTGTAAAAGATTGTAACATGTTCAAAATGGAGTTTCCAACTGTTATTAAATTCTTCACCAAAGAACTTACTTCAAATAAAATTAAACAGAGATTGGACGGTGTATATGGGGAAGCACCCCCCTCACTCATATTCTACTGTAAAAGAATGGGCCAAACTCTTTCGAATCGGTCGAGAAAGCATTAAAGACGAAGAGTGTGAAGATCGACCCTTGGAGGTCTCATTTCTGGAAACATCGATCTTGTGGAAGGAGAAATTATGGAAGATCGGCGGCTCAAAGTTACAGAAATAGCAGTAAGATTGGGCATTTCTAAAACAACAAATTTTCGAATTATTCACGAACATTTAAACATGATTAAGATTAGTACAAAATGGGTGCCTAGACTTCTTTCCTCAAGTAGCAACGAGTCATCTGCTGTCAAGCATTTTTCGGAGCTCTGCCGTGGCAACGAGAGAGAAGTTCTGCAAACCATTGTTGCAGGAGATAAAACTATGGTTCTCTATGATGATTCCTTGTCCAAAAGAGAATCAATGGAGTGGTGAAACACCGCCTGTAAAGGCCAAGCTCACTCAGTCAACCAAGCAAATCATGACCACAGTCCTTTTGGGACTGTGAAGGAATACTCTTCATTGACTTCAAGGAGAGGAAGCGCACAGTAAATGGGGAGTACTATGCTGGCCTACTGCACAGACTATGTGTTTCCATCAAAGAGAAAAGGCCAGGAAAGCTGAGTGGTGGTGTGTTCCTTCTTCATGACAACGCGCCTGTGCACACAGCTCTTGTTGCAAAGGAAGCTGTGAAGAGATGTGGTTTCAAGGAGATGCACCATCCACCCTAAAGCCCAGATGTAGCTCCCAGTGACTATTTCCCCTTCTGAAAACTCAAGAAGGGCCTTCGAGGAAGGAAGGAAATTTAAGTGTGACGAAGAAGAGATTGATGTTATTTGTGCCCACTTTATGGACAAGATTTCTTTTGCGGGGAGGGGGGGTATTGAAATGTTAATTCAAAGATATGAGAAGTGTATTGCAACAAAGGGTAGCTAGCTAAAAGTGAAATACAGTTTTTGTCTTTATCGTACCTAGAAAATGGTTAGGCCGGAAACTCATGGACCTATCCTCGTATATTAAATAATTTTAGTTTTGAGGATTTGAAATTTCCATTATATAGCCCAAACTTGGTGCCATCTAATTTCTACTTGTTTGAATATTTGAAAGAACATTTATAGACAACAACGAATTAAGGCGCTAACACTATTATAAGTGTGCACTGTGAGTAGCATTTACGAGCAAGAAAGTCTATTGCAACCGCCTGGACCGCTTACTGCCAAATTCAATTAATTGTTCATAGCCAAACATCGGGGAGTTTTAGTCGCGATTTAGGATTTGCGTGGCTGGGGAATAGTGTCCTACAGATCCATAGCTAATAACACAAGAATCTCTCGTTTTTACCATACATTGGCAGCACGGTAATCCGATATTCTGTTGTTGTCTCGCTTTAACTCGCTTGCAATTTTTCGCTTCGTGAAATCCTCTTTCTATTTAGCCATTTTGTTAATCTCAGAGGACTAACAAATGCACTAAAGCGAGCGGCATAATATGATAAAGCGAAATACAAAAGCAAAGTGTTTTGATCGCCTACGCGTTGCAACGGTATTGTGTTGGCAGTAGCCCATTCCTCTAATCATACGTTTAATCCAGTAATGTTCCATAATTGCTTCATTAGAAAGGGATGACTGTTCTGTGGTTAAGTTACTTAGTTTTCTGTCACAACTCTGCTTAGTATAAAAAAAACTTATAAGTTTAATATTTATTTATATGCTTTCGAGTCCTCCGGTAGTTTTTTTTTTTATCCACTGTATAAACTTAGGTTTTAAAAATATATTATTGTTTAACTCTTACAGTGCATGTTGACGGTTAAAAATACAACGCATAGTTCACAAATAAATGGCAGTTTAATACATAACAAGGGAAAGTTCTAAAACATATGTGTAACCAGAAACACATATGCACATTTTTTGGAGTTTGCAGGAAGCATTCGACCCCGACCACGGATCTTCCGCTTGCCAACCGACCCTCTTACTATCTGAGCTACCGTGTCCTGCCCGATCATAGCCACAAATCCCCCGCTATCTGAGACTTCTAAGGTTATCTCAACGCAGAGAGTCGGTCCTGGTGGCGTAGTTAACCATACTTGCCTTATAAACCAAGATCGCGGGTTAGACCCCGGCCAGGGTCGATGAATTTTTTCGGGGCGTAAAAATCCTAAGTATGGCTTCCTTCTGAAGGGAAGTAAAGCCGTGGGTCTCGTGTCGTACATTTACGGCACGATAAAGAACCTCGAGTCTGAAAGAAAAGGTCTCTGAGCAAAATTTGTCGGCCGTTTCACGCCCTGAATTGAATGTTACGCTGATGACCTGAGCTGTTAAAGAGCGTCCATAAATAAAATAAATCAGAGATAAATAAACGCAGAGATTTATCCCTAAGAGTCTACTGGAAACTTTCGAATATTTATGGCGCAGGCATCACACTTAACCACTCTACTGGAGTTAATTTATTTGAAATGTGATTTTTTTTTCCACTCAAGTCTCGTTTTAGGCTAAGGTTTGGAATCAGAGTTACGTTTAAACAACTAATGATCATGGTTCAGATGGGGAGATTCGGGCTATGGTTGGACAAGCATGGTAGCTCAGATTGGTAAAAACGTCGGCACGGCAGTCGAAGATGAGTGGGGCGTGTCCTAGCCCTGACCTCGAATATTTCCTTTCTGACTCTGGTCCCAAACCTTAGCCTAATATACGGATTGAGCTGGGGGGGGGGAGAAATCACATTTTAAATGGGTAGGCATTTACGAAGAATCGGCCTCCATACAGTATCTTGAAGCCTTCAGTAAACGACTTTAAAATTCGGGTTAACTTCAATAGCTACATTATGTGTGTTTGTTTTTGTTTGTTTTTATTTATTTTTATTTCATTTTACTTGTCTACCTATTACTACAAAAAGAAGAAACTAAAAGAAAAGCATGAAATTGCACTTTCTTCTTTTGACATGTTTTTCGCTTTCTATTACATGACGATAACAACGAGCTAATTATAAAATACGGCCTTTATCTGAGTATTTTTATGGGATAGTCGCAAAAGTGGTCCCAAAACAACTTTCTCCATCGTTGTTATAACAGTTGATTTCATCAAGCTATACACATCAAAGGATAAGTTTGTAATAGTTTAATTAACATTTCAGCATCCCCAATTATACAACAATAAAAATTACATTCGTTTCAATAGCTCACACTATTAAACGCACTGTAGATTATATTTGCAGTCCTGCCGAAAGAGCTTATTCACCAACCACAAGACAGCTGCAAGAACCAATAATAACACTCTCTATTCAGATTCAAGATATTGTTAAAAGCACTGCATTGTTTGCATTTAACCAGGTGACACTGTGCGCTCCTGTTACCAATGTTCAATTTAGCGACTTTATCCAAGTGCTGTGAATAAAGTTGACATTATTTGAGTACAAATATTTCATCAAGCTTCCACACCAGTATCTACGCTGCATAGTAATTGAAGGAGCCGATTATCGCCATTTTCAGCTCCATTCAGATTAGCGAGCATAGTTATGCCATTTGCACCCTCCTCGATAATGTTTGAAGGCGGTCAAATCGGCATTTGATCGGGTTCAATGCAATTTTTCGGTGCATCAACAAGTTTCTGGACATACAACACAGTGACCAAGTGTGTTTGTGAACTAGATTGGCAATGTCAAAAAAGAAGACACAAACAATGGCTGCTGTTACTGTCGTCATTTCCTTTTCATTTTGTATACGCATTGAATGATATAAGCAGGCTCTATACTGCATAAAAGAGATAAAAACAGGTTAAAAAATTAGAATGTTGCTCAACAATGCTGCATTAAAGAACATTTGCAGACAACAACGAAGCAACTTACAACGAAGTAAGGAAGTAGGTGCAATGTTAGTTAACCTCCATCAGAGCTCTGCACCTACAGGCCAAAAACGTTGGTATTTCATGTTTGTTCCCTTTCCTGTACATAAATATGAGGAAATTGTAGCACATAAACATTTAAATAAAAACATGTGGCGACTAATTTCAAGCGAACTAATTTGTCACTCTCTTAACAATATCTACCCCGCTCCTTCTCCCATTGCATATATTTGCTGGATTAAGCAACATTCCCACAAATTCCTCCATTCCTTCTGAAAGTCATGGGTATCACAACAATAGAGATATAGGTCGACAAATTTTGCTCAGAGGCCTCTCATTCAGGCTTGAGGTTCTTTTTCGTGCCGTAAATGTACGACACGGGACCCACGGCTTTACTTCCCTTCCGAAGGAAGCCATACTTACGATTTTTACGCCCGAAAAAATCCATCGGTCCTGGCCGGGTTCGAACCCGCGATCTTGGGTGTAGGAGGCAAGTATGGTAACCACTACACCACCGGGACCGACAACTCTCAAGTTATCAACGTCCCATTCGATTCAGGGTGTGAAAAGGCCAATCAATTTTGCTCAGAGATCCCTTCTTTCAGGCTTGAGGTTCTTTACGTGCCGTAAATCTACAACATGGGACTCACGACTTTACTTTTCTTCCGAAGGAAGCCACTTGGGACATATTCGCCTGAAACAACCATTACCCTGTCTGGATTAAACCCGCAATCTTGGGTCTATGAGGCAATTCCAACCAAAGCGTTGCAAAAGGATAGTAACCCCTTCCTGTCTGCATTTACTGAGTCGTACTGCTCTTCTACGATCATTTACCCCGCGTTCTAGAATTATATTTTTACGTCCTATTCTGATATTAACTAAACCCGAGTATGGGTAAGCGTCCTGAATTTGTGTGATGGTGACATCAAACCCATAAAGAAAAGTTGAGATTGGCATACCCGGATGCCACTGGCTACCTGTATAAAGCTAAAATACATATTTCCATCTCAATTATATGACTATGCAGCAGTAGCTCCACTTAATTTATTGTTAAATCTGTGGATATCTGCTTCATACTCTTCTTTAAAACATAATACCTCACCCTCCGGATATCTTTCTCTCATGCCCCTTGTTTCATTCACCTGAAACAGCACTTTGAAGCCCTAAAAGTTACTCTATCACCGTCTTTGGGCATAGTTTCTGTCAATCCCATAATTCTACACTATTTACAAAGTCAATGAATCTGTTGTTCGCAAACTTTTCCTTCAGACCTTCAACATTCCACAGGCCAATCGTTAAGTGAGCAGTCTTTCCATAATGTTCTCTCCTACCTACTTTAGAGTTCCTTGTCCATAAGCCATTGTTGTTTTCTGCCGATTTGGATCCACTTGCAAGTGTTGTCCGGGCGAGTTTCTTGACCTATCTCGTGCCTACCCCATTGCTTCCTCTCTGTTGCGACTGCTTTGTGGCTGTCTGGTCCAGTTATATTCCACCTGCTGAGACAATCTATCAATCACCTCCACATCGACCATCGCTTATTAAACCGTATGATGGCATATCTCAACTCTAGCTCCTACATCATATGCCGCTTGAGAAATTGCCGCATCTTCTCACCGAGGTCCTCCCTGATGGCGAATCCCGTGCCAAGAAGATGTCTGTTGTCTCTTAAAAGCTGTTCTTTAATTTTTGCGAGAGCAGTTTACAGACCATAGACCTGATATTACCCGATGTTTCCTCTCGATGTCCCCGTTTCGTAGTTGTATCCCTAACTGAAACGCCAGTTGTGTTATTTTATCATTCGTTTCATGCCTGCGGCACACCATATTTGATTAAATTGTTTCTCGTTTTCCATGTAGCCCAAATTAGCCTGCAGCATTTCACACTGTGCTTTCAATACTCGGATGCAATGATCTGACTTCTCAAAGGCTACCACTACCGAATTAACCTTAAAAACCAGTTGTTTGTGTTCAACTTCAAAACTTTCTTAACTTTCTTCAGCTCCTCCAGAACTCTTTCCAGCGCAGCCATTACTAATACATGCTGCTAGCTGCTGGGTACTCGGGAGGGTAAAAAGATATGTCTACACTCTACTACGGTCAGGTAGCAATTCGGACAATAAGTTCCAGAATGGATGAATAGTGTTTAACGCCCGTTTTTGCTACAAGCACCACAGGCGATGGACACTGTGATACATGAAATGAAATGATATACTGGGAAAGGATTTATTTTTAAGGAAGGAAACGTTCCAGGCCTAAGTTTAGGGTACTTCCCCGGCATTTGCCATTAATGACTGAGGAAAATGTGGAAAAAAAAACCTCAGGTTCAGACGGGATTCGAACCCCAGATCTTCCGCTCACGAGTCCGCGATTTAACGACCTCGGCCACCCGTGGCGGTCAATACACAATTTCCAGAGGCAGCCCCATTGATTTATACAGAGCATCGTGTTTATACTAAGGCAAATATAATTAATGTTATACTTTTAGTAATTTTATATGTAATATTTGTAATTTATTTCAATTGAATCATTTATTGTATTTAATTTTTAAAACGGAATATTGCAGGTTTTGAGTGTCCCGACTTTTTGACTTCCTCACGGTTGGCAAGCCTATCATGCATGGCTAGCAGGAGAAAAAAGTCGGTGGTTGCCATTACTTAATAAAAATTAAAATATAATGTTTTTAGCGAGTATACAATAACAAGGCACTAAGACGTTGAAAGTGCCAACTATATTCCCGAGAATGTTTCATTATCTATTGCATTCTTATTTCTGTTATATAAATGTTCGCATGCCTAAAGTTTTTGATGGTTCTATGTGTTTATCTTCAATGATTCCCTCCCCTCAGAGATAAATGTCAGACCCCACAGTGCAAGATTCTCAGCTCTTCAGTAACCATTACAGATATCGTCCGTTGAAGAGCCAGAGGAGAGCATATGGTAGAAATGCTTCTCTGTAAGAAAGCCAGCAATTAGAACGGAAGATGAAAAACATTTTAGAAAGTGTCAAATGTGCGGATGTTCAGTGCCAATCCTTTTTGGTATCACTCTAAAGTGACAAAAGACTTTAAAGTTCCTAAATAGTCTTTATACTTATAAAAAAAGGTTTAAAATAATGATAAAAATAGCACTAGCGGTATATGAAAAGTTAGAGCACAACATTAAAGTGTTATGTACGTAACCTTCTTACCTCGCTTCCTTAAAATTAACAGTCAAAAACTTTGTAGGTATGATGTTGAAGAAAAATTATATCTGGAGCATACTGTAGACCTGTGTTCTGAACTTTAGATAAACTTTAAACAAACTGTTTTCATTCACATATACATTAATTTAATAACGACCCGTTCTTCCATAAAGTTGAACTGCATTACAATTACAATTTTAAATGTTATACATCAATGTAATCAACATATAGTTATAAAATTGTGTTCGATTCCAACAGAAAGAACCAATATATATAGATAAATATGTAATATTTGTATTCTTGACAAAAGTTATTAAAGCTTTCATTCCTAATGACTGCATACACCGCCAGGGGTGGCCAAGGTCGTTAAGGCGCGGACTCATAAGCGGGAGGTCTGGGGTTCGAATCCCCCAGGATCATCCTCCCTAACTGAGGTTTTTTCCAGACTTTCCTCAGTCCTCATAAATGGCAAATGCCGGGGAGGTATCCTAAACTTAGTCCTGGAACGTTTCCTGCCTTTAAAAAATTCCTTTTCCAATATATCATTTCATTTCATGTATCATCAGTGTTCACCGCCTGTGGTGCCTCAATAGTAAAAACGGGCGTTCAAAAAAAATCTAGTTGCAAATGTAGTACTCATTGCTTGCATGTAGAATTCAACTTTTCCTAATCTCGTTGTTGATTTTGACGGATTTAGACGCCCATGAAATCGTAATATTGTAGCTTCTCCACCACTGGCGACTACAAAACCGTTAGGGGAATTATAATACGCTTATTTTTGTCCTCCAATAATGAATTTACGCAGTATTCACTGCCAGCAGAAACGCCCATCTTGTCATCGCGTTGCTGTTATGGATTATCCAGTAAATTTAGTAATATTTTGGTGCTCATCAACGCTACAAGTGTCCTGCAGAGATTGCGACGTCCCATATGAAGCAACAGAATGCACCAATGGCTCTATGATATCCTCCGCATGGTGTCTAAAGCTACTAAGCTACTATAGAATGAATTCATGTACATTTTTTTTAATCAGAGGCCACTGTCACAATGAAACTATAGACCTCCTTACAAAATGTATAATTTCAAGCTCCCCTGACACCTTATCAGCATTTATCCCAACGATTACCAACTTTGGATCTTTTTTTTTTTATAGTGTTTAACGCCCGTTTTTACTACTGAGGCACCACAGGTGGTGGACACTGAAGATACATGAGATGAAATGATATATTGGAAAAAAGATTTTTACTAAGGGAAGGAAACGTTCCAGGCCTAAGTTTTAGGGTACCTCCCTGGCATTTTCCATTTATGAGGACAGGAAAACCTGGAAAAAACCTCAGTCAGGGAAGACGATCCTGATGGGATTCAAACCCCACACTCCCCGCTAACGAGTCCCCGCCTTAACGACTACGGCCACCCATGGCGGCACTTCCAAAGATGTGACAATTCTATATTCATCTAGCAAAATAAATAAAATCTTCACCATAAAGTCTTCCTTACGAACACGGCGGTTTGGAACACGTTTCTCCTCATTCAAAGATTCGTTCTCTCGTAACTTTTTAACAAATTGACGAACAGTTGCTCTGTGTACCTGCAACGCCACTGCCGGGACATTTTCTTGCAAATCGCCTTACATATTCTCTGCAAGAATCAGTTTTCACATATATATCGTATCTGCAACTGTTATGCACAGCATACGACCTTGACGACTGGCTTCTTCCAATACCCAGCCTCAATCTGCCGGCCCGTAACTTAAAAAATTTCACTGCACTTCGTTATCAACTTTCACTGAGTTGCGTCCATTACTTTTAAAAGTACAACAACAACAACAACAACAACAACAACAACAATAATAATAATAATAATAATAATAAAATCTGAAATACTCCATTCCGGTTCCTTGATTCCTACACCGGGACGTGTATTGCAAACTCTTACACTTTATTTCTAAATTACATTCTTACATTATTATTTTCCAGATGATACTTACACCTAGGTTACAATTAGAAATTTACTAAATAATAAAAATAACAACATTACACTCCGTTCAACTACTTTCTAATTGCTGGAAACCAGCTACTGCTTTTACTGCTTCCACTTAATCTTTAACTCTAAATCACCGGTATCCGGTAGAAACTGAACATTTCTTACATACTTTACTATTTATATGTATATATTCCTGTAAAACTATATATATATATATATATATATATATATATATTGATCTCATATGTTTCTTTATTTTGCATATTATATCATATCATCTTTCTATATTATATCATCTTTATAAATACATTCGTATAAATTTCACATTTATAGCTTATATTACCCAATTTTTACAACACTAATTATATTCTTTGTTTGCAAAATCTAATTGACATTTATCAATGCAACATTTTCCGTATCAATTAATTACTTTTACATCGTTAACAATAGTAATAATAATATAATTAGTATTAATTAATTTTATAATAGTTATTATAACAATTTTATTATATTTTATTTTACCTCTTCTTTGTCTTCCTCTTCTCCTTCTTCTTCACTCTTTCGCCATACCCTTTTTTCACAATCACTTTACCCTCCTCTCATTCTATACACACAATACTGTTTTATATTCTATTAAAAGTTCCCTTTCGCTACTCCACTACACTTTACACTTCTCTATTGCATTTGTTTATTTGTACTTTATGCTCACATTATTATAAGTTTAAAACTATTCTTACAATTTTCACCACTAACTTCACCCATATCTACTACACCATTACACTCCAATATATCATACCCCTCTCAATCTTTATTATACTTCTCTTCCATTCTTCCTAAACAAGCTCCTCTAACTCCCATCCTCTGCATCTTCACTAAGGTTCCCAACAACTCCTTCAGCTCCTACTTCTACTATCTCATCATATTCTTTCCCTCTTCCTCTTCTACTCACCGTACCTTCGTTCTTCTAGCTGAAGTTTTGTTTATTATATAACTTATTCCATCTCTTCCTCTTCATCTCCATCATCTCCCTTTCCCTCTCCTCCCACTTCTTCTTCTAACGTGATTCGTAAGGTACAAAAGAGAACTAGGATCAAGAGCAAATAAAACACAAGATAACTTTATTCCTCTATATTTATATAATTAGGTCATTCCGTCAAATTCAAGGCAATGACTGTTGTTTATACAGAAAAAAAATATATTCACGCTTAGTAAAAATTACTAAAAGAATTTTATGTTGAATAAAAAAAATTATTTTGTCTGAGATAAATGTCTGAATAAACTTCTGCTCAAATATTTAACCTATAAGAATGCTTTGTATGTCACCCTGGTACTGTTATTTGAAGCGTACGCCAAGTCTGCATAATATTTTGCGATGGAAAGCAAGAAAGAAGGAAGTGAAGATGGTAAAAGAAGGAAGAGAGAGAGAGAAAAAAAAGTGAATTAATAATCCGGATGACTATAAATCAACATATTCCATGTTTGCCTCTGGGGCCCAGGCAATAACGTTTTTCGTCTGAAAATGCGAATACCACATTATTTTCGACATGTGTAATTTTTCATATATACATGAGGCTTTATAAATTCTATCCTACGGCCAATTTTTGGGTTGAGTTACGTCGTGGAATGTTTGGAATTTGATTCATTTCTTTCCCATGTTTCTAAGATAACGGCAGGACTGTGTATGTGCACATTTCCTTACCAAGTTGCATTTGTAGAAAAAAAATTGGAATAATATTACTATAGACATGAAAAGCACATCAACTATGTAGATTTTTTCCTTAAAATGCACACATGCGAGAATTTTTGTTTGTTAAAGTTATCGTTTTAATTAGATATATTTTTTGTTATTAATAAACTCAGAAAAAAAAAACGGACGCTTTTATATTTGCTTGTACATTGCAATATGTTTGCTCGTCTTAAAATATTTTGCTAGGCATTTGTTGTCATGGAGATCTGTGCGATATGTTGAGTGTTTTTTGTTTTACATACAGCCATTGTCGCCGAATATTTCAATTATGTGTATAAAGTTTCAGATACAGCAAATTTGTCTTGAGCATTTGGTGCGTCATTATCATTATTTCTTTATTTTTACATGTTGTAAATGTAAATAGGACTGTCACATTTCACCTTAAACAAAATATGACTTGAAGATGTGACTTGAGCTGTAGCCCTGAAGGATGATGGACGCAATGTAAGTTACTTGGCTAAAAGCATAACCCACAATGCCTTAAAACGGTTTAGAGAGACCCCAGAATACACCAGAAGAGCAGGTGTGGGTCATCCGAAAGGTACAAATCAAAATGAAGACAGGTACATGGTGTTGACAGTTCTTAGGGAGTGCAACCTGCCAGCTATAACTGTAGCCCAGCAATTTGTTAACATGCATGGACGCCCGATATCGGCCAAAGGTTGAAAAGCAAGTGAACTGATATCAAGTAGACCTGCAACTTGTCCCAGGTTGGTCAGGATGCACCGAATCGAACAATTCGTTTTGCAAATTATCACAAGGGTTGAAGAAATGAACATTAGAGCTGTGTTCTGTTCACAGACGAGTCCTGTTTCAATCTGCGCTCGCCTGATAGACGTGAAAGAGTTTGCAAAAGGAGGGGAGAACGCATTTCCGAAAAGTTACCATTCAGAGGTGGTGGGGTGGTGGTTTGGGCAGGAGTGTCTATGGAGGCTCGTACTGAGTTTTAAGTTTAGTACAAAATGGAAGTCTAACAACTGATAGGTACATAAATGAATGTTTGGCTAATCATGTTAAACCAATAGGCCCATTTACAGGCTATAATTTTCTTTTATTGCACGACAATGCATGCCCTAATATTGCCCACGGATCAGAGATTATTCCCAAGAAGTGTGAATCCATGTTTTACCATGGCTATTAAGGAATCCTGACATGAATCAGCTTGAACGCGTATGGGACATGCTGTCACGGCGTGTTAAGACTGCCGCTGCCTGAAACTTTACAGGAGTTGAGGCGAGCACTTCTTAAAGAATGGGAGCATATTCCTCAAGAATTAATAGCTAACCTTATCGAAAGCATCCCAAGACGCATGAATTTTTTAATGTTTCAAGCACTGAAAAATGTATTCACAGTTAAAATAAAACGTTAAGTTTTAGTTTCTATTGTTGTAATTTAAGGTGCTGAATAAAACCCTCTTTTGTTTAAATGTGCATTCTTTTACTTGAAAATAATTAAGAACAAAATATAAAAATTAGGAACAAAATATAATCAAATATAAAAATGTACCAATTTTTTCCCTGGGTGTAGTTTATTAAAATAATTGAAGGTGCATAGTACACTAAATCAGAATATTTCTTCAATTAAATGCAAGGTAATCTGCCCTAACTCCATTTCCCTTTTAAAATTTACAATTTGTATAAATAAAACATTTTAGATTGTATAAAATATGAGATGGGACGATTCCGGTCCAATGTATAGTATAAAAATACTATGAACGTTGCATTATTTTATATTTGTATTATACAGGATTATTTCAGTACGTACTGGAACTGAGATTATGGTCATCAGGCTGTTTATATATAAGTTGAAATGAAATGCATGAGGAATAAGGTGTATCTGAGCTTACTCAGGAAACAACGTTGTCACGTCTCTGTGCTCTCTTTCAGTACTGTTTAGTGCTAACAGAGCTTGGATGTGGAAGTGAGTGAAAATTATTTATTGGTTACATATTAATTAATACACCCTCACATTCTTATAGATAAGATATGCAAGTAATTTTCACAGTTTCTGCTCAATCTTGGTGTACAAAAGTATCAGTGACAAAGCTGAAGTATTTCCAGATATCTCGTGGCATGTGTAACCGTTTAGACGAAATCGTTGACATATTTTCGTTCGCAACTCAATGGGATGGGGCAAGGTTATTAAGGATTATCCCGTACTATCAACAAGAATAAATGGTTTTTAAATTGGTGCATCTTCAAATAATCCAGTGAGATCTACATGAAATAAAAGAGAAATTAACTAATTACAAAACACGCGTGAAAACTTCCTTACAGCATAGCAAGTGATAATAAGACGCCCACTCAAAATGGCCGTTATGAAGCACAAGGCGTTTAGTGTTCTACGGCCAACGGCATGAAGTAGAACCGCAAGAGAATTCTGTGGCGATATCGACAGTTCTTGAGCATAAATTGCCTGTGCAAACGTTAAAGTAAAGGAAAAGCATTTCTTTCTAACAAAACTGCGCAGAGTTTCCAGTTTAGTTCCTTAAAATTCTGGAAGATTCTGCGACGGTACTTAATAAAGCCTGCTGTCTGCAGCTGTTGCAAATGACAAAGATAAGGGTATGGTGTCTCTTGCAGTGCATGTCACAGGATGAACATTTCCCCCCTCCAATCTCATGTTCAATGAGAAATCTGCTTTTTAACTTAAGTGGATGGTTGATTCGTGATGAGCTCCGGATATGGAGATGAAAAATCTGCATTTCAGAACATGAACGGAACACACCTGATCTTAACGTCTTCAGCGCCTTATTCAAACAAAGTTGTTTGTCAAGTTACCCTTCTTATGAAGAAGATTGTGACTGGTGCCTCTTGTCTGAATACATTACAACTGAAAGCAGGTTCTGATATTTTAAGTACTCAATACTTGAATACGAAACCTCCACAATGGGCCTTACAGTAATGATGACTTACCGTTAAAAAGATAATCTCAGATCTCTAGACCCCCATAGACGAGTGGGCGAAAGGGTCACCAAAGTAACACACCTAGAGCTTTTGTAATATTCTCTAGCACAAAATTGACAACCCCCAATTTTGTATATGCATAATTTATTGTTACATCTGAATTATCATTAAATTACACATTCTTTTGTAACAAAGTTGTATTTTTTTTTTGTTTATTCTTGAATAGTAAAAGGAATGTAGGTACATGGTAATGTACGATATTCAATCAACCTTCTTAATACCAGAGCCGGGGCTGATCAATTTAATATTCTGAACATATTTATAAAGACCGACTTTACAGCCCCTCTCACTACTGTTAGACTTTGTTCGTCTGTTGTCTTCGCTGTGGCAGACAAGCAGCCAACGTACATAAAGGGCTATTACTCAATTACACTCCCCTTTTATCCTCCCTTGGGACATTAAACCATGTGCATACGTTAGCAAAATTCCATTTTCTAACTAATAGTTTTTCCTTGAGATGAATTTCATTAAAACAATGGCAGTACTGCATTCAGCCAATTAAACAAGCGGCAACATAGTTTCGCTCGCTTTACCGTGCCAAGGATATTATTTTAAAACTCACGCCGACAAGCAGTCACTAGGATGAAATGAGTACTAGCATAAATTTAAGTTTTAATTAACGCAATTGATTTTCATATTATAAAAGGATGCAGCAAGAAGATACAAGCAGGGAGACCAGTCCATACTTCGCGCTAAATGTTATAGACACCAGATGCAAAATATAAGTACAACGTTTTGGGCTGCGGAAGTGGAAAAAAGACTCAAGGGGAATAGGCCTGGGTTCAACATGGCAACGAGGCAATGCAAATAATAAAAACATTTATAAGAAGATTAAAACAAGGCTAGAGGACATCAGCAGGCAGGAAATCGAGGCAGAATGTAACATGGATGTTATTACTCCTGTAATCTCCCAAAATGCCTATAAAGAGTGAAGAAATGAAAATATTAAAAGTACAACATTAAGGAAAAAGGTAATAATATTTGAGTACACGGTTTAAAATTATATTAAAATATATGTAAATAAATCACAGTCACTCGCCTGCAGGACACGCTCACAGGATGGCCGATTTACCGAATGCCGATTTTATCGATCCGTTATCTTCTTCTCTGTTGAACGCTCCTACAAATTTTATCAATAAATTCATTTTTAGTGTTATTTCTATAGAAAAAAGTTAACGGTTTTTCACAAATAATAGTACACCCGCTAAGATTTAGAAAATGAGAAGTACAAAACAGGTAGAAAGTATTCTGTTATCAAAAGTCTTGCTTAGAACCTGCAAAGAATCACGGGCAGTGTAATCTGTGGCGGAATTTTGATGAAAACATTAAATTTTTCTTTATCTCGTTATCCCATAAATGCTTAAAAATGTGTGAGTATGCGAACCATGTAAACGAAACCAAGCTTATCGAAGAAAATTACTTGGTGCATATAAAATGCTGTGCAAAAGCAAATTACAGAATTCGTACACCTTGTATCGTCTAATGACTGTTATTCTGGGACTCCAAACACTCTGTAAGATTTCAAATTTATCAATTTGGTAGCTCTAAGTCGTTTGAAATGTAATACATGAAATATAAATTAGTTCGGAGAACGCTTTAATATTTCCTGCCTTTTTCTTCCATTAGAACACGTCGTTTTCGGTTAAAAGTAGGTGCTTTAGTTTATCGATTCTATTTTCCAGAATCCCAAAACAAGTTTTCTTCCAGCCAGGTAGGCCTGGAGATTTCCCTACAAATTGCCTGCACAACTGCTATACAAAATTCTGTTTTCACATGCCACATGCAAACATTTTTCTTTTCCGTTGCTTTTTTAAACACTAAAGTTCATTCACATGCATAATAAAAGTTAATTACAAATTAAGAGCAGCCGTTAACATACTTCAAGCAAAATACTATCTGACTTTGTGAAAGAGCTGATTAAGCAGCTAAAATATTACTTTGAGATTACATTTATTTATTAATTTATTTGCGGACGCTCTTTAACATCTCAGGTCACCAGCGTCCCACTCAATTCAGGGCGTGAAACGGCCGACAAATTTTGCTCAGAGGCCTCTTCTTTTAGACTTGAGGTTGTTTTACGTGCCATAAATGTAAGACACGGGACCCACATCTTTGCTTCCCTTCCGAAGATAGTGATGTTTAGGATTTTTATGCCTAAAAAAAATCCATCGACCCTGGCTGGATTGAACACGCGATCTTGGCTCCACGAGACAAGTATGGTTAACACTAGATAACTGGGATCGAGCCCTTGAGATTGCGGATCGATATCGCATGGGATATAGTCGGCTGGTCGGCAATTGCTCCGATCGCCGGAAGATGACTAATTGGAATGGGCAGTAAAATAAAATAATAATGATGTTTTACACAACGTTAGATTCTGATTGCTTGGGCGGAGGGTAATAAAATTTAACTTGATGTGCTATTATAATTTTTACAATGCATTGTAATACTTCAATTTTACATTCCATTACATGTGGCTTACTAATAAGGAGGAAAACTTTTCAAACACTTTGCAAGAGACAAGAAGAGCCAGGTTACATACAAGAAACCAAGATATTTCCCGCACTGCCAGCCCTTATGATAAATGTTGCAGCATTAAACCTGCAGGTTTTGAAGCTTTAACGACTCATTCTTATCCCCTCTCTTAATTAACCTATTTCTCGCTCACACTTGAGTCTCAGCATCTCTCAGTTTATTTACTGTTTCTTTCCGTCCCACTAGCTCTGTCTCTCGCTCCAATGACAGCCTACCGTTATCTGATTAAATGAATCAGTCACACGATTCGTTTAAGTACGGCATTTCTAAATTGTTACTTGTTCTTAATGGAATACCACTCTCACTAGTCTGTCTCCAAGGCAAGCAATTTATAGCAGTTCTCCAGTTGCAGTAATTATTCTGTATCATCTCTTGCAAATCATAACAAGCAGGGAGTTACAGTAGCGGAGTGGCGCATTCGCAGGTCTCTAATTTAAATCCTACCGGGCCTGCCATTCTGACCCGAGTTTTTATTTTATTTATTTATTTTTTTCGTGGCTTCCTCTGTTTACTTAGGAGAATACTGGAATGAATATTTAAATTTCACAAATTTTCTATTCTTTCATTTTACACAATTTAATTCCATTGGCTCTGTTGAGAGCCATGAGACTAGCCCGCATTGCAATAGAAGACCATCACTCCGAGGCAGAGTCAACGCAGCCGACGGGACCAGTGGCGTACTGGATTGTGTACAGTACATACTTGAGAACGTAAAATAAATTAAATAACTCAAACTAGTATATAATGCATTCTCATTTCACTTGACGTTATATATCTTTGCTGAGCTAACATAAACTATAACAAAGGGAACAACAGTGCATAGTTAGGCTAGTAAAAATTTTAAAACGTGTTATCTCGTGTAAAAACACCAGTGGATTCCACCTCATCAATTATATAAACAGATTTTCAACTTCGATGAAGATACACTGATAAAAGAACAAATTCAAATGCACAAAAAAACAATTATCTATGAAGGTTTATCGCCACTTATGCTACAATGAGGCACAGAGAGGAATGTTCATGTGATAATGTTATTATGGCTCCCCACTTAAAGTCACATTTCAGGTATTAAGTCAATAAGTATTTTGCTTGCAGCACTTTAGAAACTGCTCCTATAACGTGTAAGCGGCTCTATTATTGAAAGTGAATTAAACCTTAGTATGTTAAAATGCTACCCCGTAAATTAATATTATAATAGAAACTATTTGTGTGATACTTATGTGATAAATCAATGTTATAGAACAGTGACAAGACTTCTAAACCGAAAACGACGTGTTTGTGTGTTTCTGCGCACTGATGGCTGACTGGAAAGCACGGTACTACAGCGAAAACTATGGAAAGGAATTTTCGTTTGCATATATAACGCGAGTGAGTATGCTTCTTAAGTTATCGTGAGGGGAAAAATAGGTTTGTTCACAGTGGCATGTGTTTTGAATATCACCTGTATTTAAAGACGTGGCTTGAATCAACTCACTCGAATAACTCGTCTTAATTCATAAATAAGTGAAATCCTATTACAAACATTTAGACAACATTCCCTCACTCGTCTGCTGCACAGTGCCGCTTCATCAGAGTTCTTCTTCCTCTTCTTTTTTATACACTACAAAATCAAATTTCTTACTTGAATATTTCTGTGGTACTTGCACCTTTAACTAGCATTTCTTGAGCCTATAAATAAATTGTTAGAACTCGTATTATTACCTAGGTTTCTCGATCTAGCTATTCAAAACACTTTCGGTTCTACTGGGCTTCCAGGATATGTCCTCACCGCGTGTAAGGGACTTTGCGTCTCAGTCAAGACCTGGCTCTCCTCCCCACTACGGTGGTCCCTCTCCTTGCCTGCCTGTTCTTGAGCCTCCGAGTAATCACCAACCTACATTTGTTGCGAAGATTTTAAAGCAATTATTTTTCTGTTGAAATGTTAATACGAATCATCTCGTCGCGTTCGTGAGGAATTTATTTGGAAGTTCCCTGTGAAATTTCCTCCTTCCAGTACTGCATTTTACAATCTTGTGAGTAAAATGATACTGATAGTTCAGTGCAAAACAAACACGTGAAGACGTACAGTTTTAACAGAAAACAAATTAGTTGAAATTGTCTCCAATTCTGAACGTTGGCCAAAAAAATCACCACTGAAATTAGCACAACTTGGGGTTTCAGTATCTTTTACACATACAATAATACTTTTTTTTAATATTCAAATACTAAAATTGTATATGTAATCGTTTTGAAAGACATGGTAATCCCATAGCAGGTGTGCGTTATAGTGAGTGGTTTCCTTAATAAGTGACTGAAGGGTTAATCGACCCACAGCCTTGTGTTCTTTTCAGATGAGGTGTTTTTCCACCAAATGGTCTTGTGAACACTCACAACAGTCGCTATTGCGTTCAGAAAATGCAAATTGTATACAAGAAACCCATCTTTATGATAAGGCAGCTGGAATTTGGTGTGCGATTAGCGCAAGACTTTTAATCACTTCTATTTTTACGAGCAGACAGAAAATGGAAAGAGATACCTCTAAGGTAAGATTTCATACACTGAGAGTGTCAAAAAATGTATACACATTTTCACAGTAGATATATATTTAATATATTTAATGTTGAACCGAAAAACAACAGTAAATGTGTAATATGATGTCCTGTAAACAGATGTGACTCACATACATTATGATAGCGTTGTTACGTAACAGATTAATTAACAATGAACAAATGAAGCCAAGATTATCGTATGATGTTCTCTAAACAGATATGACTCACATTGTATTATCCTAGCGTTGCTACAACAAAATGGAGCCAAGATTATCGTTTGAACAGCGAAAGCAATTTTGAAGTGGTGTTGGAAAACCGAGAAAGCTGTTCAAGTTCAAAGACAATGGAGACGTGTGTACAGAACAGAACCCCCAACGCCAGTAACAATTCAGTCTTATCCGCTATTCATACACTCTATGGAGCGAGGAATTTTACTTCCAACAGGACGGTGCACCACCACATTACCACCGAGATGTACGTGCGTACCTTGATGACAATTTTCCAATGCACTGAATAGGACGAAGAGGTCCGATTGAGTTTCCACCGCGTTCTCCAGATCTAACTGCGTTGGACTTCTACCTATTGGGAGCTCTTAAGGATGTTCTATATCGTAGAAAACCAGCTATACTGGCAGCACTTCGGGAAGAAATTGAAACATCGTGTGCTGCAATCGCTGAGGACACTTTCGCAAACGTTACTCAATCAGAAGTTCAACGTACTCAGAAGTGTATCGACGTCGATGATGGGCATTTTGAGCAACTGTTGTAACAGCAAAAGTCTAAGATGATTAGTGCTCATCATTTTGTGTTTGTGTGAATTCAGCTTTGTTATGTTAACACAGTTTTTTCTTTGCTTGAAGTGTTTACACATTTTGACACCCTCTGTATATGTAAGAAGCGAAGTCAGAGTACGGTGCGGCCGACTGTGGCATGTCCAGCTACAAAAAATCTAGCGAGCGGTTAGGACATACATGGAATACCTGTACTGTGGTATTTTATTTATTTATGATATACGAAATGCTTGGGCTCAAATGATATATCCAAACGGTATCAACCGACAGTATCCCATTTAACAAATACTATATTGTGTTTCTTGTCTCGAAAAGCACTCAGATATCATATTTCATTGAGATAGGAGGACATGGGCTTTCATATTCCTTTCGATGAAAGTATAACTGCACATATTATGCATTTTGAAGCATATTAATGTATCAATTTGAATTTTTTAGTGCGGCAAAAGACAAATTGGGAGAAGGCATTGTGTCTAGTTGACTAAAATATTCGCCTGATTTTAAACGTTATATTTTAAAAAGTCATTCAAATTCATCAGATAATTTGGAAATATATGTGGAATAGGCACAGGAAACAGAGAGGGAAAGAGCTTCAATCAAATACTTTCTTCCGAAAAGTATTTACAGTCTCGTGCCCATTTCTTGTAAGGAAGTCTTTTCGGAACTCGGCAAAAAGAATTAATATCTTAATAATATTGGATACATCTTAAGTCATTGGCACATATTTGTACAAGTTTTCAGGTTAGAAGAGTAATAACGTTTAACTTGGTTTTTATCATTTCTAGAAATTCACAAACATCTTCATGCAGAAAGACTGAGGTCACCAAAACATTATATTCTGTTTGCAGCATTCAAGAACATTTCTTAAAAGCGTTACCTTTTTTATGAAACACTTTTTTTATTCTTCTGTATGTATTGTAGTAGTTGAAACTTGGACGCCGGTTTGAAAGACCCGAGTAAATCGAGATGACCCAGATATGAAGGGATTGTATGTGAATGTTGTAAGGTTTCAGAGCCAGCACTTAGGTGCAAAGAGGGACTCGCTACGCAAGTGCTCCTAATAAAACAACAATATGCTTCTTTCTATATATTAATTTGCTGAAAATAAACTTCAAATTTAATTTTATTTAACAATTCGAACAAAATGCCAGAATCAGAAGGGACTACAAATAATAATAATAATAATTATAAAATCTGAAATACTCCATCCTGGTACCTTGTTTCCTACATCGGGACGTGTATTGCAAACTCTTACACTTTATTTCTAAATTACCAAATTACATTCTTACATTATTATTATTATTATTATTATTATTATTATTATTATTATTATTTTCCAGATGATATTTATACCTAGGCTACAATCAGAAATTTACTAAAATAATTGAAATTACAAGTTTGATAAATAACAAAATTACATTCCCTTCAAGTACTTCCTAATTGTTGGAAACCAGCCCCTTCTTCCACTAAATCTCTAACTGTAAATTATTAAACTACTATTCGCCGGTATCCGGTAGAAACTGTTTTGGTGACCAGTACATTTATTACATACTTTTACATTTATACTTATATGTATCTATTCCTATGTATAAAGCTATATATTATATATCTATTGATCGTATATATGTTTCTTTATTTTCTATATTATATAATCTTTATAAATATATTCATGTAAATTTCAGTTATATCTTATATTAGCCAATTTTTTCAACACTAATTATATTCTTTGTTGGCAAATCTAATTGATATGAATCAATGCAATATTTACCCCAACAATTCTTTACTTTGACATCGTTAACAATAATAATTACTGCTCATGCAGCGTCCTCGAGTTTTTCCTGAAATGTGTGTGGTCCCACTGCTCTGGTATCAAGAATATCTGCCCATACCACCGTACCTGATGGCCTAGCGCACGTTTGGCATTTAATTGTTCGGTGCTCAATACGTGATTATTGTGGGAGTTGAAGATTCGGTGTGGACTGAAAACGGTTTATCGGTCAAAATGTGATGCTCAATAAACGCGAACTTAAGTTTGGATCGTCTTCAAAGGCTAGCTGCACCTTCTTCTCAAGCGGAAAGGACGCTCATCAACGAAACTATCTGGAACGTCGAATATCTTGTTCATTCGATCATGCAACCACCGGAACATCTTGTGGATAGGATGTTTGGCTTTGTGGATTTTGCTCAGCACTTTCCATTCACGAATGGTTGCTTTAAATTTATCTTGACACGCTCCTAAAACAAAGCACATATCACAGTACTCTCCTAAAGTGTACAAGTAATTTCCAGTTCCCCATGAGTGGCTCTAGCTTGCCTAGAAACTCATTCAGTCTTGCAATGTTTCTTGATTTGTGTCTATGATGAGACTCTGCTACATTCTACAGTGGAATGTTTTCTTAAGTATGCAACGCAAGATACTGGGAATAACTTTGAAGGACAAAATACCTCTAGTATTAATAAATCAGTTGTCTCAGACAACAGATATCACATAATAGCTACCAGAAGCAAATGGCAATGGAGCGGTCACGTTGCAAGAATGCAGGGCAATAGGTGAACCTACAAGATCTCCATATGGGATCTCCGGATAGGAAAAAGAACACCAGGCAGATCCAGAAGAAGATGGACAGACCTCATCAACGAACATGCAGATCCAGATTGGTCAAACGTAGCAAGAGGAAGAGAAAAATGGAAATCTCTCGAGAAGAAACTACCGCAGTGAGAAATGGAGTAAACAAAGAGCAAATCAGTCAGTGTCTTAAACAGCATACGAACAACTAGCGTGGAATAGCTCACCACGTTAGGAAAAAGCGAGCTTTCTCTGCTTGTTAGGAGGCCTTTGTTCTTATAGGACCCAATAGGCTATTTTTATCTTTACCTTTTTATCCGTAAGTGCTTTTGCTGAAAAAAGATTATTATTTTTTTATCTCACAAAATATATTACACTTGAAATCGCATACGTTGGGATTGCCTCTCTAATGAAAAAGCGGTAATATGTCTTATTTCTCAAGAATTGTGTATAAATGCTAGGGGGCTTTCCGTCAGCTAATATTATAGGGATGGATGTGCCTGCAAGGTGGTTTCTATATCTGTCTATGTTAAAACAGTAAATTTTATAAGTACAGCGAAATGTTTTAAAAGAATGATCAGGTTGGTTCCTTCTGTGTAGATGCTGAATGGATGGTCTAGGAATGACTTGAAGAAACAGGATACCCATCCTGAGGGTGTTCCTTTGTGCTTCGCTTCTACTAGGTGCATGTAATGTATAGTATCCTTTAATAGTTAACGGCTCCAGGATGAAAATGTCAATAGGCACAACCAGGCTCAATACAGATATATCGGGGATATTATCAATGACTTTAATCCGTCTGCCCTCCATTGTATAGCTTTAGGTTTACTGTTATGGCATCCGAAAAGGGCAAACAGTCATGTCCTCCGGTGGATGAAATTATTCTCCTTTTATACTTGAAGGGGTCTACGAGTTTACAAGCTTTGGTTCTCGCACCCTGTACATCTTTCAATGCGGGTTTCATTTAGATATTTTACCAAATGATATCTTCTTTGCATAGTCGTTCTAAATGTATTCACATATTCATCTCTACTGCTTTTAGCATTGCCCAGTGTTGCGACAACTCTTTACTTTATAGATGCCATTCTTGGTCTTTGTTGAATATCTGACTGACCGGCTACCCTTTGCCTCAGGCCCAGGATGTTAGTACATGTGACATATTCTTGTCTTGTTTTGCTTCTGTTTAATTTTTTTCTCTCATCTGCGTCGCTGGTTTCTGGTGGTTTGCCCGTTAGTGCTCCTGTTAGGAGGATTCATGGTCACTGTATGGGCACATTCTGGTTGCTTGGGTGGGAAGGGGGCAATGCTACTACCGGTATCTTGAGAGATCCATACATTTGATTGTTGCATATTAGAATGCTCTTAGTAATTATCGTGGTAACTATTGTTGCGACTGCTTCTACACTTTTTCTAATACTATAGTTTCTATATGTTGCTAAATTTTCCATAGACCTAGTTAGTTTTAGCATTTCTTCGTATATATTTATTTTCTTTGTTTTTGGGTAAGAATACAGTTAGCCTATTTGAGAGTGTCATACTCTGCTTGGGTCAGATCAACATATTTTCTATGCTTCCATGTTCCACAGCCATTACATTTGTTTGAGTTATGATCACTGTCGAAATCAATGTTGCAGGTTGTGCGTGGTTCCGCTAAGTCGCTCTGCACTATGATCTGTGGACTTTTGATTGATCAGAGATTTAAAACTGGTAGAGTTATTAACTATTAACCACTACTAAGACTGGCGCTTCCAAGACATTGTTGAGCTCTCAATTGTAGACGAGGTTTAAATTTGCCTCTTTAATATCACTCTCTTCCTCCCTTTTTGGAGATAGCACTTATATAACTTCCTGAGAGTTTGTTAACTAATTCGACTCTGGTTCCCTTCCTGTATTTTCGTTTGCACTGCTTCAGTTTACTAGCTAATGTGCTCATTTTAAACTGCATGCATCCTGCCGTTCCTTAACAATGATAACATCTCAAATTCCATTGCGCGCGCAATACGAGCTCGACTATTCGTAGCCTATTTGCTATTCCAGTATATTGCACATGTTCTTGTTAAATGTTCAAATTAAATATCTTCAGGAATAGTTCATCTTATTTCATTCACAATTAGGAAATAAAAAATCATGTATTCAAGAAAGAAAGTAAATTCGGTAAAATGAAAAATGCTAGTGGAAACGGACAGAAATTGAAGTGGTTAATAAATTTGTCTATTTAGGTACCAGATTCAATAGTAATGATCATCAGAGTGAACAAAAGAAACAGATATTAATAAAAAGAAGGATAGCTTTGAAAGCTATAAATGTTTGCAGATATAAAAGTCAGGTAATGCACATAAAGTGACTGGAGATAACATACTCGACAGAGTCAAAGCTAAAATTTGTACAGGATAGAAAATTGGGGTATTGACGAGGGTTGGTTAAGTGTGGACTAGATTCAGAAGAATTTTATAAGCTAATTCTGAGACTGCTAATAACTTCGCCCAATGGGGGTTACACAAATAAAATTAGAAAGATGAAGGGATAAAGGGAAAATAATGATAAGAATTTTGAAATACTGTTTGAGGATAAAGAGTTTAGATGAACAAGATATTTTGGAATTAAATTTGCAAGAGAAAGCTACCTGGTTACTACTTGGGTCAACGGAATTAAATTGTGATGGAAAAAATTAGCTTGGGAATGACTTGCAGAGATAGCGAATTGAAAGTAAGAGATATTTTGAAAGAAATTGAACTAAGAATTGAAAAAATTGAAATCTGGGAAATATTTAGTAGTTTCTTTAATTAATTTTTCAAACCTGGTAAAATTTAATCGTTATCTACTTTCAAAAAATGTTGTATCAACTCCAGAATATTCTGCGGAATCTTGCCAGGTTCCTTTGATATTCTAATAGGCCATTACTATGAACCGGGGACTATAGAGTTCAAAATTAATAATAGTATTTGTTTATTTGTATAATAATGGACATATGCACATTTTAATTGTAATGTCGTTAGTGTCTTTTGAAAATGTATTGACAACATTTCATGTTCACCGATAAGAATGCATTACACTTTGAGTAAAATGGAAGAAGGTAACTGAAATTCATTTATTTTTAATTGTCAAAATGTAATTTAATCATAAAGAGAAAAGTAAATCAAACGAAAAGTGATAAAGTAAAGAATAATCAAACATTTATTTTTGGATTTGGCACTAAACTTTTTGGCACTAAGCTGAAGTACATGGATTTCGTTCAGCGTCATAGCTACGTTGTGATATGACGTGTGCCCATAGCCCTTTAAATGTAAAACATTGTCATTGGAGGGGGCACAGTCATTAGCAGGTTGTACTTAAATCTAACCACAAGTCACTCTTTCAGCATACAGGTCTTTGTAGAAATGACATGGCTTTTTGAGTACTACAGTAAATAACGTTTTGAATAATGTAGTCTTAGCCTTTTCCATACAACTGCACTGTTATGTTTGAACGGAGTGATGTGTGTATCATGTTTGAAGGGGGACTGACATTCACCTGGCATGTGACACATCAAACGGTAGTTCATTGGCGGCTCATTTTGAACGCATCGTATTACGGCATGTGGCACTAACGTAATGCTCTGTAATTGACAGCATCAATTACTTGTTTATAGTAAGCTGTTGTATTTTTAACCTTCTTGACCACCCATAAGCAGATTTATAGTTAACACTTGCAGCACCATGAAAGCATTTGTTCTGTTATTGACATACCATATTTTAACCACACTTCTATTCATACATTCTTTGTGTTCACATCTTTTCCGCATACTACGAACGTAGGTCCACAAGTTTCCAGCCTCGCCAATAAGGATTATCGCCTTCATAAAACCCTTATCTAGTGTCATGCCTTATCTGTTAAATAAATAATTGCAGCTGTAATTTCCGCTCCGCTGTGTTCAGTTGTACAGATATAGCTGCATAAAGAAAGACATGTGTAAAAGATTATGACATGTTCAAAATGGAGTATCGAGTTGTATTAAGCTCTTCACAAAAGTAGGACTTACGCCAAATGAAATTAAACAGCGATTGGACGATGTATATGGGGAAGCATCCCCTTCATATTTTACCATAAAAGAATGAGCCAAACTTTTTTGAAGGGGTCGAGGAAGCTTTCAAGACGAAGAGCGTGCAGGTCAGCCCTTGGAGGTGCCCACTCTTGAAAACATCGCTCTTATGCGATAAGATTAGTTCAAGATGGGTGTCTAGACTTTTTTCCTCAGCCCAAAAGCAGCAACGAGTCATCTGTTGTCAGGCATTTTTGGAGCTCTGCCGTGGCAACGAGAGAGAAGTTCTGCAAACCACTGTGACAGGGGATGAAACGATGGCTCTCTACTATGATCCCATTTTCAAAAGAGAATCAATGAAGTGCCAGGCCTAAACCTGGGGAAGCATTGCCTCTAAATGCCAAGGTCACTCAGTCAACCAACAATATCATGGTCACAATCTTTTGGGACTGTGAAGGAATACTCTTCATTTACTTCAAGGTGAGGAACACCACAGTAAGTGGGGAGTACTGTGCTGGCCTACTGCACAGAGGGAAAAGGCGAGGAAAGCTGAGTGGTGGTATGCGCCTTCTTCACCACAACACGCCTGTGCACACAGCTCTTATTGCAAAGGAAGCTGTGAAGAAATGCTGCTTCAAGGAGATGGACCATCTACCCTACAACCCAGGTCCAGCTCCCAGTGACTATTTCCTCTTCTCAAAACTCAAGAAGGACCTTCGAGAAAGGTAATTTAAGTGTGACGAAGAAGTAATGTCCATTTTGCTGACAGGATTTATCTGATATTTTCTTTTTTTGGGGGGGGGGAAGGGATTTAAATGTTGATTCAAAGATTTGAGAAGTATATTGCAATAAAGGGTAACTAAGTTGAAAAGTAAAATATAGTTTTGTCTTTATCATACGTTGAAAATGTTTAAGCCGGAAACTTATGGACTATCCTCGCTCATACATATACAAAGAATGTCTCAAAAGTAACGCAGGATTTAAATTTACAAACTGAATCGTTATTTATACATATATTGGCAAAGTTGTGACATACCCTCAGACATACTCTATGATATACAGAGTAAACATTCCAGTTAAATATGGAAAATAATATCCGACAAATGTCCTCCATGTCTCATATGACACAAGTGCACTCTTTTGACAAAATTTGCAATCACATTTTCGCAGACTTGAGGGTCAACAGTTGCGATAGCACGTCGGATTTCTTCTGTAAGTTCAGGAATGGTTGGTATGGGTTTGCTGTAACCCTTGGACTTTGAAACCCTCAAAGATAAAGTCACACGGTATAAGATCACATGTAGTGGCCAAATGTGATCGCCTTTGTGCGAAATCAGCCGGCTATAAAATCACCATCCACTTGCAGATTTATAGGACCCCAATTGACCAATGTCCGTCACTTCACGTGGTCGTTCGGGTTAAGGTGTTAAGTCACCTGAACCGTGTATGGGAGCATATGCAAGTCTTTCACTGCATGGTGCTCCTCGAAACATCAAACTCAACAGACCTGTGGCGAATTGACATTCTCGAACACTCAGCGACATTAGTGGTCACCGAGGTAATGCTTTCGGCCGAGCGTGCGCTTGTTGTCCATTACCGAACCTGTTTGTTCAAAATGTTGAACAAGTCGTTCCGTTAGGCGCGTTTTCCCGCCCAAACGTACCGCGTAATTTGCGCACTCTTTCGGCACAACAATCTCCGTATTTATAATATATTTTCAGATAGTTATGCGCTCCAGCATCGTGTATTTCTCCATCACACTATTAACCGGAATGTGATTGCTACAAAACAGGCTTCAGAAAGCATTGCCAACCCAACGGGAATAAAAAAGCGCGCAAATGTAATCCTGCGTTACTTTTGAGACATCCTTCAGAATGTTAAATGATCAACAACGTATTATTTTCACTGTATATAGAGGAGTAATTTGAGACAGAGAATCTGAGGTCACAGACGTAAAATGTTGAATGTATGTACTATTGATGTAATTGCAATTTAGTGTTCAGATTTCACCCCAGCGCTAAATGGCATTATAATTTTTTTAGAGTAGATTGACGCCTGCTTAATAATAGAAATAAATCATCATACTATTAATTAATGAACTGCGTTTGCACAATTTAGCGCTAAATAATGAGCAAATTTTCGTACCAAACGCATCATTGTACATGTCACATGTTGGTATTCATTTAGAAAAAAAGTAGCCAGTCCACATTTTGTATGTTGCGATATATATCTGTCAATTGTTGCATGCAACAGTTTGACTTGTAATCAAAAGATGTAGACAAAATATCCCAGAAATAAATTACAGTTGAAGAAATAGAAAATGGTTCAAGTTTTTTTGAACAATCTGATTTATAGGGAAGCAAAACGGTGTACTGTTTAATGTTCCTTTGACTAGCATCTTTATAACGGATATTTTAATACGTTCCATTCAAAGTTCCTTTAAAATGTAATGCGCACTACTGTCTTGGCCAACCAAAAGCATATGTTTAACATTGTGAGCAAAAACTATTGTTTAATTTCTTAATTAAACTTTTTTTTTGATTTGTTTGTGGACGCTCTTTAATATCTCAGGTCATCAGCGTCCCATTCAACTCAGGGCGTGAAACGGCCGACAAATTTTGCTCAGAGGCCTCTCTTTCAGGCGTGAGGTTCTTTTTCGTGCCGTAAATGTACGACACGGGACCCACGGCTTTACTTCCCTTCCGAAGGAAGCCATACTTAGGATTTTTACGCCCGAAAAAATCCATCGATTCGGGCCAGGTTCGAATCCGTGTTCTTGGGTGTAGGAGGCAAGTATGGTAAGGTAACCACTACACCACCAGGACCGACTTAATTAAACTTAAATAAGATAGCCTGCTACATTTTTATTTCACCTAATATTAATACCATGCTTGAGGTGAAAATTAAATAGTAATATTAATAATAACATTGCAGAGGCTTACCAAATGTCATTACAAGTCATTTAATTAAGGAAATCTTTCGATGAGTAGCATATAAATCATTATTTATTATCGTATCAAATTGAATTTGATTAAAATAAGTGGCACGCATGTCCTTTTAAACCTTTAAGCTCTAACACATAACTTTTTGATCCTGGATTTAACTCTAATTGCTTGTTTACTTCCCTTTTAAATAGGGTATAAATATTTTGGTATTGTTCATATATATGTTAGTGACTCGAGGTTACCAAGTGAAAAAATGTAACAATGATATAGCAGAATATCTAATATTATATGAATCATAAATTCAATTGTTTGTTGACAAAATAAATCAATTAAAAGCTGTACATATATTACAAAAATATTAAAAACAAAATTGATTTAAATCGTATATGTACAATAAAAAGTTTTAAGACATGGCGAAAGAAGAGAAGATGCACACAGTAATTTCTGGTCGTGTTTATTTTCATCTTAAATAATTAAAGGGAAATTCAGGAGATTTTCCAGATATGATTCGTTTACTGTATCAATATAATAGAAAATGTAAATGTAGAGAGGTAAGCGAATTCGAATTTGAAGAAAATTTCGACGATCTGCCTGTAAATTTGATATAATTAGACGATCAATGGTGTTATCAGTCAAACCTATCAATGGAGTTATCTGAGAAACCCTTTATTTGTGGTTTTCTGCGTGGTTTTATGATCTGGTAGCACATTTTTAACTCGCATAGCAAATCCATCTCATAACTGTACCCGACATTTTGTCAACGTTTCTTTTCTCGGTAAACTGACACTCATTTGTTTATATAGAAAATGCATTTTTAGATATATTCACACTATTTGAGGCGTTTCTTTATTTTATTTACACAAAAGTATACTCTGTATTTGCTGCAAATTAATTAAAATGCTTATAGCAAGAATAAAGAAACTGAAAACTGCAAGAAATTTCCTTTTCTCTCTGCCAACTTCCATTATCGTAGATATGAATTTTGTTTCGCTAGTTATGATTCACAATGCTTACAGCTATCACGTGTTTTGGGCAATGCTTACATCAAATATGATTCTTACTTTAGATGAGAAAGATGGAAGTAGGAAACCATTTATTACTTTCTATTAAACAGAAAATACGAGTGAAAATACAAAGTCCAAAATTAGAACTGAAAAATGAGAATTTTGAAGAAGGAAAATAGCCATAAAAATAAGTGAGAATATAGTGACGAGGAAAATGAAAATGAATATGACAACTTTATATTTTCACAGCTCAAATGCTTAAGGAATTGTCCCCTTTTGCATTAAAGATCCACAGAGCTAAATATACTCGGTATTGACGCTACACCGAAGAAAACCCTATTAAAATCCTTGGCCAGGCAGCATGATGCAAACTGGATGCCAACTTAACACCTTGCGCTCCTACAGACCAACACCCAAATGCATGAGTGAAACAAGGTGTACTTAAATAGGTAGTATGCTTTTCCATTGATAGCAAATGTATGAAAAACGTCCAATAGTCAAGAAATAAGTAAATGTAAGTAACTTAAGCAAAAGTAGGACAAAGACTTGTGGAAACAATATATGTCGTTACACTTGTGAGCAACTTGAAGGGATTCCCGTGCAGTTTTAGATGCGGCCAGCACTAAATACTTTTAAAATACTGTTACATGCCTACAAAAGCCCTCTGAAATTCACTAAGATTTTGGTCTAAATAAATATAATGCTTGTTTTTCTATAATTTCATTTCTGAATACTATCAACACTTTTTTGAATTTTTTTATGACCACGACTTATCTTCTACCTTGTTTCTCAGTCAGCCATCTGCCGCCCAGGCGTGCAGGCCGCAACGGTCGACTAATCAACCAAATCTTCGACGTTCTCAACCCTCTTCATATTTCAGGCTTCGAGTGAGCTCTGTTTTAAAGTCAGTTGATGTTTGATAGATAACAATGTGGTAATAGCGTTTTTAATGTGCACGTGGTTTAATTATTCTGTATGAACTAAATGTTGTGTATTGAAACACCTCTTCATACCTTAAGAACATTTGTTTTTACTTTAAGGGAACCTGGATCGATATACAACAGAATTCCTAACAGAAAACGAGAGTTCTAACGGAAGAAAAAAGAGTGTGTTTAAGAAATGTTAAAGCATTCACAAAGAAACCTCTAGGTCATGTGTTACAGAAAAAAGAAAATGCATATATTTATCTCAGCCTGTAGAGTTACTTAATTGCGAAAATTGAAATGTTACGAGTGCTATGATTTAGCAGTCAATTAAAAACGTAAGTTTTATGTATTTCTGTAATTTGGTTTTGCGGGATATTACTGAAATGAGGTTATTAATGAGGCTTGGTTTCATTTATATAGTTATGTTTGGCACTGTAGCACAAATAATCCATAATAAATTGTCGAAGTTCACTTCTATGACGAAAAAATGGTATTTGATGTGCTGTAATTGCAAGGCAATTTTTTTTTCCATAGCGTTTAACGCCCGTTGTTACTACTGAGGCACCAGAGGTGATGAACATTGATGATACATGAGATGAAATGATATATTGGAAAAGGATTTTTTTTTAAAGGAAGGAAATGTTCCAGGCCTAAGTTTACGATACCTCCCCGGCATTTGCCATTTATGAGGATTGAGGAAAACCTGCAAAAAACCTCAGTCATGGAGGACGGTCCTGACGGAATTCGAACCGCAGATCTCCCGCTCACGAGTCCGCGCCTTAATGACCTCGGTCACCCGTGGCAGTGAGGCAAATAATGTGACACAGCTTTTAAAATACTGTAGATTCAGACAGGTGCCGCAAGCAAATCCCCTCACAGTTTCTTGAAGTACAGTATAATAATGAAATACAATATAACAAGTTTCAACAATCTTGTGCACATTAATTCAGCATACAACTGTATTTATAACGGTGCATATATTTTATGTTTAACGAAAGCATTGTCGTGAAGATAGCAAATGTGAAATATTAATGAAATATGTGTTTGAGAATTATATTTACATGAAATACCGCTCCTTAACGACCTTCAGAAAATTGCGGTACATGTTTTTACTGCAATAATATTTAAATTAAATTTCAAAGTCTCTGAAAATCGATGGAGCTTTCGATAGTATATTGTTGATTTGTGTATAACCGCTTACTGAATCGTAATTGTTTTTAAATAGTAACATGTTTTTGTTTTATTGAAACATATGAACATCTTAAATACACAATATAACTAGAAATTTTCTGTTAGTTCTCTATTTTAATGAATGTAAAGATGATATCAAGGGCTCCTTTCATAAATATGGTTACATTTAATAATGGTTACATAAAAATACCCACATAGTGTAGCTTTGTTCACCAGTAGTCATATATTTCATTTAATTTAAGTATACGATTAATTTTTGTGGTTTAATATCAATAATAAGAATAATTTTAAAAATACGTTTTCTCTTTTGTGATACTTACAGATTGCAAGAATTCTAATTTTGTTCCGTTTACTTTTGAATATTATAGTAATTTCACCATAGACACTAATTTTCAAATGATTTTGAAAGGTAAAAACAAACAATCTGGTTAAGTAAATAGTAACGTGTTTTTGTTTTATTGAAACATATGAACATTATAAATACACAATGTAATTCGAAACTTTCTGTTATTTCTCTATTTTAATGAATATAAAGATATCAAGTGCTCATTTCATAAACATGGCTACATTTAAAAATGGTTACATTAAAAATACCCACACAGTGTAGCTTTGTCCAGCAGTGGTCATATATTTCATTTAATTAAAGTATACTATTAATGTTTATGGTTTAATATCAATAACAATAATAATTTTAAGAGTATTTTTTTTTTATTTCGTGTTACTTATAGATTGCAAGAATTCTGATTTTGTTCCGTTTACTTTTGAAGATTAGAGTAATTTCACCATAGAAACCAATTTTCAAGTGATTTTGAAGGGTAAAAACAAACAATCTGGTTAAGTAATGTATTTATAGTTCGGTTTTTCTTTTATTAGTTAGCTTTAGAGTTTGTCATAATACCATACTGTAATGCCATAACATATTTCTTTAATTAATGAGGCCATACTTTGGATCTTATTTTCCTTTTTAAAGTTACTCTACTTGGTGAGGAATTCGCTTATTTTACGCAGCTCCTGTTTGACGGACCTATATTAGTAAAGTTTGTATGAGGGTTATATGAGGAATTTGTATTGAGCAATATTATAGATCGTTAAGATAGAAATACGGTCTATCCTACAAGCGCTGCGGCCAGCGCATATGGCCGGCAGATATCTGACTGGTAAGCACTGTACTTCTAAAACAAAATAGTGAACGCAAAACGGGAAGGAGAGGGGAATAACATTAAACTATAGAGGTAAAAGTACGAACAAAATTAATATACGACGAATGCTCGCTTGTGAACTTGTAGATACGGAACTGGAATGAATTGCAAAACGAGCGGTTTGATTCTGCTGCAGCTTAGTATTATGAAACATAGGGGTGTTCAGAGGCAGGCTTAGTTTCCTGTTTACCTGAATGTTAGCGGCTTGGAACTTTTCGCAGGATCTTTGTTGTTGAAAAAGATTCAAATATCAAGCGCAACTGATCACTGATTCATATTCGCAGAAATAGAACGCTTGAGTGCTAATCTCATCTACCAAATGTTCTGCAAACTCTATGTTTGGAATGAAGCCAGTCCCTGGTGTATTTTAGGACACTTTTTTTGGTTACTATACACTATACACAATTACACAACGAAGCGGAGATTACAGTGTTCATAGATATTAATGTTATAACCTAAGGTACATAATCTACATTTTAAAAGTGGCATTGCAAATATTTTCGCTCATATTGCAAACCATATGACACCAAATACGTGAAGCACTTAAGCATCTAAGATTCTCAAAGAACGCAATAAAGTCTGAAATTAAATACCAATATTTCCACTTGTAATATATAGAAAAAGGGGCATAACATATCACAAATGTGAGCTGTGGAAATTAAGATGAGTTTATTATGGAAATTATTTATGATTTATGATGCAAAACACTAGTTGTTAAGGCGCAAAAATATGATTCAAGTTCTAAAATAACAAATATAGCGAACATTTCGTACATCTAGAGTAATTCAGCAAAATCTAAAATAATGTATTTTCAATACAGCCTTTTAACTTTTGCAAGTCTCTGTAAAAAAAAAAAAAGTGGATTGTAATGTTTCTGTGAATTTCCATAATATTTTTCCTTTTTGGAAAACTGCTTCTGAATACTGTTACTTACGCCGTTCTTACACTAAAGTCATTTCCTTCAGCTGAAAATATTTATTACTTGCTCTATTAGATGTCTCCTTATCTATATGTCGGTCTTGGTGGTGTAGTGGTAAACCATACTTGCCTTCTAAACCCAAGATGGCGGGTTCAAACCCGGCCACGACCGATGGATTTTTCGGGCGTAAAATCCTAAGTAATGGCTTCCTTCGGGAGGGAAGTAAAGCCGTGGGTCCAGTGTCGTACATTTATGGCACGATAAAGAACCTCAAGCCTGAAAGAAGAGGCCTCTGAGCAAAATTTGTCGGCCGTTTCACGCCCTGAATAGAATGGGACGCTGGTGACCTCAGATGTTAAACAGCGTCCATAAATAAAACAAATCAACAATCCAATCTATATGTATTCACATCTAACTTCTTTTCCTCTATCTCATTGGCGTCTAATTATGCTAAAGTTCTTATTAACAACTTATAAATGTCTTACCTAGAGGAGACTCAAACCCAAGTTATTTCGATCACAAATCAAGCGTCTAGACCATTATGCTACAAGAATCAGGCTGAAGTAAATTTCAGAAGTTCCTGATTGTAGCACCTAATTTTTAATTTAAATTCAATTAATGAATGTAACTTAACACCTGTAAAATGAATTAAAATTTCTAAACATATACTAAATTCATAATCCTCCCCTAATATATTATTTGGGAGAGGCAGAAATCAGTTAATCCACTGCGTTACTTTTCAATGCCGTTCGTTTTTTTTTTTTTTTTTTTTTTTTTTAAAGATTTGTTTTTAGACATAGTAATTTATAAAATAAGGGGGAAAAGCAATTTGTAATCTATTATATCACCTCGAAAAAAAGTGACATAAATAGAAAAATATTTTCGTGTAACATATATAAAAATTATTTTAAGCAAATTTGATGGAGTGCAAAATTAATGAATCATTTAAACACACTTGCATCTATCTAAATATTCGTTTCGATTACATACCCTGGAGCAGAAATTGTTCCAACGCGCAAGTCACTAGCATACCTCGCTCTCGCACTTTCGCCCTGCTAATAAATCACCGTATTGAATGATATGAGAGCGAAAATTCGTGGAATGTAAATATCCACCAAGTGAACATTGGAAACCACGAAGGAAAAAAAAGAAAAAAAAAAAAACAACAAAAAACAAGAGCATTGCCGGCCATATTGCTGTGTAGGGTTGTATGTCGTTCTTGCAATTTGTTTTTAAGGAAAAAAAATGTAATAACTAATTTCCAGGGGTATTTTGTAACTAATAAGCAGGACTGAGTCGACAATGTCTGCCACTTGTTCGCTTGTCTTTAGCTACATTAGATACCAGGTTCATAAATGATCATTTTGTATGCAGCAGATACCAAAAATGAAAATGCCACAAGAAAATTTCAATTTCGCAAATACAGTCTGCACATACTTTTTTAAAAAACGAAAAATTTGATTACCTACGTTTTTTTTTTTAAAAAAGGCACATATCATTACATAAAACTTTTTAAAAGTATGCAAACATTTGAGCGAAAATTCCAATCTAATCATTGAGTATTGTCCAGTAATATCAGTCTAAAAGTATCGATATATCGATACTTTTATATTCGTACATAGTTTAGCCGGTCGGCAGTTATATCTTACGTTGCCTCCGCTATATTCTTACGTAGATTTGCGACGTTGAAAAACTTCACCATTTTAAAATTTAGGTGCAATATATTAAATAACAAAATTTGGATCTCCCGTTCTTATAGTAGGTGCTGGAAATGTTGCCCATTTTCCCTGACAACAACCTAGATCTTTTAGAAATCTCACTGACACGCATCCATTCTTCAACACTAATGGCCCTAACTTCGTTTCGAATGTGGTTAGTATACTCCATTTTTTCACAAAGACCTCCAAAGATATAATAATAATAAAAAAGCCTTAAGATTTGGGGTAAGAGGAGGCTATAAACCAGAGCCAATAATTCTAGGACCAAATATATGGCGCAATTCAAACCTGAATTATTCAGCAGTTTTCCATATTTTCTAATGTTCACAGAACCTGTTTAATTAAACTTCTGCACTAACTTTATTTATTTATTTTTTTATGTTCAAATCGGGCTACGTCTAAATGTCTGCCTCGATATGCCACACGGTTTTCTGTATCTGATGTAAGCCTTGAAGATGAATATATGACAACGCAGTGAATATCTCGTCATTGCACAAACACTACTGCAACAACACAACTGCCCGACTCTGTCGAACTCAGATTTGCAACTGGTGTAAGAGAGAATAGCGCCGCACTTGCCGAGTGGGGAAACACAGCGATTGGAGGGAGGTAGGTCTGTTGGTCGGCTGATCTAAGTTGCGAGATTTTTAAACTGCTCTCACTGCATATTTACACTATACGCATTATGTATGATATACAATGAACTGCAAACGATGCATAAAATAGAAAATGGTTTATAATTTAATAAGAAAAATACATTAACATTATTAATGATAATTATTAATTTACAATTCGGTTCTTTCTAATTTTCCATTCTTCTTAGAGGCAAAATTATTTAATTAAGTAACCGAAAATTTCTGTCATTATTAGGACGTTATTTGATCCCTAGAGAGAAGAAACGTTTTGCGGTTTGCAGGCTTCAGTTGTCTCATTGAGTAGATGACCTTGCTCATGCAAGGAAAATGAACATCTTTTCGATCATTAATTTCTTACACATTGAAAACTCCTTTCAACGTCCACATCACACTTTTAGTACATTAAATCACTGCAAGTAACTACTTCAATGGTAGTCATGCTAAAATCTTCTTCCTTCAACACTCGAATGATGAAACATAAAACTATACCCTGAATTCTCGTCAAGTACAGATTTAATTTTTTCTAATACCAAAGTCAATATGACTAGAAATATTTTTAACGTGTCTTCTATTATTCTAATCACATCGATAATCTTCTCTAGGACTATTTTATCTCTGAAATCCATAATGTGTTGTGGAATTTTTTATGTTTCAGCATGCATGCTTATTTTAAAGTTCATCCCTTAATTAGTAATTAGCAATTCGCCACTGATAATTACACTGAGCATACATAACACAAGTGTAATTTATAATAGTTTCTTTTTATTTTTAGATATTTGTTTTCCATTCTGAGTCATAATTTTGTCATTTTGCACGATTTTTTGTTTATTTATTAGTAATATTAACTAACAGTATTTTTACAGTATTTTATGACATTTTATTTTATTATTTTAGGCTCAGTTTTCTATATTTAAAACATTATGCAGTGAATTTCATATATTTATTCTTATTGAATATTATCGGAACTTTATAATTTATAAAAAAACTTGAATTTTACAGAAATAATGCACACAAATAGTACTATATAAATACTATATATAAGACAAAAAGCACAGTTTTCGGGAGAGAAACAAATTATAACAGGTCTGTTTCGTATTCTGTCCGCATCTAATAATATTCTCAGAGCATTCGTAATCAGAAAAGTGTACTGTTGTGTGGTAATAACGAAACATTAATAAACACCTTAGATTTCTATCCATTGTGATTTTGTTATACTTAAAAAGCACACCACTTTCTCCCCAAAAGTATTAATCTGAAAAATCTAGTTATATTATCAAATCCTGAACTAGCTGAGCATATTGTGATAGTCATGACAAACGTCTGCGTCGACGTCGCCGTTATTTCGGCAACAAGCCTTGTAAGGCATTGATCTCGAAAGTTACATTTTTTTTTTTGTTTATATTTTTTAGTTTGGTTGCTGTGCATTTTTTCTGATTCCTGAAAAGTTTATATTTGATACTCCTTATCTGAAATCCTGCCTTAGCTAATAAGTTCTACAAAGAAAAGATGCTGGTGTGTGTGTAAAGAGCTAAAATGTGCTCCGCAGGTCGACCATATGTTACAGGAAATAGCAAGTATATGCTTTTCTTCGCAGAATTAGCTCGGGGTTCCTTTTATCTGTGTATATAGTGGTTTGATGACAAGCTTAATGAAGAAGCGTTTTTTTTCTCTCTCTCTCTTTTATGTTTTCATAACAAAAAGTAATCACTGCCGCTGCCAATGAACTGGCGCCGCTCCATTTTTTCGGCAGATCTTGTCAGCTGCACACCAAATGGCAACTAAGTGACCTACACTAGCTCACAATCTGCAAACCAGCCCGAGTTCTCCCATCAGAAACAACAGTACTAAAATATATTCGCAAACATTTCCAACTTCTCTGTGTTACTGTTCAATGTGTTGCAAGAAAAAATATTCCCATTTTCACAGCTTTCTGAGTGGCAGGTCGCAACACAAATAGAAACTGCTCGCACCTTATCTATGATATTTTGTTTAAAATGGTGATATGCCTTTAAATTAAAAAGAAAACAATGCAGGGGTTTGTATTTTAATTGTGTTTAGTGCCCCCCCCTTTTTTTATTACTGTGCCATCACAGGCGACGCTTACTGATGATGCAAGAGATGAAATTATAAATTGGAAAAGGAAGTTTGAGAAGGAAACTTTCTAGATCTACATCTCCGACTTTTCCATAGATAAGAATTGATTAAAACCTGAAAAAAAAAGAATAAATAAAAATCATGAAGAATGATCTTGGCAGAATTTCAATTGTACACTTTTGTTCTCTAAGTCCCTGCCTTAGCGACCCTGTCAATAGTCTAGGGGATTTTTCTCCACTTTATTCCTTGTACAGTGTATCCGGTAAGTCCATATATGCTATATTTTAATTAACAACCAACGATATTTCTAATAAATTACAGTACTATTATTAATAATATAATCTGATATGCTAATAAGAAACTAGTAAAGCACAGGGGTATACGGACTTCCCGGATGCACTGCACAGTTCAAATAAACTCGATCTGCTGTCATACGAGTACCTGAAATGTTATTAGGCATCAATTTACCGAAAACATTTTTCTGAAAGAATTTACATATTTTATTTTATTGATTACCATACAATAAATGGAAGATACGTCTATTTATTTTTTCAACTATTAAATAATAATAATAATAATAATAATAATAATAATAATAATAATAATAATGTTAGTTCAAATTTAATTTATTATTGTTCTTTATAGGCATTTACGGAATTATCTTTGCACTCCTGGTGGCAACTACTGACCTAGGCGTTGATACCTTGTGAAGCATAGTTCCGTGTTGTAGTTATTATATCACGACGGATCCGATATCATACGATTCACAAACCTAAAATTATCGACAGTAATAACACCAACATTCCATACAATGATTTAGTTTATCATCCAAGTTAAGAATATTAATGTCCAGTTAAATACATATTATTCGAATAAAAAATAACGGCTGGTGAGATTTTATACAGGGGTGTTCTGATACGTGACTTGGTTTGCTTACTAGTTGGGGCCGTTTTATGGGGTATAAGCTGGTAGCAGTCCGCTCGCGGGAAGAGGAGTCGTGGATTAATTGTGTTTCTTTGAGTTCTGGGTTGGATGCCCCTTGTGTCGGGATCAGGAACCTTTACCTCAGGGAACTTCTGGAATTTTGTGACTCGTGTGAGTCAGAGGGAAGGGAAGGAAATGTATAAAGTTACACGGAAACACTGGAGTTCTTATCTAACGTCATTTATTTACACTTAACAGAATACTGGATTGTTCGCGTAAGCTTGGAAATGTGTCGAACTGACTGACTATTGTTCTTCTCCTACCGACTTCGTTCACTTTGATTTTGATTGTCTATTCTTTTGCCCGCTTATTTAAATTGACTCTTACAGTTCCGTTCTCCGACTATCCAACCTTTAACTCTTAGCCTCGAATCCCGGACCGCTAACTTTTCACTGCTGTCGACGTCCAGCTGCTCTCTCTCTAAGTCTCACTGCTGTTGAAGTTCTGCTCTCTCTCTCCAAGTCCCTCCTGTTCTGTGTCCCTTACATTATATATCAGATGTCAAGTTTATTGTTTATTAGGAACCTCCCATCGTGAAAATTAAATCCGCGAAATTTATGGAGCTCAGTTCGATTCTATCTGCGTTATTGGTCCTTCCTTAATATCTATAATTATGCAGGCTCGCTCCGATTCGTTCAATTTTGTAAGATTTCTATTGGTTGTGTGGGACCAATTTCTGGAAATACCTCTCACGTTATAATATTTCTAAGAACGGACATTCCTGCCCTAAATGTTGGGAAATTTTTATAATCCGACATATCCTTTCACTTTTCTGTCCTTTCAAATTTGCTCACAATGAAACCTCGGCCATAAATAAGGAACATCTATTTGTTTTGCAAAGTCATGTCAAAATCTGTCGACGTTTGAATGTTATTGTCATGAGGGGATATAAACTTGAGCTGTCATCTGAGATTGACATTTGTTCCTTCTTCGAAAGAAATCCACCCGTAAAGTCATTAGTGCCTTTACCCTTAGTTATTGAAAGAATGTGTTTCTCTGCTTTTGTCTGCGTCTCGGTAAATGGTTTTCTTTAAACCCTCTGAAAAGAGAATTACCTTTTTTTCAGGACATAACCCTTTTCCACAAGGTCAAAACTTTTAGCATTTCCAAGCTTAACGACCCGAACCGTTTTCCATTCACATAAATACACAATGGACCTTTATTACTGTTTAGCACAGGTGCTGTCTAATGACTACAAACTACATACATGTATCAGATCATATTTATGTTAATTATTACTAGCCTTAATTATAAAAATGTTAATTTAATCAAAGACGGCCTTTAATTCCGGCTACATAGTAGAGAGCTACAGCAACATCTGTACGTGTGATCATAAAGTTTATTTCCGTTATATCAATATTCCGTGGTCACAAATTATTCTGATGTTAATTCGTTATTTGGCAAGTTTTTAATAGTACATTTTTGAGTGATAGGGAAAAATGAATAAGATTGGAATTTACGGTGTGATCCAACTCTTTATTCTGAAAGGAAACATAGCAAAGAAAATACTCGAGAGGGTTTTGCCTAAATTGGATGATACCATGCTCTTGCTATGAAACTACGAGACTTTGGGTAAATTTGTTCAAACGGCAGAACTAACATGGAAGACGCACCATGTCCTGGAGCTCCAAAATAGGTGTGAGGTCAGAAAGCGTCAATAAAGTTCATGATATTGCTTTGATTGTTTATTTGTTTTATTTACGGGTGCTCTTTAGCATTCAATTCAGGGCGTGAAACGGTCGACAAATTTTGCTGGCTTGAGGCTCTTTTTCGTGCCGCAAATCTACGACACGGGACCCTCGGCTTTACTTCCCTTCCAAAGGAAGCCATACTTAGGATTTTACGCCCAAAAAAACCCATCGATCCTGGCCGAGATTGAACCCGCGATCTTGGGTTCAGAAGGCAAGTATGGTTACCACTACACCACCAGGACTGACTATATTGCTTTGAGTAACAGAGGAGTGAAAGTGTACGAGTTAGCAGAGGTCACGGATGTCTCAACATAGCGGGTTTATTTTATTTGCATAGTAAATTAGACATGAAAAAACTTTGCGCAAGATGGTGCGCACCTACTCATTCCCCAGCAAATACGAAATTGCTGTTGAATATCGATCTTACTGTTTGGAAATGTTAAGAACAATCCAACCGATTATTACGGTGTTTTGTAACTATAGACGAAGCGCTGCATCGTTTCTATGCACCGCAAACGAAACAACAGTGTAAACAATGCAAAACACCACGGGGAAGGTGCTAATTTCAATTTTTTTTGGGGGGGGACGCAAAATGTGTATTGACTACTTGGAGAAGGAGAAACTATGACCAGGGAATACTACGCTATACTTTAGGAGGAACTGGGGACAGTTATCTCGGAAAAATGTCCGGTAATGCCCAATAAGATGTTCTTTCACCATGACATTGCGCAGGTGCATTCAAGCTGACCGAACTAAGATCTGAAACGCTTCCGCATCCACCCATTTCGCTGATCTAGCTCCCTCTGCTCCCCGAATCTCGAAACGTTCCTGGCTGGACGCAAATTTAAGTCAAATGTAGGAGGTAAATGAGAACCTCGAAGAAACGACTCTCACGAGTGAATCACGATTGAGAAACGTTGGAGCAAGTGCGTTGAACTTCAAGGCGATTATGTCGAAATTAAAATATTTTGCAAGACTGAACTTGTTCTCTCTAATATCAGACCACCCTCAAAGCACTATGATCTTCTCTCTTAAAGTTTGTATGTCTATAGTTGCACAAGACAAAACAGTCTCAGCCGAAATTTTACATTTCTTGTCTGAATTTATTCTGTATACTACAGTAATTAACCCTGATAGTGCGGAATACAGCTATGGCTTCAAAAATAACTTATAGCCTCATCCGGTTAGTGAAACACAAACTCAGAATTAAATCTTCAAGCGTAGCAACTTTGAAAACAGACTTCACAAAACATGAATTTAAAACACTTATTATGCACTGAACGCACCCATAATCTAAATGTCATCTTCTAACTTCCTGCATGAATGCTAATTCTCCTCCAACCACAATATAGAACCCACAATCAATGAAATTGACCAAAACACCAGGAAGTCAGCAGCAAGACTACTGAGGTGGCCACCAGAATTTACGAACAAAAAAATGCTGGCCACAAAGCCTTAAGAAATTCACAGATAACTTCAGGTTTACTAAACTTCCGTTTTTTTTTTTATTGCTACTCTCAAAGTCGCTCATTTTTCACAGAACAGGAAATATACTTAAACAGAAAAAGTTTGCACAAGAGCTTAACATTAAGTTACCGATAAGTATTATGCATTTTTGAAAAAGTAATTAATCATTTTTCATATCAAACAATAATATTAAATAAGTTAAGTTTTCTATTTTGTTTTCTACCTTAAGCAATTCGCCACAGTAATTACACTGAGCATACATAACATAAGTGTGATCAATTTACCCTTCCCTTATATGTAGATGTAGCTTAATTCAATCACTGATTGGAACAGTAAAGAATGCCAATGCAGCCATGCTTCAAGAAAACCAAAAATAATTTAAAACCTTTATCTATAGTTTTGCTCGTATAATTTGGCCATTTGAATAAATTGATGAGTAGTTTGGATGGGTTAACAGAATAGATTTTAGCATAATCAGTTCCTTTTCTAATCATTCAGTTGATCCAAAAGGTTTACATTATGGTTCACTGCTGAAATATTATTGAATAGTTTTTGTCTCTATTTAATATTCATGAACATTAATTAAAGGTTAAGTTTATTTTATTTAAGATCAATCTTTAACGTCATCCTTAGTACATTCTGGTACAATGTTAGAAATGCCATAACGCCAACCTTAGTACATTCTGGTACAACGTTAGAAATGCCATAACGTCAACCTTAGTACATCTTGGTACAACGTTAGAAATGCCATAACGTAAGCCTTAGTACATTCTAAGTACAACGTTATAAATGGCATAACGCTAACCTTAGTACATTCTGGTACAACGTTAGGAATCCATAACGTCAACCTTAGTACATTCTGGTAAAACGTTAGAAATACTATAACGCCAACCTTAGTACATTTTGGTACAACGTTAGAAATGCCATAACGTCAATCTTAGTACATTCTGGTACAACGTTTAAGTTATAATTATGTTTAATTCGGCAAGTCAAAAATCCATTTTTGTCTACGTAGATAAGTAAAATTGAATACTGTGTAGTGTCTGGATTTTAATCGCGAATACTTGTTGCTGACCGGCCGGTAGCATAAGCTCCATGGCTCATAATACTCCAATCGCGCTCATGTTTCATAGATCATTTGCTCACTAAAAGGAACATTTGTGTCATTGTTTGGATAGTGGTATGTACCATTTGAAATAACTTATTAAACAAATGTTTAAACACGTTTAACTTACATTTGCTTCGGGAAAAAATATTGAAATACCCATAGCAATGTTGCATCAACCTCGAATAATGCATTTCTGTGACATAAAATAAAAGTAATGATAGTAAATAAATTGAAATTATTACATTCGTAATGAAACAAAATTTAAAAAGTTTTTTTTTTTTGTTTTTTTTGTTTTTTTTTACTTTGAATAGAGTTTGTGTTTCTGTATACCCAATTGCCCATGGCAGCAAAATAAGGCGTAATAATGGAATAATTACCTACTTGGTTGGTAGAGAAACAGAAAGCAGAAAGGTGCATTACGCTATACTCAGGGTAAAATAACGAGGAATAAAAAGTTAATTAAATTTCGAAAATGTCAACACAGAAAACAGAAAAAGAAATATGAAATAATATTATTTCTAATGCGCTGGAACAAAAAACAGTTGCTTTTCTTCTCTTAGCTATATCATGATAGATTGAATGCTAGCTAGCATATAAAGCCCAAACTTATCAAACACTACAGTAGAAATTGGCATACAGTTTCGTTTCCCACGGCATCAGTTGGAGCTGTTTGGAAAACCGATTGTATTGCTTGACGTTAATATACCTTCCAGTTGTTTGGGAAAATACCTGCAGTACATTTAAACTGAACGTGGTAGAATATGTAGGGACAACACAACCAGCTGTCTGTGTTCACACACTATTTGCTAAAGCAGAACTTGAATCAATGTTTCTAGGAAATCTGCGGAATTCTGTAACGTTAGTAAAGGGACTAACTCCAAAAACCAATTCTAGAAGTAAAGTTCAGAACAAGTTATATATAGTTCCACCAGAGTTTAGTGAGAAAAATATTGGGAAAAGATTGTGCAATGAAATGGTCATTCTGGTAACTTTTATGTGCTAATGGTGTTCATCCAGGTTTCACTGTTCATCCTAGAAACATGTAACCATTGATACAGAATGATTGAAAAACGCATTGAAATATGGCAAAACTCCTCCAGCTGAGGCACCAAAAACATTCGCTAATATTTAACTACAATTAGATAATAAAGAAAACTTCAAAAGAATCCAATGAATTAAATTAATTTTCATTTCATGGCTCTTTACTTGCGGACTGTTCTTGTTTTATAGCTCGCAAGCGAAAACAGCCAATGAAAAAGAACAGCTAGCGATATGTTTGATCATTTTTTTTATTGGCATTTAACGCCCGTTTTTACTACTGAGGCATCACAGGCGGTGGACACTGGTGATACATGAGATGAAATGATAATTTGGGAAAGGGTTTTTTTTTTTTTTTTTTTTTTTTTTAAGAAAGGAAATGTTGTTCCAGGCCTAAGTTTTGGGTACTTCCCCGGCATTTGCCATTTATGACGACTGAGGAAAACCTGGGAAAAAACCTAGTCAGGGAGAATATCCTGGTAGGAATCGAACTTATGACCTCCTGCTCACGAGTCTGCGCCTTAACGACCTCGGCCACCCATGGCGGTATGTTTGATCGAAAGATTGGTTCCGCCCTGCAGTGTTACGAATTATTAGTCCTGCTATATTGTCACAAACGTTTGATTTGTACAACAGGTTGCTGCAGCTCACTCCTGATCATTGTGTTTTCTACTGTGAAAAAATACCGTACATCTTGTTGATAGCATGGAGTAAAGCATGAACTTAGAGATTACAGGTGGAGTACTGGGCGCCACAACTGAAACAACAAAGGAACTGAAATTGAGATGGTTCCTGCAGATATACGGCCACAATGGGCATTGAAGATTCTCTTCACTTAAGAGAAAATGTTCATCATTGAAGAGAGTTTATGTCTGTCAAAATTACAGAGCAGCCGATGAAACAGTTCCCGAAGTTCAGAACAGTCACTCTCTCTCTTCAGTCATGTGGGAAGCGAGATATGAGGATTCTGTCATGCTTCAGTTTTGTAAAAAGGACGTAAAAACCAATACGAAAACATATGTTGAAAGTGTTCTGGATCCTCTTGCTTTGCCGTTGAAGCAAAACGTGTTCAACAATGAGCCCTGGAGCTTTCTACAAGACTCTGCCCCAGTTCTTAAGGCGGGAGTAATGCGACATTGGCTGGAGGCCAATTTACCGTATTTCATCTCCGCTTCTGTTTGGTCATTTGCTGGCGCTGATCTCAATCCCCTGAATTACAAACTGTGTGTGCAAGTGAAAATCTCCCTTGATGGCAGCAGTAGAGGATTTTGCACTGAGACCATCAGTGCAGCAGATGACCTCGAGCATGCGCAAAAGCAAAATGTGATTGATGCCACGTATGTGTAATGCAAGTGTAGTACACTAAAGAACTAAAACCACATTTAACATGTTAACAAAATAGTGTGCTACAGTATTTAGGACTATATTAGATAATTTAGGGATGTAGATGTTAAAGATTCCAAGATTTGTTTAGGGATAATGTATTTTATCATCCTCATCTATGTCATCTCCGCTTTGGTACGTTTCAGAAAAACATGTACGTACCTATTGCAATGAATGAAAGATGTATGCAATTGAGCTCAACATTATCATGTAAAAAGTCTTGAAGGTGGTTAGCTTTCTGATCGGCAAAACACCTTACTTTAAAATGTTTGTAAAGATATTTATGGCTAGATTAGGTATGTTGCTGCTCTTATGAATATTTTCTATTTCGAACTTCTGCCTAATTTGCGCTATAATATAACCGCCCATTATTCTATGCAACTTATGAGGGTAGGTCCATAAGTTTCCGGCCTCGCCGATAAGGATTATTGCCTTCACAAAACCATTACCTGGTGTCATACCTTATCTGTTAAGTAAATAATTGCAACTGTAACTACCGCTCCGCTGTGTTCAGCTGTTCAGATATAGTTGCATAAAGAGCGCTATGTGTAGAAGATTGTGACATGTTCAAAATGGAATTTCAACTTGTTATAAGTTCTTCTCAAAACAAGGACTTACTCCAAATGAAACTAAACAGCGATCGGACGGTGTATATGGGGGAGCATTCCCCTCATATTCTACCGTAAAAGAATGGGCCAAACTTTTTCGAATGGGTGGAGAAAGCATTGAAGACGAAGAGCCTACAGGTCGGCCCTTGAAGGTGCTCACTCTGAAAACATCGCTCGCTCTTGTGGAAATAAGATCGGCGACTTAAAGTTACAGAAATAGCAGCAAGGTTGGGCCTTTCTAAAACTACAGTCCTTCAAATTATTCATAAGCATTTAAGCATGAATAAAGTCAGCGCAAGATGAGTGCCTTGACCTCTTTCCTCAATCAAAAGCAGCAACGAGTCATTTGTTGTCAGGCATTTTTGGAACTCTGCTGTGCCAACGAGAGAGACGTTCTGCAAACCATTGTTACAGCAGATGAAATTATGGTGCTCTACTGTGATCCCTCGTCCAAAAGAGAATCAATGGAGTGGCATAAACCTAGCGAAGCAGCGCCTCTAAAGACCAAGGCCACTCAGTCAACAAGATCATGGCCACAATATTTTAGGACTGTGAAGGACTTCTCTTCATTGACTTCAAGGAGAGGAACACCACAGTAAATGGGGAGTATTATGTGGGCCTACACGCAGACTATGTGCTTTCATCAAAGAGAAAAGGTGAGGAAAACTGAGTGGTGGTGTGCACCTTCTTCACGACAACACGCCTATGCACACAGCTCTTGTTGCAAAAGAAGCTCTGAAGAAATGTGGCTTCAAGGAGATTGACCATCCACCCTACAGCCCATATCTAGCTCCCAGTGACTATTTCCTCTTCTCAGAACTCAAGAAGGACCTTCGAGGAAGGAAATTTAAGTGTGACGAAGTGTGATGGATGCTGTTTAATCCAATTTTGCACACAAGATCTGGCTATTTGGGGGAGGGGATTGAAATTTAAATGCAAAGATGTAAGAAGTGTATTGCAATTAAGGGTAAGTATTGAAAAGTGAAATATAGTTTTTGTCTTTATTATACCAGAAAATGGTTAGGCCGGAAACTTACGGACCGACCCTTATATGTGGAATTGGAAGCTGGAATTTACCGACTAGGAGGTTTAGCTTTGATATGGTAGCCTATTCTTCCATGCATTATTCAGAACGGAAATGAAACTATGCTTTACAATGAAATTACTGAAATGAACAAAGCAATAAAAAAGAATGCTTATTTGAAACGCAAATTACGACACTTTTGGTAACATATAAAAGCCCTTGCACTCTAGAGACCATTAGGTGTATATTAAACTTACGATATACATTATTTGTATATTTTATAAAACAATTGAGCGACTTCTTCATATAAATTTATAGCTCCGCGCCTATCCTTATATCTAGCTTTTTGGAAAAACTATTCCACTTGTTATAGACAGCTGTCAACTGTAATTGAGTCACTTATCAAGTTCATCTGCCACCGTAGCTGTTTCTTACTCTACAGCAATAAAAGTTGCACTTTAAGGAAGATTTATGAGACATTAAAGCCCCATGAGTGCGACTTTCAAACGATGACTAAAAGATGGTTTTTCACTGATTTGTATGTATTTAGATGAACGATATTTCCATTATGGACCGTAATGGAAGACCATCATAAGTGACCCTTGCAGTAACCATGGAATTTATAGAACTGACCACCAACTTTCAATACCCATCCCTACATTTTCTCTCTTTACAATGACGAAGGCGCCTCTAATCTGGGTGATATCTTATCATTCTCTTTTACAATTTTTCTTGCAAAGAGAATTAGTTATATCATTTTGATTGAGAGAGTGTTAAATCTCATTCTTTAAGTTTCAGCGTAACTGGGGTCTAATGCAATATTGACTGGTATTTTATGGTACATCGCATGAAAAGGAAATAAAGCACGCATTTAAATACTGAACACAGAAACCATTGTTACAATTTATCTTGTTTTTAGGGATGCCTGGAAGTTTACATGCCAGTAAATCTACTAACGAGGCACTTTCGCATTTAATTGCAATTCACTGCTGTTCCCTGTTTTGTATCCAGGCTGCTAGCTCTCTCTATAAAAAATATTAATACTTTTTCTAATGATGTAGTCGTTTAAATTATTTTAATATTATTTGTATTTGATTTTAATTTATTTTCTACTCAGGAACGGGCAGAAGAAATGTCTTTGAGGGCAATTCATCAAAGTAAAAAAAATTAGTGAATATATTTACACGTTTAATGCCAAAAGCCACTAAAACACAAATCTCCTGGTCTTTGCAGGTTATTTCTCTAAAACGTGAAGCAAACTTTATATTTTTGTTTTAAAGATAAGGTATTTTATTTCTGTCAGTGAGCACGTGAAGCAGCTGCAATTGTTAGAAGGTACTTATTTCCTTAAATTAAACAATCAAGAGAGTATTACTAAGCTACAGCTAAGAATGACATTGAATGTACAATATGTCCTGAAAAAAAGGTTCCAATATTTACAGGTGGCAGCATAGAACAAAACAAGGGAAAAAGTTCCTATAAATATGGGTCCTAAAATCAATATCTACTGATTTATAGTCATAATTTTTTTTTTCTCCTGACCTTAATTCTCTTGGTTTTTGGCATTGAGAATATTTAAAGGCAATTGTGCATGCATCCTCATCAAATGATATGCGTACACTGCAAGAACACTTGTCCAATGCCTGTAGTGCAATCCGGCAGGAAAAAAACATGTTCCAAATTTTTCTTCATTTGTTTTATTTATGGACGCTCTTTAACATCTTTGGTCATCAGCTTTCCATTCAATTCAGTGTGTGAAACGGCCGACAAATTTTCCTCAGAGGCCTCTTTTTTTAGGCTTAAAGTTCTTTTTCGTGCCGTAAATGTACGACAAGGACCCACGGCTTTACTTCCCTTACGAAGGAAGCCATACTTTGGATTTTTACGCCTGAAAAAATCCATCGATCCTGGCCGGGTTTGAACCCGCGATCTTGTGTTTAGAAGGCACGTATGGTTACCACTACACCACCAGGACCGACTGGATGTTCCAAAGAGTGCGCAATTCTTGCAGATGTAAGGTAGAAGGGTGCATTGTAAGGGATGGCGATTAAGGCTAGCTCGTGTTGTGAAGAGTAGATAAAGACAGTGGTGATAATTGATAGTGGTAGTAAACAATACAATAGTGGACATTAACTCAGTTATAGGAACTTTTTTCCTGGTTTTATTCCATACCTCTGTAACCTTTTCCACAATATTTCCATAATTTTAATTATAGCTACAAAGCTCAGAGTATTATTTTTTTTTTTTTTACTGTCGTTTCACAGATACTTTACCCATGTAAAAAAGGCAGTAAAGTCAGGAGGTCAGAATCACCAGCATCTAAATATATATATACTTAATTTAGGTACACAAGTAGAGGAGAAACTGAGCTGTACTTCGTTTGAATATTAGTTATGTAGCTTATTCGTCAATGAAAATGTTATATATATATAAAAAATGAAGTTTGCTTAAATAACGGTTAATTCTGTCCAGATCTAAAACCCCCAAGATGCAACCAATATAGCATGGGTGCCATGAAAGTGCATGAGAGATTAACTTTAAAAAATGTACAGCGATCCCGAGACACCGTGCATACAATGTATGACGTATTTTACTCTTGTTGACCACTAGTGTATATACCGAGGGTGTCTCAAAAAATGTATACACACTTTCACAGTAGATATTTATTTAATATATTTCAAAGTTGAACCGAAAAACAACAGTAATGTGTAGTATGATGTTCTGTAAACAGATGTGACTTACATACATTATGATAGCGTTGTTACGTGACAGGTAAATCAACAATGAACAAATGAAGCCAAGATTATCGTATGATGTTCTGTAAACAGATGTGACTCACATTACGTTATACTAGTAATGCTACAACAAAATGGAGCCAAGATTATCGTTTGAACAGCGGAAAGCAATTTTGAAGTGATATTGGAAAACCGAGAATATTGTTGAAGTTCAAAGACAATAGAGACGTGTGTACAGAACAGAACCGCCAACGCGAGTAACAATTGCACACATTCGAGATAAATTTGAAACTCATGGTACCGTATGCGATGTTCACAAGGGCAGATCTGAGAGACCTCGCACAAGTCACGGCGTCCTCGGTTATGGTTTTGGAACGTTTTGAACACTCACCGCAGAAATGTACAAAGCAATGTACACGTGAAACTGGGATTAGCAGAACCAGCGTACGTCGTATTATTAAAACAGAAAAGTTTGCATGCATTAAATGAAGATGACCCTGATCGGAGAATGCAGTACTGTGGCACTTTCGCAAACTTTGCTCAATCAGTAGTTCAACGTACTCAGAAGTGTATCGACGTCGATGGTAGACATTTTGAGCAATTGTTGTAACTTTAGAAGTCTAAGATATTAGTGCTCATCATTTTCTGTTTGTGTGAATTTAGCTTTGTTATTTTAACACAGTTCTTTTCTTTGCTTGAAGTGTGTATTTATATTTTTCACACCTTCTGTTGTGAATTAATTTGTTAGCAGAACAAAATATACCTAATGTTTTAATAATGCTATGAATAAATGTAATAATATATATTGCATTATTATTATTATTATTATTATTATTATTATTATTAGATTTTAACAGATTTTCTTCGACAGATATAGTCAAATAGTTTGTCAAGGAGACGTTAGTTTTCCCTTTTCCTAATAATCTTTCCTATAAATGATTCTTTTGTTGATATTTTATGTAATTTGGAAGAAGCATTGCATTTTATGAATATTTTCATTTTATTGAATCTTAAACGTTAATTGCGTTAATTTTTAAATAGAAAATCACACTTTCATTCATTTTTGTGAACATTCAGGCAACAAATTAGGAGATGGCAGAGTGGGAAAAGTTGCTTAGAGAACGAACATGTTGAAACTTTTCACATGCTCTGCAACTTTAAAAACTGACACATTTCAAAGCAGGGTTGACAAGTAAGCCCTGCAACTTCCTTTTAGGACTTTCGTAATGAGTTCAGGACAGGGGACTCTACCCCTTTCAGTGTTCTTTCTTTCCCACTCAACTTTACGACTGTTCAAAACATGCATTTAAATAAAAAACTGCACGATCTGAGAATCAACTATATCATTACAATGTTGAAAACGGTGTCAAAAATAAAGATTGCTTGATAAATTCTAAACCCATAACTGTCTGTTCAAACAGTGAAACACAAGTCACTGAGATTAATAAAAGGAATGAATCGGACAAGTGAAATAATTTTCTCAAGTCTAATTCGGTTACAATGTCAATCTTAAAACCGACCGTATTAATATGGAAACTATTTTAACCTCCATCTCATTCCAATAAACATAACATTAAACAATGAGAATCTTTCGTTCTTCAAAATTTAAATGGCAAACAAATAATTTATGTGTCGATAGCAGGATGTAAGAAAAATCAATGAAAATAAAAGTACGAACAGTAGCAAAAAGTGAAATAAAAACATAGAACGCATAACAATGAATGTAAGAAGATTAGTGAGAAGATAAAAAAGAGAAATATAAAGCAGTATAAAATTATAGAGAAGGTAACACAATGCCAATAAAACAAATAGAAAATAAGTGGTGCCAAAAATAACCGACATAGAGGTTATTTCTCTCAAATGTTGCTAGTGTCTTTGGAGTACACTATAATATGTAGCAGTTGTCAACACTGATACTATGTGAAACACATGGTTTGGAAGCCTGTGAAAATGAGAAAGGATACAATTTTTCTGTGGTCTATCATCGTCAATTTTTATTAAAGGCATAAGTGCTATTATAATAGCGTTGCTAAACACTTCTAACGACATTATTGTTGATTTTATAGATTTGTATTCTTTGCGTACCCTTTCATTATCTCCTAAGTTGTAGCGTTGACTTAAAATGACATAGCATCAGTAAGCATGAAATGACAGTGAGTAATTTTATTGTTATTAAAGTATGTAATAACTGAACTAATGTATCCCTTAAACTTTTGTTTGGTTTATTTACGGACGCTCTTTAACATCTCAGATCATCAGCGTAACATTCAATTCTGAGCTGAAACGGCCGGTAAATTTTGCTCAGAGGCCTCTTTTTTCAGACTTGACGTGCCGTAAATGTACGACACGGGACCCACGGCTTTAATTCCCTTCCGAAGGAAGCCATACTTAGGATTTTTACGCCCGAAAAAAATTCATTATTTCTGGCCGGTATTGAACCCGCGATCTTGGGTTTGGAAGGCAAGTATGTTTACCACTACGCCACCATTAAGACCGATTATTGTTGTCGAGAGGGGGTACACCTTACAATAGCTTTGTGTATGAAAACCGCAAGTAATTTCTTTGTCTTTCCTGCTTTAATCTTTCCCAGGAAAAACTAGAAGCAAGAATTGATTGACACCTATGGGAAGTCTATGCATGCAGATATGAATGATTGGATGGCTGGGGAAAATTTTCTTAATGGCAGCATGTTATCAATTTCTTAACGGAGACCAAATAAGACAAGGTGTTACTTATTGTTGATGGCCACTCAAATCACAAGTTGAAATGTGTCAACAACGTAATTTTTCTATTCTACCTACCGTCACACTGTACATATTGGATGTGGCATTTTATGTACTAGTAAGGATATACCACAACCAAAAGTTTTTAAAGGAGATGAACTGGCAACCCAGTACCGCCACGGGTTGCCAACGTTTTTAAGGTGCGAACTCGTGAGCGGAAGGTCTGGGGTTCGAATCTCTCAGGATGTCCTTCCTGATTGACTTTTTTTATCAGGTTTTTCTCAGTTTTCATAAATGGCAAATGCCGGGGAGGTACCCTGAACTTAGGTCTGGAACGTTCCCTTCCTTAAAAAAGTTTTTCCCAATACAATTTATCATTTCATCTCATGTATCACCAGTATCCACCGCCTGTGATGCCTCAGTAGTAAAAACGGGAGTTAAACACAATTCAAAAAAAGTATCAAATCAATTAACTCTTAAGGAGAGCAGCATGTGTAGCTTACACCAAGAGCAGTTTCAGTAAAACAGGAATTTTGGCATTAAACCCAAATATTTTAAGATCATTCATTGACTTCAGCACAAACCACAGATATATCTATATGTATGGAATACAATCAAAATATACCAATAGTTAGATCGAACAATCTGTCCCAGGGAGTCTATGTAATTTGTAGTTAAATTTCAACTCCTAAAGCAAACTTTAAAGCCTTCAAGACATCCAAAGATGATAAAAGAATTGAAGTATCTGAGAATTAGTTTTCTGCAAGATCATGCTTACTGAAGTGACGCAAAACTACTTGAAGCTTTGGTTCATCAGGTCTCCTTAACAGCACTTAAAACATTCTCTGGACATAACAAGGAGCGCTAGACACAACGACTATTTGAGTATTGAAGTTGTTTACTTGATGAATGCAATATTAACAAGTACTATACTCAAGATGTTAATGCCATTATACATAATGAAGTTGCAATTGTTCCTGGTGAAGTGGAAGAAAGTGCCTTATGGTCTTACTATAAATAATTCATTGTGCCAGCCAAGAAGTTTGTAATGCTGATCCCAAAGCAGTACAATATTTTAGGAAAAAGATCAATAATAAAAAAGGTATGTCATATAGGTACATTCCCCATGTACTGGAAAATGAAGAGCACAATAAGCTAGAAATAATACGAGAGTAGGTCCATAAGTTTCCGGCCGGCTTCGCCGATAAGGATTATCGCCTTCTTAAAACCCTTATCTGGTGTCATACATTATTTACATTAGTAAAAAATTGCAGCTGTAACTTCTGCTCTGTTGTTCAGATATAATTACATAAAGAAGGCTATGTGTAGAAGATTGCGACATGTTCAAAATGGAGTATCCAGCTGTTATTAAGCTCTTTACAAAAGAAGGACTTACTCCAAATGAAATTAAACAGCAATTGGACGATGTATGTGGTAAAGCACCCCCCTCATATTCTACTGTAAAAGAATGAACCAAACGTTTTCCAGTGGGTTGAGAAAACATTGAAGACGAAGAGCGTGCAGGTCGATCCTTAGAAGTGCTCACTCCTGAAAACATCGCTCTCGTGGAAGGAGAAATTATGGAAGACTGACGGCTCAAAGTTACAGAAATAGCAGCAAGGTTTGGTCTTTCTAAAATCACAGTCCTTCGAATTATTCAGGAAAATTTAAAAATGAATGAGGTTAGTGCCTAGACTTCTTTCTTCAGTCCAAAAGCAGCAACGAGACATCTGTTAGGCATTTCTGGAGCTCTGCCGTGACAACGAGAGAGAAGTTCTGCAAACTATTGTTACAGGAGATTAAACTACGGTCTTCTACTATGATCCCTTATCCAAAAGAGAATCAATGGAGTGCTGTAAGCCTGGTGAGGCAGCGCATCTAAAGACCAAGGTCATTTAGAAAACCAAGAAGATCATAGCCACAATTTTTTGGGGCTGTGAAGGAACACTCTTCATTGACTTCAAGGAGAGGAACACCACAGTAAATGGGAATGAATGAATAGTGTTTAACGCCCGTTTTTGCTCCAGAGGCACCACAGGCGATGGACACTGATGATACATGAGATGTAATGATATATTGGGAAACGATTTATTTTTAAGGAAGGAATCGTTCCAGGCCTAAGTTTAGAGTACCTCCCCGGCATTTGCCATTTATGAGGACTGAGGAAAACCTGGAAAAAAACTCAGTCAGGGAGGACGGTCCTGGCGGTATTCGAACCCCAGACCTCCTGTTCACGAGTCCGTGCCTTAACGACCTCGGCCACCCGTAGCGGTACACAGTAAATGGGGAGTACTATGCTGGTCTACTGCACAGACTACGTGCTTCCATCAAAGAGAAAAGGCGAGGAAAACTGAGTGATGGCATGCGCCGCCTTCACGACAACGCGCCTGTGCACACAGCTCTTGTTGCAAAGGAAGCTGTAAAGAAATGTGGCTTCAAGGAGATCGACCATCCACCCTATAGCCCAGGTCTAGCTCCCAGTGACTATTTCCTCTTCTCAAAAGCTAAGAAGGGCCTTCGAAGAAGAAAATTTAAGCGTGACGAAGAAGTTATGGATGTTGTTTATGCCCATTTTGCAGACAAGACTTCTGATTATTTTGTGGAGGGGGGATTGAAGTCAAAGGTGTGGGCAGTGTCTCGCAATAAAGGGTAACTGCCTTGAAAAGTGAAATATAGTTTATGTCTTTATCAACCCAGAAAAACGGTTACGCCGGAAACTTGTGGACCTACCCTCGTGAAGTGTATAACTGTATATTATAAAGATATGATACAAATGGAAAGGAAATACTATTTAAGGCAGATAAGATAAAAAGGAAAATATTAAAAATAAATAAATAGCCGAAAGTAAATCTAATGGAATGTTTGGAATGTAGCAAACAACAAAAATACGAACGCAGGAATAAATAAGTAATAAAAGAAGTTAGGAAGAACTATAATTATAGCATTAATTAAACAAAATAGGAAGTAGTTTCGCTCTATATTTGGATGTTCAGCATTTAATAAAACATCCAGCAACAGTTAAGGGTTGAAGGCTTCTCTTCTCTGAACGGAAGTAAGTTGGGGTGGGGCCCCTTTGCGCTTAGTCAGATTCCGAGGGCTGCTAGTTTTAAATGAAAGGTTCAATCCTGTGTGGTAATCATTTGAGGCAACTTGACGGAAAATTAGGTCTAGGAATGCTTGTGGAACTTCCATCTTAGTTACCAAAGTTCATCACAGAGAACAAAAAGGAAAGAAAGAAAAAGGGCTTCTCTTCTTCCCATTATTACCCGTTTTCTTACATTCTCCTTTCTGTTCAACAGCACATATTGAAACTTATTTTGCTGGTTCTTATATCTGTGATTTTTTCTCCTCATTTTTTCCAGCTTTTTAAATATTTTATCCTATCCATTTTATATGTGTATTGACCTTTGTTGCGGTTAAATTAAAACAGTTACACTTACGTACTCTTCTTTCATTTCTTCTTTCCTTTCTGTTTATCTTTCTATTTTAAATACATAAATCAGGGTTTAAGAAAACTGATATATATATTATTCATAGCCTTGTATTCCTAAGTGTTAGTATGCATTACTCTTTTCGTAAATACTAGACTAGAAAAAATGTTAAAATATATTATAAATAAAGCGCTCAATTACACCAAAAGGTATAAGAATTATAAATATATTTCAGGGTGCCAAAAAATGTATACACACTTCAAGCAAAGAAAAAACTATATTAACATAACAAACCTGAATTCACACACAAAAAATGATGAGCACTAATCATCTTAGACTTTTACAGTTACAACAGTTGCTCAAAATGCCTACCGTCGACGTCGATATACTTCTGAGTACGTTGAACTACCCATTAAGCAACGTTTGTGAAAGTGTCCTCAGCGATTACAGCACATGCCATTTCAAATTCTTCCCGAAGTGCTGCCAGTGTAGCTGGTTTTCTGCGGTATATAACATCCTTAAGAGTTCCCCATAGGTAGAAGTCCAAAGGAGTTCCGGAGATCCGCGGTGGAAACTCAATTGGGCCTCTACGTCCTATCCAGTACCTTGGATCCAGTGCGCGGGAATTTTTGCTGCGCGAGGTCTCCCAGATCTGCCCTTGCGAACATCGCATACGATACCATGAGTCTCAAATGCGTGCAATTGTTACTCACGTTGGCGGTTCTGTTCTGTACACCCGTCTCCATTGCCTTTGAACTTCAACAATATTCTCGGTTTTCGTATAGCACTTCAAAATTACTTTCCGTGTTCAAACGATAATCTTTGTTTCATGTTGTAGCAACGCTAGCATAACTTAATGTGAGTCACATCTGTTTACAGAACATCATACGATAATCTTGGCTTCATTTGTTCGTTGTTGATTTACTTGTCACGTAACAACCTGTCATAATGTATGTGAGTCACCTATGTTTACAGAACATCATACTACACATTACTGTTGTTTTTCGGTACAACTTTGAAATATAAAATAGATATATACTTGAAAGTGTGCATACAAGGGATCATAGTAGAGAACCATAGTTTCATCTCCTGTAACAATGGTTTGCAGAACTTCTCTCACGTTGCCACGGTAGAGCTCCAAAAATGCCTGACAACAGATGACTCGTTGCTGCTTAAGGACTGAGGAAAGAAGTCTAGGCACCCATCTTGCACTAACCTTATTCATGTCTAAACATTCATGTATAATTCCAAGAACTGTTGTTAAGAAATGCCGAATCTTGCTGCTATTTCTGTAACTTTGAGCCGCCGGTCTTTCATAATTTCTCCTTCCACAAGAGCGATATTTTCAGGAGTGAGCCCTTCCAAGGATCGACCAGCACGGGCTTCAATGTTTTCAAAAAGTTTGGCCCATTCTTTTACGGTAGGATATGAGGGGGATGCTTCCCCATATACACTGTCCAATCGCTGTTTAATTTCATTTGGAGTAAGTCCTTCTTTTGTGAAGAACTTAATAAAAGCTCGATGCTCCATTTTGGACATGTCAATCTTCTACACACAGCCTTCTTTATGCAACTATATCCGAACAACTGAACACAGCGGAGAGAAGTTACAGTTGCAATGATTTATTTAACAGGTCAGGTATGACACCAGAAAAGGGTTTTGTGAAGATGATAATCTTTATCGGCGAGACTGAAAACTTATGGACCTACCCTCGTATCTTAAATGTCGTGGATCAAGCGCACGCCTTGAAGTTGTTGGAAAGTCTCAAACATCAAAGTAACAGAGTGAGGGTTGAGCGCTCTTTCGTGAAGTGGTAACGTGATGTACTCTTGCTGCTAGGCGTTTAATTTCACCGTTCTTGAATGAAAATGAAAATGTCTGGAGCAGAAGTGGCGTAGATGGATTACAGAACAGGTAGAATGGAGTCCTCAGTTGTTGCAGTCATGCCCCAAGAGATAATTTTAAATGGACTAAACACAGATGAACACATAAAATGTTGAACTATTGTTCTTTGCGTTACACCTATAGGAGAAAACTTCTCATTTAATTCTTTGTTGTCTGTATGAAAATATAGAGAAATATGCCGGAGACGATATTTCCTGAAAATGATGACTTGACTTCGTCGGATTGACTTAACTTTTCCATCAAAAGGTAGAAAAATTATATGCTTTACACATCTGAGTAGTTTCTGGTTTAAACGGCACACTGGTCTATTCTAACGTACTGTATAATTGTGGATAATCAACGAGTGAATGTGGAAACTCCCCCCTCTACTGTAAATGGTAAATGTTCTGTGTTTAAAGAAGTGGTGAAGACACATGAAAAGTTTCATCATTGTGAGATGTGTTTGCGAGGAACCCGGAATGCAAGATAGTACAGAATATGATCTGCTCTAGAAACCTGGGCTCCACTTCCCGTAGCAAAGGCTGAACAGTAGATGGAGCCCGCATTGGTGTAGTGGATTGGGAATGTCTCTTAAAAGTGGCGGTGACAAGTGGGCTTGTAGTAACCTCTCAAAAGCACGTGGGAGGATGAAAAGCAAACTGATGCAGCGGAAACTGGATGGATGGACATAGTTCAATATACACATCACCCTTGCCTCTCTCCACTCTTGTGGGAAATAACAAAGACAATGTATACATTGAAAACAAAACAACTTTGTAGGGCATGATAGGTGTCAGTTCATCGGGTCCGGCAGTCTTTCGACGGTTGAGATGCTGAAACAGACTACAGGGTATCGGTGTCCTGAGCGTGCGCCTCAGTTTTGATTTGGGGATTTTAGGCCAGGCATCTGACGCATTCCAGAGGGAAGTTTCTTTCGTTGCATGTATCACTCAGGGTTCATGCCGATTTACCACACTTCTTGAGTAGCTCTGTGCATGGTGACTTCCCAATGAGCCTTGTGGGCTAGAAGGAGTCAAGGATCTTTCGGCTGTCTGTGATGTGGCATACTATGTCTTGGTAGATCTACGGGCTAGGCAGGATCAATTTATAAGCAGTTCAAGGTCTAAAGCTATCAAAGTATATGTTTTCTTATTGGAATTATATCTTCCTAAGGTTGTTGTACTTGCCTCCTACACCCAAGATCGCGGGTTCGAACCCGGCCAGGACCGATGGATTTTTTTCAGGGCGTAAAAATCCTAAGTGTGGCTTCCTTCGGAAAAGAAGTAAAGCCGTGGGTCTCGTGTCGTACATTTACGGCACGAAAAAGAAACTCAAGCCTGAAAGAGAGGCCTCTGAGGAAAATTTGTCGGCCGTTTCACGCCCTGAGTTGAATGGGACGCTGATGACCTGAGATGTTAAAGAGCGTCCTTAAATAAATGAACCAAAAAAAAAAAAAGGTTGTTGTTCCTTCCTGATCTGCCAATAATATGAACAGCTTCAATTTGAGCGTAAACTTCACAGCATCATTCATTTGCTAAATATTCTTCTCGGAGTATATTGCAGCATTTTTCAAAATTTACCATAGATCGTAGTTATAACAAAGAATTGTATTTGCTATACTTGGCAAAACAACTTTCCGAATTGTCTTGTAGCGCGATCAAAAGATTTCTTCATTAGGAACTTCATCATCTTTGCTGTAGTCTTACGACATTTTCTTCCGGAAATAGTCCCCTCAATGACTTATTTGGTTTCGGCGTCGACCGGCAACCGGCCACTAAGGCAGACAGTACGGTTTTAATTACATATGGGTTAAACTATGTAGATGGGTTTTTTTTCATTATGGGTTCATTTGTTTATATCTTGAAGCATTTGGCAGTTGACATGGAACATTTAACAATAAAAAATATAACTGGAAGTTGATCTTGAACTTTATGAATTCATTCTCACTCTCCCTTTTTTGTTTCAGTTTTCAAATTACTGCCTCTGTTGTACGATAGCATCTGTAACACCTGAGGCTTCCAGCAGTAACGGTTCTAGCATCTGTTTATCAAGTTTAAACCTCCTCCATTAGCGTGCATTGTTACCACGACTGTCAATGACCTCGATGATACTGGCTAAGTAAAATCTTTATGATAGGTATTTCAAAACCTATAAACACTGTGTCTGAATGAAAATCAAGGTGAATGAAAAATCTGACCGTTACATCCTTCACAGTTATACTATGCGTGCAGTATCAAAAGCACCATCTTGGATAGAACGGCTAGTAAATAGCTGTAAATATACAGGATGCGGCAGAAACAATGATCCATTTTAAATCGTGCGCTATTGTTGGTCACGGCTTCTTATAGAGATTTTTTTGATTGATTTATTTATGGACGCTCTTTAACATCTCAGGTCATCAGCGTCCCATTCAACTCAGGGCGTGAAACGGCCGACAAATTTTGCTCAGAGGCCTCTCTTTCAGGCTTGAGGTTCTTTTTCGTGCCGTAAATGTACGACACGGGACCCACGACTATACTTCCCTTCCGAAGGAAGCCATATTTAGGATTTTTACGCCCGAAAAAATCCATCGCTCCTAGCCGGGTTCGAACCCGCGATCTTGGGTTTAGAAGGCAAGTATGGTAACCACTACACCACCAGGACCGACTTATTATAGAGATGATATTTGTACTTTTGAGTAGTGCAGTTCAAAACATTTTCTGTACGCCATATTACATGACCTTGGCCGCTCGCTCCGCTGCACAGTACTACTTGACAGTCAGTATGGGATGCAGGTCGAATAAACACGGTGCGTTTGCAATTGAAACGTTTTTCAAATGCGGTGATTGAGTCGTAAGAACGCAGCTTTTGGTTCGGCAACAAACAAGAAGCTCACCTACTATTTGCACTCTATAAACATGGCAACAGTAAGAGCTGCTTTAGAGCAAAATCCAATGCGATCAGTTTGTCGGCATGAATGCCTCGTTGGACTTTGCTCAAAGCAGCTCTTACTGTTGCCTGTTTATGGAGTACGAACCGTAGGTAAGGTGGTTTCTTGTTTCAAGCAGATGTTGTCATGAACTGCCTGACCCATATCCCTTAAGAAAGGGTTTCAATTTCTCAAAGAGAATTAAGAAGGATAATGGATAATTTCCTGAACAGATGCCAGAAATGTATAAAAAAATGCACGTAATCAACCAATTTCTCGTTGCGTCACACGAGTGACTATGTATTTAAAAATTCAAATAAATATTATTTTATTTGGCAATTACTCCAGTGTCATGAGTATAATGATCTCTTGTTGCTAGGTAGCAAAAAAGTTCATTTCTACAGCCCATAGACTAGCCGCCACTCTAGCCCAATATATAATTACTAAAACCAACAACAGGAAAAATGACAGTGTACTGCAACAACGTGCAACGATATTATGACAAATATAAAGAATTTCATATAATAACTTAATAATATTACTTAAATGCTGAAGTTTATTTCATATTGCACCTAAACAAAATGCAAATTATTTTTTCGAAGAATCTTCAACAAGATCAGAAACAGAAACTGCCTTTAGTGATAGTAACACAACACACGATGCTTAAAGGAACTTTGTATAATCACAAGAAACGTTTTACTGATTAACCAAAGATTTTCAAGAACCAGGAAGCTTCATATTCGACAGTAACAAAGATCAAACTTTGCTATTAATCAATGATAGTGTTTTCGGCTTTTTGTGATATCAAATAGATGATAGAGGGAACGTGTTCTAGTTTTAATTTCCGGTAAATGTTTATACAGAGTGCGGCAGAAACAATGAACCATTTTAAATCGTGCGCTATTGTTGGTCAGGACTTTTTAGAGAGCTGATGTTTGCATCATTGTGCAGTGCAGTTAAAAGTATTTTCTTTACGTCATATTACATGACCTTCGCCGCTCGCTCGGTTGCACATACTCGACAGTAAGTATGGGGTGCAGGTTGAATGAACGGTTACGAATACCAAGAAACAGAAAGGATGAGGGAAGTTCTATATTTTTAATATTCCTGGCGAATGACCTAGTATCGATCTGCGCGAGACAATTCTAGGAAATTTGTGGTGGGGGTAGCTTCTGAGTTACATAAGTGTAACAAACAATTGCAAGCGAGAAAGATGAGAGCGGTACAGCTGTGCAATAAACCGTCCCTACAATGTGTTCAGTACGGAAGTAAGAGAGATACTAACCTGACTCCCTGCATAAAGAGAAAATGAACTCGGCCAGAAACCACTGCGCATCTTTTGCTCATTCGCCAGGACTATTCAAAATTACTTTATTTTGTCTTGATCAACATTTCCATAATGTCCTGAAAAGTGAATGTTCTGTTGTAACTGGTACGAGTCCTTCCGAAACAACATGTTTTAAATATACTCCAATCGCTTCAGTGGAAGTAGAACTTTCTTTTTCCAGAGAAAAATGTTCTCTCTGACAAACGGCTAACAGTGACAGTTGATACCTTGAAAAAACTTGTTATTGTTGTAACCAAAAAAATTAAGCTTAAATACTTTAATTATGTGACAAAGAAATAATTCTTTTAAATGCCTATTTTCATTAATAATGGGTGAAATTACTCTGTATTTTCACTTTTAATAAAGGATATTTTAATAATATTATTGCCTATTTTCCGTATTTTAACCTGCCTACTTTAACAAAAATAATAAACGGGCTCTGGTTATGAGTTTTCCTTTTTTTTTTAACCAAGCTTTTCTTGTTTCTGCATAAGCTGGTTAAATTTTAAGTTAATGCATTACCAAGTCTGCCCATAATTAGGGTTTCCTTAAAATCCCGCATGCATATGTGAGCGTTTCTCTCATCTTGTGACCAGCCATATAGGGTTTTTCTGTAGATGCCAAAGGATTGCTGTAAACGAAATGGACATCTATACAGTGAATGTTGTCTTTCTTTTAAAATGTGTTGACCTGTAAAGCCTTCTTTATGCTCAAAATTCCATTTTCTTTTGAACAGCGCATATTCGTTAGCTAAAAAAGTGTTAACACGAGCCTGTCGAGAATATTTTCTATTTCGTGAGAAGACTTGAGTCACTCATTTTGTGTTTTATTTTTTGTTGATGTACAAGAATTAGGCATTTGCGATATGGTTTTCTTGTGTGAAAAGGAATAGAGGAGAGGGAGAAAACTAGTTAAATAATCACTGCAACGAAATCAAGGTACTAGTAAGATCTACAACAGTCAACTCAACTCAATGCCCTGTGACGTCACAACTATCTGCCCCGCCGCTCGCGCAATTTCTAGCCGGTAGCCGGTATTCACGTGGCGTTCTCTGTCCCCGTGAGTTTTTGCTAGTGGTGATGAAATTATTCGCTACTCGATAATAAAGCCGTGTTATTTAATTAAATCCGTGTTAATAAAAACAAGTTATCTCGCATACATTTTTTCTTCTTCTTTTAATTGCCGCTACAGACCGGGGTGAACCTTGACCTCCCGCAGCGACCGCTGCTTCCTCTACCTCCGCCTTACGACTTCATCAATAGAGGGCAGCGTTGCATGTGATCTACATGCCGGCACCCCACCGGTCATCTATCACGGGCTCCCTAAATCGAAGAACATCTCCCCAGTTCTCCAATTATCATTCCAGACCATCCTCACTTTAAAATAATTCTAGTAGGTACTGCGAATCGAATCCGAAATTCCCGAACTGCAGTCAGCAATGCTTACCACTAGACTATGGAGGTGTAGGCGATCCGCATACAGTTTTATTGGATGGGATTTTATTGTATACTGAACACTATATTGTATTAAGTTAAAACGCCTATATTTATAAAGTATTTTAATCTTGTATTCTGCATTTCAATCAGGTTATTTTTTACTCATTTTTCGCGATTTTTAGATTCTTTGCTCTCAAACATTTGGAATAATAATTTATAGCACACAACTGAAAAATACATTTCAAATTGGTAATAGAGTGTGGCTTTTTGTAGCATTTTCTCTGTTAAAAAATTGCTCACACATATAACTATATATCAGTAACATGTCTGTGTAATCGTGGAAATGGAGAATGGAAAAAGTTAAGTAAAAAGCAACGGAAATCAAATTGTTATGGTTCACTAAGATTGCTATTTAAATATGATATAAATTATTATTTTGTGATTTAAAAATTAGTAGATTCTATAATATAAGGTTTCGCATGAAGGCCTTTATTAGTCATACAGCAATGAGGTTATTTGTTCTTTCCACTTAGTCTACCAGACATGCTTTAAACTGACGATGAGGCATTCCTTTTGAAAAAAAAAAAAATGAAGTGTTATTGACTACTCTCGTGATATATTTGAATTTCATGCTTTTGGCAAATAAATTCTTGTCTGCTGCAGTAATTATGTACAGCTTTGTAAATTCCACGTCCTTAAATGGTCTTATTGTTTCGATATTAGTCATATTTTAAAACATATATACGATACATTGACTAACATTGTGGTCTTGCCCATATTCATTCAAAATTGTTTTTCAGATTCTGTCAGTCCTGGTGGTCTAGTGGTAACCATACTTGCCTCCTAAACCAAAGATCGCGGGTTCAAACCCGGCCAGGGTCAATGATTTTTTTCAGGCGTAAAAAGCCTCAGTATAGCTTCCTTCGGAAGGGAAGTAAAGCCGTGGGTCCCGTGTCGTACATTTACGGCACGATAAAGAACCTCAAGCCTGAAAGAGAGGCCTCTGAGCAAAATTTGTCGGCCGTTTCACTTCCTGAATTGAATGAGACGCTGATGACCTGAGATGTTAAAGAACGTCCATAAATAAAACAAATAAAAGTAGAGCAGTCATCATCAACTGTGCAAATTCGGGCAGCCAGCGACTTTGGCACGACTGGGCGCTACAGCGGGCAGTGCTTGCGTTGCGGTTGAAGGGGTGATTGCACGTGTTCTAAGAATTATTTCGTACTTTTCTTTCTATTTGGGAAGAAGTATTTTTTACAGTGGGTCGGTTAAATGTGCCACAGTTGTTAATATACTATAGCAGTATAATTTACAAAGATGTCGCATTAATCAACATGAGAAATATGCATTAATGGGACAGTTGTAATGAAAGATTAGCTGATTGATTGATTTGATCCTGGCCGGGATCGAACCCGCGATCTTGGGTTTAGAAGGCAAGTATAGTTATCACTACTCCACCAGGACCGACTATGACTGCGCTATAATTCCGTAAATGTTCACAAACTCAAACTCTTGTAGTATGCATACACCTTACAGGTTGTATGACATTAACGAAAAAATTTTATTTTCTGAAAATCAAAATAACGTCCAAAACAACAAACAAAACTGTGCGGTGAGCAAAATACTCCCGCACGACCACGTGCGATCTACCGATCAGTTCTGGGTTAAACAAAAATGAAAAAAAAAAAAAAAAAAAATTGCCTAAAATTTTACACATACTATTTCATCCCCCCCCAAAATTCTAGCCAATGTTACTATTAACTATTGCTGCTCCTATATTTTTGGTCATATTGGTCCAGAATCGGTAGTTTAGCGAACTAATATGTTCATGCAATTGGAACCAAGGTTCCTCAGAAAACAGAAAGAGGTTAGGATCATCCAAATCCATTCACAAAATCTACTTCAAGCTAAAGGACCATCGGTGAAAGTTTTTGCATTGCAATTATTTGATAAGATAAGTTACTCAGTAGCCACGGAATTACTAGAAATTACCTTTGGTGAGAAACACGGCGAAGGGACTTCTCCAAACGGCTATACAATGTCATCCAGAGTTTCTACTATGAGCACCACACTTTATCTTCTTCGTTTTTATATTTAAAACTTCTCATTTGGAAAAAAATAAGAATTGGAACTGGAACATGTTTCTCTTAACATAACCTACTGACAGCACGATCGGAATCCACAGGAAAATGAGCGCTAATAGGTTTAGTGTTTTCCATGTAATCTTTGCTTGCAGACAATACACAAATTACAAATGAACAGGAGTCATTAGTAGACAGCCTTTCCTTTGAACGGAGAAGTTGGCCAAACTAACAAACACTCAAGGATTCAGATAAAAATCCACCCATTCTGTTTTTTATTATTTTATTTTATTTTATTTGTTTGCCTTATTGTCGATATCATGAGCACGACTCAGATTGGAAGATGCTGATAATTATGATATGCAGATGGCGCCAAAAATATATACACACTTCAAGCAAAGAAAAAACTGTTAACATAACAAAACTGAATTCACACAAACAGAAAATGATGAGTTCTTCACGTAAGGATTGTTGCTGTTGATTTAGTTTATTTAAGGGCGCTCTCAGGTCATCCGGGTCCCATTCAAATCAGGGCGTAAAACGACCGACAAATTTTGCTCAGAGACCTCTTCGTTCAGGCTTGAGGCTCTTATTCGTGCCGTAAATGTACGACACGGGACCCACGGCTTTACTTCCCTTCCGAACGAAGCCATACTAGGATTTTCACACCCGAAAAAATTCATCGCTCCTGGCCGGGTTTGAACCCGCGATCTTGTGTTTAGAACGCAATTATGTACCACTACACAACCAGGACCGACGCGTATTAGGATTGGAAATAATAATAAGTATTATAGACGTAAGTTAATACTTACATCCTGTCGAGCAATGTAAACACATATGCTTCAATCGTCATAGTGCAAGACAATTTAAATTATTATTATTATTATTATTATTATTATTATTATTGTTGTTATCATCATTGTTATTTGATTAACACAATTCTCTAATTTCACCACATTGAATACGTGCGGATAATAGACCCTAATTATAACGTGACAATATTTATAATTAATATAAAATTAAATTAAGTTCATAAGTTTTATCTAATATTTAAGTAATAACATTTATAATCATAATATTAATGTGATTCGCGGACAAGAGTATTTTAAATAGTGTTACATATCAACAATAAACACTGTGAATATTCAGTTGTAACTTATAATGATATTAAATATTATATTAAAATAATATACAATTATACCACATAGCTACAAGCTGATAGATAACTCTAATGCGTTTATCGCTTGTATTTTCTACTTCTATTAGAAATTATTTCCTCATAACTTAACACATCATTACCGATTTGATCGTAGAAAAGCAAAAAGTACAATTTGAATTGTATCAGGCGTGACAAATGAAGGAATAATTAACCAAAAATAAAAAAAGTCTCCCTTTTTCATGCACGTTGAACTCCGGTCGATGATAATAGAGCTTTTCAGCTGTACTTCCCACCTCGTACAGAACAGAACAAAGGCAGCAGAAAAATGCTTTACTTCCGCTGATGAAACTCAGATACCAGGCGCTTCACTATCTGGAAATTACTACGAATAAAATAGCATATGAAACATTAAATAAAAAAGTACCAAATGGTAGTATAATTAGGTTATATGGTGTTTATTTGTTATGATTAAAAATAATAACTTATAACCATATCCGTTAAGTTTATTCCGACTATTTCACTTACGTGACGTCATCATAAAATCAACTAATGAAACGAAACAATTTTTTTTTAATTTTGAGCCCGATATTTCAGTGAAATTATCGAAAATTTTTATTTATTACACGAAGTGATTTTTTTTTCTAGTCAGTGTAGCCAACTCAATACTATATAATTCCTGAGCACGCATCCTGACTACTTTTCTGTGTTTTCAGTAACTGTAAATTTAACTAACTTAATGTGTATTCATTCAAACAATTGTTTTTGTGTATTCAGTCATACAGCCTGAAAATATTTCGTAAATTTTGTATAAATATATGCCTAAGCAACCGTAAATCTTAATAAACATGTTATTTAGAACGGTAAAATGTTTTCTCTGTTTTGTTTTTCTCAGTTGGTATTAGTAAATCTAATGTCGACTGTAATAGCCGACTTTTGTTTTCCTTATTATAGTTTCTGAATAGGTAGGTATTCATAAGTAAGTATAACATTTTATACAGTTGTTAATAATCCGTGCGCAAATTTCATATATATATATATATATATATATATATATATATATGTTTTAGTCATGAAATAGTCCTAATAAATATCATTCGAGGGTCTGAGCTTTCCAGTTAAATTTACTTACTACGTTCGTGAATTTATCGGCAATTTCAGACCCTCTTGTGACATTACTTGTGATACTTTTCTTCACTTGTTTCCAGGCACTTAAAATTGAAATCTGAAGATTAAACCTGAATACGCTTCTTTCAATCAGAGTAAGATCATTCGCAAATTACGGCTAGAACTAGCACCACGAATCTTCTGCTTACCACACCCTGCAACCAAACAGCGAACTCGATCGTTTTAATATTTATTATTATATTTTGATTCATAGCATTCAATGATTTCCCACATTATTTGTAATGAAATTCTCCACTTTCTTAGATTAAAATTTAGATAAAATAACTATTCCACAAATTTGTACTAATCGATAGTTTTTTGTTCTCAGAGAAACTTTGAACGAGGATGAAACATTTAGTTTTGATTCTGCAGACGTTTGCAAAACTTTTACTTACTATTTTTATAGGTGTCTAATTTCCCAGAGATAGAATTTATTTCCTTTGGTCTTTCATCAAAATTCAAATTTCACAACTGCATTAGTTAACAAAGTTTTATAAATTTTCAGTGCTATGCCTCTTTTAATTTACTAAAAAAGGATTATGGGGAGAAATAAACTTAAGATTGGAACATATTGAACGACAAAAAATTAAGTCGTGTGAGACAAAATGGTTCATTGAGATTTTATAGGTAAATGAAGATAGTATGGGACAGGGAAAATTATATAGTACAGTGTGATAAGGTAGGTCGGGAAGGGTTTGCTTGGGCTAGAGCTAGAGTTATGAATTTAAAAGGGTTAAGATATGACAAGGGAGTAGAAAAAGATCCAATATGTGGAGAAACCGATACGGATTTCCATTTTTTATTATACTGTAGGCAAACAAAGTTGTGAAGAGAACAGGCTTAGCAACAAAAATTTAAATGGCAATATTAATTAGAAAGATTTAAACTGTACAAGGAGAGAAGAATATAAACATGATAGGGAACTATTTGGACAAAGTTAGAGAGTTAGAGAGGATAATGATTAAGAACAAAATGGAGGGAAATGTAGCTTTAAAATACAATAGGCCAGATAAATATAAACAAAGATAGGCCAATACAGCAATATGATGGTCACCAATGCACTAATAATCTGGAGTTGTTTGTATTGTAAACAAGCAACTCTAGAAAGAAAATATCTAGAGGAGATAAGTAAGATCAGCTTTATTTTATTCCATTTTTATATCTTTGTAGTTGGTTGATAAAGTACGTATATTTGAGTTTAGTATATCATGTAGGCTATTGGGATATATTTTCAATAAATTTCCATTTACTTAAAATATATTACAATTTAATAGGCTTTTTGGCATTAATGCATTATCATTGTTATATACATTTTGGAGTTGGTGAAAAAAGAAACAAATGTAAACATCTAATTAAAATTTAATCCTGTGGTCAGGTTCTTTATTTATTTATTTGTTTTTTGTTTATTTACGGACGCTCTTTAACATCTCAGGTCATCAGCGTCCCATTCAATTCAGAGCGTGAAACGGCCGATAAATTTTGCTCAGAGGCCTCTCTTTCAGGCTTGAGGTTCTTTATCGTGCCGTAAATGTACGACACGGGACCCACGGCTTTACTTCCCTTCCGAAGAAAGCCATACTTAGGATTTTTACGCTCGAAAAAATCCATCGATCCTGGCCGGGTTTGAACCTGCGATCTTGGGTGTAGAAGGCAAGTATGGTTACCACTACACCACCTAGACCGACTCCAGGTTCTTTATGTTATCCAATTCTTATTAGATATATTATGTATCTACCCGTATAATTAAATGTGCATTTTGCACAGTTTTTCAGTGTTATTGAAATAATTGGTATAGCCGAAAGCTGAACGTTAAATTCAATGAGTTGTACTTCTGTGGAACAAAATTTAGTTCCAGAAAAAAAAAGTTATAATGAAATAACTTCTCAATCATTATAAAATGACTTGTGAAAATAAGGATATCAGTAAACTATAAACAATAATCGAAAGATGAGCGATTTAATACAAAAATATGTCAAATGAATTTCTAATTCGCTTGCATAACGAGTTAGGCAGATAAATGCTAATGCATAATTGTATGAGCTGTATAAAATTATTCAACAGTGATAATGAATTCTGCTTTCAAGGGTGTCAGCAAAGAAGCACTCATATATAAGAGCTAAATGAAAGATATTCAGATTGCCTTCTGCAAGACAGCAGAATATTATAAGGTCCAATCAACCATCAGCCGGCGACGAGCATTCTCAATGGTAGGCGAGCAACTAAATCACCGGCATTATATCCCCCAATCTCCCTTTTCAAGTGAGCTGTAAATCGTTGGTGTTTTGTTTTCAGTGCGGAAATTATTATTCTTAAAGTGCGAGTGAGTATATTATTGCATTGTAATTAAATTTACTCTATCGACATGCCATCCAAAGTTAACAGTAGAAAGTAGAAAATATGCATATGACATGTGAAAACAGAACCTATCAAAGTGGCTTGGAAACAATGTTGAGAAATTTCCCTATATTCCGGTTCCACCTAAAGATATAGTAAGAAAATTTGTTCTTAAATTTAAGGAAACAAATCGATAAACGATGGAATTCCTAATCGAAATCGACGTATTCTAACGGAAGAAAAACGATGGTATTGAAGAAACATTAGAGCCTTATCCAAAGAAATCTTTATGGCATGTACAACAGAAAACAGGTAGTTCAAAAAACTCATATCATAGAACTTAACAGGAAGGTTGATACCAATAGACAAATTAATCACTGCCACGGGTTACCGAGGTCGTTAAGACGCGTACTCGTGAGCGGGAGGTCTGAGGTTCGAATCCCACCAGGACCTTCATTTCGACTGAGGTTTATTCCAGGATTTCTTCAGTCCTCATAAATGGCAAATGCAGGGGAGGTACCCTAAACTTATACCTGAAACGTTTCGTTCCTTAAAAAAATATTTTTTTTCCCAATGTATCATTTGATCTCACGTATATCTTCATAACTGGCAAATGCCGGGGAGGTACCTAAATTTAGGCCTGGAACGCTTCCTTCATTTAAAAAAAAAGTATCCTTTCACAATATATCATTTCATTTCATTTATCATCAGTGTCTACCACCTGTGGTGCCTCTGTAGTAAAAACGAGCGTTAAATACTGTTAAAAAAAAAAGGACTTAATTTTTTTTGAATTGCGTTTAACGCCCGTTTTTATTACTAAGGCACCACAGACGGTTGAAGGCGTGAATTTCTATAATTGGACTCTGCAGAATGTTGTTGATTCACAGTTAATAATGTTTCCTATGAGACTTAGTTTGTTTACATGGTTACGTTTGTTCGCAAAACTAGACCAATGGAGCACAGAAAATCAGCGATTAATTAACTCTGGGATGATAACAAACAGTATATGTTCTGTACTGTAACTGCAAAGCGAACACTTATTGATATACTGCCATTAATTCTTTGATATTTGAGAAAAGGTTTCCGCACCCACGTTCCCCTTATCTTACCGCATACGACTGTTATTTTCATAAATAATAAAAAAGAATTCTCTAGAGATATCCTTTCATTTCGGAAGAACCTTTTTGTAAACATTAATTTTAAGATGTTAGAAATGCCTTAATGCAGTCGGTCACCACTTTCAACATCTGCTATAGCAAGGTAGCACTTATTAATACATAAAAGATTATGTGCATGCTTTTATTAATGAAAATTATACTATTATTTAATACACATGGCTATTATAAATCGATAAGAGCGGAATCGGTCAGCCAGCAGCTGCGGCAGATGGCTGACTGGTACGCACCGTATACGCAAACGTAATGTCAATGCCTATGATATTGTTAAAACAACTTCCTCCATACCCACAAAATCGTTTAGAATTTGCTATACCGCAAAATGAACTGTCAAATTATGAATAGAAAGGAAAAAAGAAACATGAAATTAAAGTATTTGTCAAATAAATAACAAATACAGTAATTAATTAATTTCTGTATAATTTTTAAAATTAGAAAGCTCGCTTTATATGAGTATATGATACCGTAAATGCAGGCCTGTTTAAGAATAGAAAAGAATTATGTTTAACATCTCATACTGATTTTGTGATAAGTTAATCTTTGTAATGTTTATGTAGTTTGTAGGAGCCTTCGAAAAGAATAGAAAAAAAATTAATGAAAATTATTGGTTACTTACTGTGGGTGTCGAATTTCCTGATAATAGTTTCGATGATGGTGGTTCTTGGAGCGACGTGGCCCCTTCTCACAGGCATTGTTGCAGATTCCTTCTTCCGATTTCAAAACAAAACACTTTCTTGGTTTCTCACTCTAACACACACACTTGAAGCTTGCAGATATCAAACCACTAATTGAGAAAAGCTTCGCTAGTGGCATTTTCATTACGGTAAATAGCACACAGAATGATTTAGCCGTTATTAAGATAATATGCAATTATAAAACACACTTGATTAATGTTATGTGTATTACAAGCACACACGATACGAATAAGATGCGTAATTTATGTATAAGATATACAAGGAACACACTCGAAAAGCACGCACTTGGTCTATGAGCAGCACATATGTACACAACTACGCGGTCACATATTTACATATGTACAAGAAGGAGGTTTCTCTGCGAACGCTGATGTTTTGGTTTCAGTCACATTGTTGCACTTCCGGACGCTGCGTGAAAGTGGGGAGGGGAGGGGGGCACGGTGGGGAGTGTTAGCGCAGGCGACGCATGTTCTGATGCTGGGTTACTGGCAGAGCTGCGGAGTTGCTCCGTATCACTTCCCTAACCTCTATCCTTCCTAGCGTCTCCTCGGACAGACGCAGACAAACTGAGGGACGGCGCCGAACACGCAGCCATCGGCGACGGTCGTCGTGACGTCACTCCCCTCCATTCGCCCCTCCAGGTCCGGAAAGCGAGTTCGAATTGGACAACGCTCGGATTCGGTGCCACTTACCCCCCTTCAGTTATCATTTTTCAATGCACTGGGCGAACGCCATTGCGTGCACTGTACATTTCTCCCACCTCGTGCTGTACATTATACTGGGTGTTGATGAATTTTCACACATTATAAAGTAATTTGAGATAGTGAATCTGTGCAAGGGTCAGGAACAATGATAGAGACCGCCACGGGTGGCCGAGGTCGTTAAGGCGCGGACTTGGGAGCGGGAGGTCTGGGGTTCGAATCCCGCCAGGGCCATCCTCCCTGAAAGAGGTTTTTTTCCAGGTATTCCTCAGACCTCATAAATGGTAAATACCGGGGAGGTATCCTAAACTTAGGCTTGGAACGTTTCCTTCCTTTAAAAAAAAAAATCCTTTTCCGAATATATCATTTCACTTCATGTATCATCAGTGCCCATCGCCTTTGGTACCTCAGTGGTAACAACGAGCGTTAGTACTATTAAAAAAAACAATAATAGAAAAGTTATATGGTGATAAATAAGTTAAAACTTATTGTTGATAAGTATCTCTGAAAGCAAAATTAGGTAAAAGTTTGCTTTAGAATGTCTTCAAGCTAATTCGAGAATAATGTAACCCGATTTTCAGCGTTTTCAAGATTCGGTGCTATAAAAATCTCTAAAATATGATGATATCGAACAACAGTTGACGGATTTATTGTGTTCTGTAGTTTAGAGCAATATTGTTTGTTCTCTGGCATATCTGACTTAGCGGGCGCCATGTGATAATTTACTTTCTCTCCATCATAAGTTTAGAGTCCATGGCAACAAAAACATGTGGTGGAAATAAATGTGATTGACTCACCACCCCTTTACTCTTAAATTAGCAAGGAAAGTAGTACCGCCCATAAAATGAATATGCTCGCTTATTAGTCCGCTTGTCTTTTTTTCTTTCTCGTTACTTATAGTGTGAATGAGTGGTGTATAACACCCCGTTTTGCTACTTAGGAACTACAGCCGGCGGACACTGACGATACATGAGATGAAATGACATATTGGGAAAGAATTTTTTTAATGGAAGGAAACGTTCTAGGCCTAAGTTTGGGGTACCTCCCCGGCATTTGCCATTTATGAGGACTGAGGAAAAACCTGCAAAAAGCCTCAGTCAGGGAGAACGGTCTCCGTGCCTTAACGACCTCGACAATCCGTGGCGGTGAGTGTCATTGTGAGGGCAGTATAATGGATACAATTAAAATGCACAGCATCTTGCTTCATGTAGGAAGTGGGAAGACGTTTTCAATATTACTCAGATATTTGAAATTATCTCGGGTACCATGGCTCGTGGGCGTCATACATTTTAACATTAATCGATTTGATCGTGTTTCAGTTCTGATTAATAAGATTTTTAGTCTTTCCATGTTCTCTTAATTAATCATATGAACAAAGAATACTTCAGGACAAAAGCTTATAATAAAACAGTGTTGTTACTTAGCTTGCCGCTTTTAAGTAATGTGCAAATTTCGTGACCCACATTCCAAATAAAACTGCTGGAAAAGAACAATGAAAATGTCTTGCTTGCCTGGTTAGAACACAAAAGGTAAAAGGCGTAAAAATAGCGTCTCTAAGAAGCGACGTAGAAAAATAACATTTATCTTCCACAGAACTCTCACTTTGTCTGCGACTCTGTTTTTGTTGTTTTTTTTTTGTTTGTTTGTTTGTTTGTTTTTTTTTTTTTTTTTTTGTTGTTGCTGGTTACAGTTTTCATGACAAACATCTAAGCGTAAGAGTAATTATATATGTTTTTAAAAAATTAAACATTGCGTGGTAGAGTCATTTAGCGTCCAGAAAAATTAATATCGCAATCAGGAGATTTTAACTTCCTTTGAGATATCTAGAGACAATTTTTAAACAACACCGAGGGGGCTTTGATAAGGTTTGGTCTTCCTATTGGCTAAAATACTTAAAATGTAAATCCATAAGATGTCGACAGAGTAATGTTTTAACTGTGTCATTGTCAACAGTTGTTATGTAAAGTGTACAACTAGAAGTATTTTTGGTTCGTTATGACTTAAACCTGCGAAGCAAAGCGGCATCATGTGAACCACGCTTTGAATTCGTTCTTGCCGCGAGTTATCAGAAGATCTCTAGATTCTAGAACATAGTCCCAACATTATCTAGATTTATTACATTGCTGACAGCAAAGGTATAATCTAAAGAGATCTGTATCATTGTAGAATAAAAATATTAATGATAATCCTTGTGCTATCAATGAAAAAAATTAATTTGTTTTATTTATTTGTTTTATTTACGGACGCTCTTTAACATCTCAGCTCATCAGCGTCCTATTCAAATCAGGGCGTGAAACGGCCGACAAATTTTGCTCAGAGATCTCTTTTTTCAGGCTTGAGGTTCTTTATCTTGCCGTAAATGTACGACACGGGACCCACGGCTTTACTTCCCTTCCGAAGGAAGCCATACTTAGGATTTTTACGCCCGAAAAATCCA